>VFSX01000032.1:40000-132500 GCA_016618255.1 Chlamydomonas sp. UWO 241
AGGCGCCGCCTGAGGTGCACCCACGATCGCCTTAGGCGTCGCCTTAGGCGTTATCCAAACCGCCTCAGGCGCCAGTCCGACCGCCTCAGGCGCCCAACACCGCTTGAGGCGCACCCTGGACCGTCTCAGACGTTATGACCGCCTTCCATGGCGCGGATCAGGCGTTGGGATTTTGGTAGGGCAGGTTGTAAGAAGCGTGGTGGTTCAAATTAAGTTCTGCTTATGTATTTTTATTTATTTGTATGTATTTTATTTATTTGTTGTATTTTATTTCGTTTTTGTATTCTATTATTTATTATTATTTTAGGGCGAAGCGTTTCTGAGGAATCCAAGTAAGGCGTATTGCCACGAGAACTTTTAGCCGCGTGACTCCTGCAATCAAAAGCTAAAGCTCAATAACGTTTATTAAGCTTGTCCCTACACATGCGAGTTCTTTTTAAGATGTGCGCGGACGCAGCTCTCCTGTGGAGATGCTGCCCTTCCTTCTCTGGTGCAGGATGGGAAAGGGGTTGACGCGGTGTCAACTCCCACTTTCCCACAAAATCTCTGTCGCCGTTTTTCCCAGCCGAAGGTCTTGGGCAGTGTTGCAAATCGACATCTGCCGACCCAGATTCAGGCAGTTCGTGACCCCTTGGGCCCGAATTCGTGAAAAACGTATTTTTGCATGCATGCCACAGCTGCCACACTGAGTCCCGTGAGACGAAACTGGGCACGTCGGAAAGCTGACACTTCAGGCTACCTGCTGATGGTATTAGTTTCTTCAAATTCGAATCCTGGCGGTTGCTGGGAGAGCTCAAACATGGGGGAAGTTCAAAACTGGCGCCAAGTATTTTCAAATCCAAAAAAAATATGGTGCCCCTGGAGATCAGCCCCGCCCACTTCTTGAGGCGAAGGACAATACATATAAGTAGCTCTGTTCCAAAGGGCAAGAATATGAAGAATCCTAGCCACTAGGTTTACATAGAGTTCAGTATTCAACGCAAGCGGTAGACACGCCGCACACAAACGCCTTCTATTTCTCACCCTCCGCCCACCCTCCTCCTGGCGGGTGTGTGTGTGTGGACAAGGTATTTGCGACTACAAGGAAAGAAGGAGCAAGAGGGAGAGAGAGGGAGAGAGAGAGAGAGAGGGAGAGAGAGGGAGAGAGAGATGGAGAGACGGAGAGAGAAGGAGAGAGAGAGGAAGAGAAAGAGACAGATAGAGAGAAGGAGAGACATAGAGAGGGGGAAAGAGGTAGCTACACGGAGAGAGAAAGAGGGAGTGAGAAGGAGAGAGAGGGAGAAGGAAAGAAAACGAGTGAGAGTGAGAGGGGGAGAGGGAGAGAAGGAGAAGGATAGAAGGAGAGAGAGTGAGAGTGGAGAGAGTGAGAGAGAGAGAGAGTGGGAACTGAAGTTGCCACTCCAACTCAGCAGCGACACTGGCCACGTGCGGGCGTGTGACACGCTCCAAGCAGTCAATCCAACAAACCAGCACAGCAGAGCCCCCCCAGTGCTTCTTCAGATGATTTATATCAATTAATTCTTACAGCCCAACCGCTGGCGGCCGGGACCAAATCAGCAAAAATCGGCAAAACGACAAAAAAAAGTAACGGCAAAAATCGTCCGAAATCGGCAAAAATAAATCAACTATTTCCGCCCATAAATATTTATTTTTACCGCCTACGGCGATTTCGCCGCAGGCGGTAAACCGCCCAATCGAAGAAGCACTGCCCCCTCCTTACTATGTGCAAGTAATGGTGCACAAGACAGAAAGCACTTGCCTGAGGGCCGCTGAAGCGCCCGGACACTGGCCATGTGCGCGTGACGTCAGAAACATACCTGCGCGATGGCACACGCAGGGTGGGGAGGTGAGTGTGCATGTGCGTGTGTGTGTGTGTGTGTGTGTGTGTGTGTAGAGCGCGGCACGGTATACGTATACGGTATATACAGTTACAGTTACATCGGCTTTCCAGTACCTCTAGTCCTAGTACCACCGCCTAGACCCAAGTCCAGTTCTGGCCCTAACAATTACTTGTGAGGGGCGGTAGGCACCAGCCGGCTGCCTGCCAACGTGTAGTCCCAGAGCAAAAAGGAGAGCTATTGTGCGACGCCTCCAAAATAGGTCCTAACTGCTTCTAGGGGATAGGGGGTCAAGTGGCGCTTGCCAATCTACTTGACCGCCGTGGTGGAGGGGGCGGCGCCTGAGGGGCAGCCGGACCGTACACCACGGCTCTCCACCCGACCCTATCCTGAGCACGCTCAAACGCCGTGTCCGAAAAAGTCCTCCAATCAGAACGAGTGCCACTTGTTTCGCCTAGCTGCTAAATCAGTAGCTTAAGAAAATAGTGTCGGGAGGAGGCTGGAGGCCGGCCTTGCTGCCGAGCCACATCCATTGTGCAGTCAAAAGTCGTACGAGGAAGACGAGAAGCCGGCATGCGCATCACATGGCCTAGCCACTGCATTGATCGCTTTGCCACAAGGCTCTCAATGGCTCAGTGTCGCACGCCTGCCGAATATAAGTTAATCTGTGCCGGTCGACCAGGCGCACAACCAGAATGCGACGAAGGCAGTTAGAGTGGGCAACCTCCAATCGAGTCAGTTGTGTTTAGTAGGGGCCCATGTTTCGCAGCCGTACAGAAAGTGGGGCAGCACGACAGTGTTGTAAACCCGCATCTTAGACTGCACTTGCATCTTCTTGCTGGCCCAAATCTTATCAAAAGACGCAACCACGCCCAGCGCGCGACCGACACGCACACCGATCTCCTTTTCCACACCACCACTCTGGGTTATCCAACTCCCTAGATACTTAAATGCAGAGACGGTCTTCACTTCACCACCAGTCAGCGCGAACGTGGGCAGATCCGCGTCAAAATCTGCTGGCAAAATCATCACTTCTGTCTTGCGGCGTTGATTTGCATGTCAAAGCTAGAGGACACTTTGTCAAGGATTTTCAGCATAAGCGCCAACTGAGCTGGGTCATGCGAGAACAAACATAAATCGTCGGCATACATCAGCATTACTATGCGCTCAACCGACGACGCCAACACAGAGCCGCCGGCTCGGGTCACGACTGACACGCCAGCCCCCTCTGGCATCATGTCTAGCGCCTTTTTCACTCTGTGGTCAATAAAAACATTGAACAACACAGGAGCAATGACGCACCCCTGTTGCACACCAGACGACACGGGGAATTCGTGCCCGATTTCCCCAGCCAGCCGCACGGCAGCTGCTGTGTTGGTGTGAAGATCCTCCAACAGATCAATAATGTGCGGATGAACACTATATAATCTAAGGACTCTCCTCCTCATCATCATCACGGAGCCTCATGCAACTGACCATCAACCTGCGTGGAGACGCGGTGCAGAAGTA
This sequence comes from Chlamydomonas sp. UWO 241, assembly GCA_016618255.1. Classification (NCBI taxonomy): domain Eukaryota; kingdom Viridiplantae; phylum Chlorophyta; class Chlorophyceae; order Chlamydomonadales; family Chlamydomonadaceae; genus Chlamydomonas; species Chlamydomonas priscui. Next base: position 43,348 of record VFSX01000032.1, read on the forward strand.
TGGCAGCGTACACTTTCCCGGCAATAGAGAGAAGGCTTATACCGCGGTAGTTACCAGGGAGTCACGCGGACCCTTCCCCTTATATAACGGTGTGATAATAGCAGTTTTCCTTTCCCTCGGGGCTCTCCCCGACCGCCATACGGCGATGATGACCCGGTGGAGCCATGCGATGGCAGGTGGGCACCGCAACAGCATGGCGTCCGGCTGGTCACCGCCCGGAGCGGCGGCCGAGCGCAACGCTCGCACACACGCCTCCGTCTCAGCCAGGTCAGGGGGCGCCCGTGCGCCTCGTCTACCTCTGTGGCGCGTGTGAGCTCAAACGCCTCTACATCGTTCTCCAGCTGGTTCAGGGTCTCGTCGCTGAGCTTGGTCTCCCCGCCATATAGCTTGTCGAATGACTCTGTCATAGCCTTCAGCACCCCGTCTGGACCGCTGTGCAGCGCGCCCGAGACGTCCCGCATGGCAGGGGGGATCTGATGGCTGCGGCTGCGGCCCGCCAGCCTGTCGCACGCGCGCGCAAACTGGCGCAGATTCTTTTTGCGTAGCATGTCTTGCGCCTCCGCCACCTGCTGGCCGATCCACCTCTCCCTGTCTCTCTGCACAGCTGCGTCGGCCGCGCGGTTGGCGCGGTTGCGCTCTCGTTTGGCAGCAGCAGACTTGCTCCTGAGCCATGCCGTTGTATACCGTATGTATACCGTGACGGTATAAATACCGTATACGGCGGGATGTGTACCGTATACAGCATTTTTTTAGAAGACAAGTAAAAGGCGTGCATGGATTTCGATGATTTGACTTGCAATGGACAGCTACTGACAAGGGCTATCCAGAACAACGCTTGGATGCAGCATAGGGTGGAGGGAAGCATATGGTGGTTGCATGGAACGCAGGGACGCTCCGGCTGCCATGCAGTGAGAAAAACCTAGTTTTGTGTTTCCTCTAAACCAAACATAGCAAAGTATGCCTGTTAGAGTGGATTTGTGATGCCCATCATGTCAGGCATCCGAATCCACCGTTCCCGTCTCAATCGGATCAAGGAATCAAGGGTATACACGTATACCCTTGTATACGGTATACGATATACGGTATTACACGGTATACGGGCCGACGTATACGGTATACTGCCGCGCCCGATGTGTGTGTGTGCGCACGCGCGTGTGTGTGTGTGTGTGTGTGTGTGCGTGACACTCCACACGTTGTTGTACATACACGCACATGCCGCACTCTGCATCCACCATCTGCTCTGCCTTGAGAAGCTTGTCGTTCCAGCCGTAGTGTGCCATACACACACACACACACAGGCACACACACACGCACACGCGCACACACACACACACACACATACACACACACACGCACCCGTGTCTCTCACACCCAGCGTCCATGAGCACCATCTGCCCCTCCCCTTGAGCGGCTCATCGTTTCTGCCGTAGTGTGACACGCAAACACACACACACACACACTTGTGTTTCGCACACCCCGAGCGGCTCATCGGTTCTGCCGTAGTTTACACACGCACACACACACACACACAAACACACACACACACAAAAACTTGTGTTTCTCACACCCTGATCGGCTTGTTGTTTCTGCCGTAGTTTGACACACACACACACACACACACACACACACACACACACACACACACGCATGCACACACACACACATACCCTCCCCCAACAAAAAAACACAGACACATACACGCACACACGCACGCACCCATGCCTCTCACACCCAGCGTCCATGAGCAACATCTGCCCCTCCCCTTGAGCGGCTGATCGTTCCTGCCGCAGTGTGACACACACACACACACAACACACACACAAACTCGTGTTTCTCACACCCCGAACGGCTTATCGTTTCTGCCGTAGTTCGAAAAAAAAACTCGTGTTTCTCACACCCCGAGCGGCTTGTTGTTTCTGCCGTAGCGACACACACGCACACACACACAAAACTTCAAGTGGTGTCAAAATCGTCGGGGGCTCCCACCCCGACGCCGCCAATGGCGGACCAACTGGGCTGACAGGGTGCTGCTGCAGCGTGAGCGACTCTGGGTTTTGGAAAATCGGCTATGTCGCCGATTTGCCCTGATCCAGAGCGCTAGTGGCTGATTGAGGCACGGCGTCATACGGCAGGCAACTGCGAGGCATGCGGGGACGGAGGGCGGGCTGCTGGCAGGAGTCGGCGCCGCCATCGTCGGTACCCCCACGCAGCCACGGGCACCGGCACCGGGCAGAGGCTGCAGCTACGCTACAGCCAGGGAACCGGCTATGGGCATCGGCTATTGATTGACATCGGCTAAGGCTTCGGCTACGGCTAGGGACATCCTGCATCTGCACTCACATCGCATAGGCTACACGTCCGCCCTCAGGGCATCTGCATCTGCATCGGCCACGGCTACGGCCACGGCTACTGACATCGGCTGCGGCGACGGCTTCGGCCTACGGACTGCAGCTACGGCACGAATCGCGGGGCACTTCAGTGACCTGCATGGAGGGTCTCCATGCAGGGCGAATCTTACTTGCATGAGACACATGACGACGGAGGTGCACTGGCAGCAAGCGCCCTCGCAGCGCAAGCGCCATGCATGGAGGCTGGCGGCATGTCGGGCGTGCGCCACATGATGAACGGAGGAGGAGGAGGGTGGCCAGGCTGGCTGCCCGAACAGAGACGCACGGCGCGACCACATGTACTAGAGCTAGTGGGATGGACACAGTCAATGTGTATCCACTGAGTGGGCTAGTGCGGGTGATAGTATCTGCCTGCATCAGGAATTGAGTGCGCAAGCACAAGTCTAATACGCCACTAAAGGCGTCCAACAAGACTGTAAAATCGACCACACATACACACGCTCACGCGCGCACACACACACGCCCTCCGCCAACACACACACACACACACACACACACAAATGCACGCACCCGTGCCTCTCACACCCAGCGTCCATGAGCACCATCTGCCCCGCCTTCAGCGGCTTGTCGTTTCTGCCGTAGTGCGTGTAGAAGGCGTCTGGGCCGCCAGCAACAACGGAGGGGTACGCCATGCGCTGTGCGCCGAAGGACGCCTGGTGTGTGTGTGTGTGTGTGTGTGTATGTCCACCAGCAACACCAGGGGGGGGAGGGGAGCCATGCGCTGCGTGCCAAAAAGTTGCCTGGTGTGTGTGTGTGTGTGTGTGTGTGTGTGTGTCCACCAGCAACAACCGGGGGTTACGACATGCACTGCATACCGAAAGATGCCTGGGGTCATACGTGTGTATGTTTGCGTGTTTGTGTGTGTGTGTGTGTGTGTCTGTGCGTCCGTGTGTTGGTGTGTGTGTAAGCATGTTGTGTGTGCATGCATATTCGTGTGTTGGTGTGTGTACGCATGTTGTGTGTGCGTGTGTGTTCGTGTGTATGTGTGAGTGTGTGATTTGGGGATGGTTGCGAGGCCGTGGCACTGAGCATACCCTTGGCACCGATTGCTCAGTGGGGCACGACATCGATTGGATGGGTGTGCTGTGTTAGCGAGCAACAGCGTACCCTGCTAGTGAGCTCAAATGCGGTGCCCGGCTGCAGCTCCCCCACGCCTATGCCAACACACACATTGTGCCTGCGTATCAAGCAGGACACACCCACATACACACACCCACATACACACACACACACACACACCACTGCACCCTGCGCATGTACTCAAATGCAGCCGCCAGCTGCCCACGCCAACCACACACATTGTACATTTAACTCAAGCAGGACACACACACGCCCTCACCACCACAACACGCCCTACCGCACCCTGCACGTGTACTCAAATGCTGCCGATAGCTGCTACTCCCCCCCCCCCACACACACACACACCACATGCACCCTGCAAGTGTACTCAAATGCGGCTGCCAACTGCCACTCCCCCACGCCCATGCCAACACACACAGTGTACATGCGTATCGAGCAGGACACACACTCACACACACACACACACACACACATGCCCCACCACAACCTGCACGTTTACGCAAACGCGGCCGCCAGCTGCCACTCCCCCACACCCACGCCAACACACACAGTGTACATGCGTATCAAGCAGGACACACACAAGCACACACACACACACACACACACCACAGACGCACCCTGCACGTGTACTCAAATGCTGCCGCCAGCTGCCACTCCCCCACGCCCGGCGCACTCCCTCTGATGCAGTCAATCAGACCTGCAGCAGCTGCTTGGCTGGCTGTGCGCATCAAGTCCGCCTCTGCAGAAGTGTGTGTGTGTGTGCGCGCGTGTGTGTGTGTGTAGAGCGCGGCACGGTATACGTATACGGTATATACCGTATGTATACCGTGGCGGTATAAATACCGTATACGGCGGGATGTGAACCCGTATACAGCATTTTTTGGAAGACAAGTAAAAGGCGTAAAGGCTCCAACTCGCTTGAAACTGCATGGATTTCGATGATTTGACTTGCAATGGACAGCTACTGACAAGGGCTATCCAGAACAACGCTTGGATGCAGCATAGGGTGGAGGGAAGCATATGGTGGTTGCATGGAACGCAGGGACGCTCCGGCTGCCATGCAGTGAGAAAAACCTAGTTTTGTGTTTCCTCTAAACCAAACATAGCAAAGTATGCCTGTTAGAGTGGATTTGTGATGCCCATCATGTCAGGCATCCGAATCCACCGTTCCCGTCTCAATCGGATCAAGGAATCAAGGGTATACACGTATACCCTTGTATACGGTATACGATATACGGTATTATATGGTATACGGGCCGACGTATACGGTATACTGTCGCGCCCTATGTGTGTGTGTGTGTGTGTTTATGTGTGTGTGTGGAGAAAGTGTGTCAATCAGGCCGGCAGCTGGATGTGCGCATGAGGTCCGCTCTGCAGGAGTGTGTGTGTGTGTGTGTGTGTGAGCACGTGTGTGTGTGCAAATGAGTATGTGTGGACAAGGAGTGTATCAACCAGGCCTGCAGCTGCCACTTGGCTGGCTGCTCTCCTCCGGAGGAGAGCCGACACACATTCGGAGTCAGAGAGAAGCCTCCGACTCCCACCATATCTGCTCTGCACAAGCCAAGGCGCATGCAGCAGCCACACACGAGCAAACCACACTCGCCTGCTCTGTTCCTCACCAGCCAAAGCTCACGCAGCAGCGGGCGCATGCGTTCGCTTCTCATGGCGTGTGCGTGTGCGTGCACACACACACACACACACACGCACACACACCACCCGCCTGCTCTGCTCTTCACCAGCCAAAGCGCATGCAGCGGCGGGCGCTTGCGTTGCTTCTCATGACGTGTGCGTGTGCGTGCACGCACACACACACACACACAAAACATGCACGCACACACGCACACGCACACACACACACACACATGCACAACTCGCCTGCTGCACTCTTCACCAAACGAAGCTCATGCAGCAGCGGGCGCAGCGGCAGAATGCGGTGCTCCTCACGCAGAGGGGGCGCTGCAAAGCGTGAGGCCGGGGGCTGTGCGCGCGCAGCGGACGCGGCGGATGCGGCGTCTCTCGCGCGGACGAGCGTCTGTCCGAGAGTCTGCGGAGCGAGTGTGTGAGGAAAAAATCATGAGACAGGGAGGTGGGGCATGAGACGGGGAGGCCGGGGCCTGAGCGCGCGCGGCGGATGCGGCGGACGCGGCGTCTCCCGCACGCACGAGCGTCTGGCCCAGAGTCTGCGGAACGAAGTACTAATACATGAGGAGAACACAGGGGCGGGCAGTGTGGATGAACGGGGAAGGGGGGGCTCGCTTGCACACATGAGCGTCTGTCAGAGAGTCTGCGGCACACGTGCGCCCACATGTATTCAGAAAAGAAGGGGGGGGGGCATGGGCAGTTATGAAAAGGGAGGGTTGTGCAAGCAAGCACGCACAGGCACACACACACACACACACACACACCTGTTGCATGAACCCATTTGTGCGGTCCACATCAAAGTACACCGTGCCCTTGCGTGCGAGCACGGATGCAGCTAGGGCGCCAATGATACGTGGTATCTCAGCGGTGTAGTGGACCTGAGCGTGCGTGTGTGTGTGTGTGTGTGTGTGTGTGTGTGTGTGTGCATGTGCGTGTGCATGTATGTGTGCATGTGCGTGTGTGTACGTGTGCATGCACGTGTGCGTGTGTGTGTGTGTGTGTGTGTGTGTGTGTGTGTGTTCTACGAACAACTGTGTGTGTGTTCTACGAACAACTCCACGACGCGCTCACCCACACCCCTGCCCACCACTACATCCTGGTGATGGGCGACTTCAACGCCACCACCACCGCCGCCTCCTCCACCACCCACCCATCGGTGGGCCGACACGCCTGCCCCACCTCCCACAGCCCCTCCTCCCCCTTCCCCCCCAACTCTTCCCTCGCCGCCTTCCGCCACAAGCCGAGCATCAACGACAACGGCCACCGCCTCCTCGATCTCTGCTCCGCCCACAGCCTCTCCATCACCCACTCTTTCTTCCCAAATCCCCCAGCGCGCGCATACACCTGGTACAGCCGCAACCGCAAGGACTGCAACATCCTGGACTACATCCTGGTCCGCAGCTCGCACCTGTCCTCTGTCCACGATGTACGCGCCCGCTGCCCCATCACCCGCCCACTCCCCACCGTCACCCCACTCGACCACGCCCTCGTCACCGCCCGCATCCGCCTCCACTTCTCCAGAACCTGGAGACACGAACACCAGCGGCCCCCTCCCCCCCCCGCGCTACTTCACTGACCTGCTCCGCGACCCAGCAACGCAGAACGCGTACGCCGAGGCCGTCGCGGACGCCCTCGCCACCCCGCCACCCCTCCCCCTTCCCCTCACCTTGGACCAGCGGATGGACCACTTCAACGCGGCCCTCCACGCCGCGGCCAAGGCGGTGCTCGGCCGCCGCCCGCCCGAAGCTCCCACCCACCTCACCCTCTCTGACAAATCCCTGTCACTCGCGCGTGACCTCCAATCCCTCCGCGTCGAGTCCGCCCTCCACGCCCGACACACTCCCCTCTCTGATGCTCTCCGCGGGAAGACCAAGCGTCTACAGACAGAGCTGAAGTCCTCCCTGAGAATGGACACCGACACGCACTGGAACACCAATGCCGCTGTCATCCAACATGACTTCGACAACCACAAACCCCACACCGCCCACCGTGCCCTCCAACGCCTCGTCAACCGCCCCTCCTCAGCCACCGCCCCAGCCATCCGCGGCGACGACGACCGCCTCTGCTTCGGCACGCAAGCCGTGGCCAACGCGTTTGGCAAACACTTTGAAACCCTCCACACCCTCCCTTCTATCGTCGACCCCGCCCGCCTGGCTTCCCACCTGGCCCACACACCCACTGCCCCTCCTGCCCCTCCTGCCATCACGCCTCCCTCCCCCCCCGTACCCGCCCCAGCCCCAGCCCCCGCCGCCCCATCCCCTTCCCCCACACTCTCCCCCCCCGTACCCGCCCACGCCCACGCCGCCCCATCCCTTTCCCCCACACCTTCCGAGCCCTCACGAGACGAGATTGAGGCCGCCATCAAGGCACTCAAAAACACCTCCCCGGGCTCCGACGCCATCACCGCTCCCCTCATCAAGAGCGGCGGCCCCGCCGTCGCCTCCGCCCTCCACGACATCATCCGCTCATGCTGGGACACCAACACCACTCCTACCTCGTGGAGACAAGCAGAGATCTGCCCCCTCTACAAGGGCGCATCCTCAGGCCCCACCACTCTCTGCAAGTCCTACCGTGGCATCTCCCTCTTGCCCGTCCCAGGCAAAGTCCACACCCACATCCTCCTCGGCCGCCTTGGACGGCACCTGGAGCCATCCCTTCACACCTCCCAGTTCGGCTTTCGGCCCGGCCGAGGCACTACTGGCGCCATCTTTGCCCTACGCCGCCTCCAGGAGGAGTCCCACCGTGCTCACGCCCCCCTTCACGTGGCCTACGTTGACCTCTCGAAGGCGTTCGACCGTGTCAACCACCCCGCGCTCTGGGAAACCCTCCGCCACCGCGGAGTACCCCCTGACCTCCTCGACCACATCAAGAGCCTCTACTCTGATGCCACGGCCCGTACCCGCGTCGGCGACGCACTCTCTGCCCCCTTCCCTCTGGAAACCGGTGTCAAGCAAGGCTGCCCCATCTCCCCCCTACTCTTCAACGTCTACATCGACACCGTAATCAGATCCCTGATTGCCCAGATCCCCAACGCTGGCATCCAAATCGGCTACGTTGTCGACGGCGTCCTCCACACCCCCGAGTCCCGCAAAGACTACGACACCACCGTCCTCCCCCTCCTACTCTATGCCGACGACATCGCCCTGCTCTCCCTCTCCGGGGACGCCCTCCGCACCGTGCTCACCCTCCTCGACGGCACCTGCTCTGACCTCGCGCTTGAGATCAACTACAGCAAAACCGTTGCACAATCCCTCGGCCACCCGTCTGCCCCCACCGCCCCCACCACCACCCCCATCGCCATCCCCTCCAACTCCTCCCCTACCCCCCACCTGGTCCACCACACCTCCAGCTTCAAATACCTCGGCAGCATTATGGCCTCACCCCCCACCTACCCCCCTTTCGACGACCCTGACCCCCCACCGCCCACCAACATCCTCGACGAAGAAATATCACGCCGGATCAGCTCCGCATGGTACGCCTTCACCCGCCTCACCCCACGGTTTTGGAAATCAGATGAGATCACCCTCACCACCAAGATCAACCTGTACAATGCCTTTGTTGTATCCGCCCTCTTGTACGGCTGCCAAACCTGGACGCTAAACAAAACTCACATCCACCGCCTCGAGGTAACCCACAACCGCTTTCTCCGCCGCCTGAAAGCCCCCTCCCGCCACACCTTGGAGCAAATCTCCACTGCCAAGTACATGCCGCGCACCCTCCCACCACTCCTATCATCGTCACGATCAACAAACACCGATTGTTGTTCATTGGATCCCTCGTCCGCCGCCTCCCCACCTCCACTCCTCCGCCCCCCACCCCTGCCAACCCCCCTCCCTCTCCCCCCTTGCCTCCCACGCCTCCTCCGATCCCTCCCACGCCCCCTCCGATCCCTCCCAACCCCGCTCCCTCTCCCCCCTTGCCTCCCACGCCCCCTCCGATCCCTCCCACGCCTCCTCCGATCCCTCCCAACCCCCTCCCTCTCCCCCCTTGCCCCCCACGCCTCATCCCTCCCAACCCCGCCCTCTCTCCCCCCTTGCCCCCCACGCCTCCTCCGATCCCTCCCACGCCTCCCCCGATCCCTCCCAACCCCCTCCCTCTCCCCCCTTGCCCCCCACGCCTCCTCTGATCCCCCCCATGCCTCCTCCGATTCCTCCCAACCCCCATCCTTCTCCCCCCTTGCCTCCTCCAACCCCCCCCCTCCCCTTCCCCGCCCGCCGAACCCATGTTCCCAGCCACCGCCGCCCTCTTCATGCACCGACGACCAGACGTGATACCCTACCAAGGTGGGGTCATCACCTCCTACCGTGAGAATGTCCAAGACATTTTCGACTCCTACGTGTTCAAGACTGCCGTCACAACGCAGTTTGACAAGGCCAAGAAGGAGTACGCCGAGTCCCCACCGGAGTCCCAGCTGAAGACCGTCCCCGAGCTTGCTGTGATACTAGCCCGCAGGCGGCCTCCCGGGTGGCTCACCCTCGCGAGGTTCCCACGCCTGTGGAATGGTATTTGCAGAGAGATGGCAGCCAATGCGGGAGCAGCCAGCCAACAAAGTAGATAATGATGATGATGGTGGTAACAGTCAGAAAGCCTTCAGTCAGCAAGCCTTTAGTTAGATGCCAGTGCCTCAGAGGCAACCCCCCGACCCCCCCAAACCAAGGATACTATCCACTCGATTCAGGCGCGGGTCGGTCACCCGCTATTCGAAAGACATCCCAGTGCACGGGTAAGACCTCGTAACAATTGCCAGGGTGTACTGCTGTTAGTAGTACAGGCATTGCCGGTGCATGCGGACGGCCTCATGTAACGCTTGGTTGGTTGGTTGGTTGGTTGGTTGTGTGTGTGTGTGGCTGTGGCCATGGCACCGATCACACATCACACATAGTGACACCCCGAGCACGCACGCCTTGCGTGTGCCCCGTCACCCCACACCACTACAACACCCCCACACCACACCAATCCAATTGCAACAGACACAGTAACAGAAACGTTGGCTTCCCAGCAGAGACACTGTAACATTCCGTTGTCGCGACATTTATTTACCTCGTCACCGCCAAACACTTGCGGCGTCGCACGCTTGATTGTCCAGCCGCGTCCTGTCTTCCTCGTGCCCCGACGCAACACAACCCCACCCCACTGCAGCAGTCACAGTAACAGCAACACCGGCTTTCCAGCAGGGACACACTGCAACGCCCCATTCTCACAACACTTGCCTCGTCCACGCCAAACACTTGCAGCGCCGCGCGCTTGTCCAGCCGCGTGCCATCCCACCGGTCCTGGTCAGGGTTGGGGGGGTCGATGAACAGCAGCCAGCGACACGAGGAGCCGTCGGGGGAGGTGCCTGAAGTGTTGAGGTGTGGAAGTGTGGGAGGCGCGTTCGTCATGGGTGTTGTGGGTGTCTTTTCTGGAAAGCCGATGTAACTGTAACTGTAACTGTCTTTGCTGGAAAGCCGATGTAATTGTAACTGTAACTGTTGTGGGTGTGGGTGGTGGTGTGGGTGCGCGTGTGTGTGTGTGGGGGGGGGGATCAAGAACAGCAGCCAGCGGCACGAGAGCCGTCGGGGGAGGTGCCTAGATTTCAGGTTTTGGCTTCCGGGAGGGTGAACTCGATGAAGAGCAGCAAGCACGAGGAATCGTCGGGTGAGGTGCCTGGAGTGTGGAAGTGTGTAAGTGTGATAGTGTGGAAGTGTGGCAGTGTGTAAGTGTGGGAGGCGCGTTCGTCGTGGGTGCTGTGGGTGCGGGTGTGTGTGGGTGTGTGTGGGGGGGGTCGATGAACAGCAGCCAGCGACACGGGGAGCCGTTGGGGGAGGTGCCTGAAGTGTGTGGGGGGGGGAGGCGTGTTTGTCGTGGGCGCTGTGTGTGTGTGTGTTTGTGCGGGTGTGTGTATGTGTAGGGGGGGGGGGGTCGATGAACAGCAGCCAGCGACACGAGGGGCCGTCGGGGGAGGTGCCTGAAGTGTGAAAGTGTGAGGGGCGCGTTCGTCGTGTGTGGTGTGTGTGTGTGTGTGTGTGCGTGCGCGTGTGTGTGTGGGGGGGGGGTCGATGAACAGCAGCCAGCGACACAAGGAGCCGTTGAGAGAGGTGCCTGGAGTGTAAAAGTGTGGGAGGCGCGTTCGTCGTGGGTGTTGTGGGTGCGTGTGTGTGTGTGTATGTGTGTGTGTGATAGCGACGAGTGGTCTCCCGCTATTGACAGACGCCCTTTCGCCGACCTCTGGAACGATATCGCCGTTATCTTTGTAACGATCTGGAATGGAATGGAATGTGTGTGGTGTGTGGGGGGGTTCAATGAACAGCAGCCAGCGACACGAGGGGCCGTCGGGTGAGGTGCCTGTATTGTGGAGGTGTGGAAGTGTGGGAGGCGCGTTCGTCGTGGGTGTTGCGGGTGTGGGTGTGTGGGTGCGGGTGTGAGGTGGGTGTGTCGGGGGAGGGGGGGTCGATGAACAGCAGCCAGCGACACGAGGTGCTGTCGGGGGAGGTGCCTGGAGTGTGAAAGTGTGGGAGGCGCGTTCGTCGTGGGTGTTGTAGGTGCGGGTGCGTGTGTGTGTATGTGTGTGTGTGGTGTGTGTGGGGGGTCAATGAACAGCAGCCAGCGACACGAGGGGCCGTCGGGTGAGGTGCCTGTATTGTGGAGGTGTGGAAGTGTGGGAGGCGCGTTCGTCGTGGGTGTTGTGGGTGTGGGTTTGTGGGTGCGGGTGTGAGGTGGGTGTGTCGGGGGAGGGGGGGTCGATGAACAGCAGCCAGCGACACGAGGTGCCGTCGGGGGAGGTGCCTGGAGTGTGAAAGTGTGGGAGGCGCGTTCGTCGTGGGTGTTGTGTGTGTGTGTGTGTGTGTGTGTGTGTGTGTGTAGGGGGGTTGATGAACAGCAGCCAGCGGCACGACGAGCCGTTGAGGGAGGTGCCTGGATTTCGGGTTTTGGCTTCAAGGTCTGTAGGGTCCAGGGTGTACTTGATGCAGAGCAGTAAGCACGAGGAGCCGTCGGGGGAGGTGTCTGGATTTAGGGTTACGGGTTTAAACCTTAACAAGATTTTTAGTGCTAGGGTTCAGGGTTTAAAGTGTTACAGAATGATGGTTCAGTCGATGGAGAGCAGCCAGCGGCACTCAGGAGGGGTGTCTGGAGTGTGAAAGTGTGGCAGTGATTTTGTTTTCGACATTTGGGGCCATTTGGGGCCATTTGGCCCCAAAACAATCAAGTCGAGGGTTCACTTTTGGGGCCAAGGGGCGGGGCCATTACGTAAGTGCGTGGCGCTGTGTGGGGCAGTGTGGGGCTTTGGAGGCGCCTCTGCACTGGTCAACGCTATGTCAGCGGTCAAGGCGGGCAACGGTACGTTGGTCCGCGCGCCGGCTGGCCCCCAAAACACAACTAAAAAAGCAGAAAACAAAATCACTGAGTGTGGGGAGGTCGATGGCTGGATGGGAGGTGCGTGCGTGCACCTGCGTTGTGTATGTATCCAGCATGTGCATGTGTATGTATGTGGGGGGGGGCGATCAATGACCATCCACATATTGATTGCCACGACCACCCACCATTCTCCAACGCCAGCATGCCCTGCTGCCCGATCCCGCTCAAACATGCAAAGTCGGGGTCCGGCCGGTAGGGGTACGCATGGATCGGGCCACGATGCCCCAGAGATGCCCAGGATGATTTTCCTGTTTTTTTTTGTAAAATTGGGTGCAAGCCCAACCTGAGCCCAACTCACCGTTCTCCAACGCCGGCATGCCCTGCTGCCCGATCCCACTCAGGTACGCAAATTCATGTTTTTGTGTTTGCTTGTGTGTTTGTGTGTGTGTGTGTGTGTGTGTCAGTGATGTGCTTAGCGCCCTCGCAGCCCCCGCTGCGGGGGCTAAACGTGATCTTTAAGCAGGAACTGCGGGGGCGAATCGCGGGCATTTCGCTCCGAAAAGTGTGAAAATCAGCCATTTTCACATTTTCTTGCAATAGAAATCGCCTCCTGCGGGGGCGATTCGGCATGTTCCCTCCAATGTTGCGGGGGCATGACATTGTCGATTTCCTCAAGGACACCACTGGTGTGTGTGTGCCCCGCGCCCCCCCCCCCCCACACACACACACACACCGTTCTCCAACGCCAGCATGCCCTGCTGCATGATCCCACTCAGGTATGCAAAGTCGGGGTCCGGCCGGTACGGGTACGGAACGATGCCTGCCATGTAGACTGTTGATGCGGACGGGAGAAGTGCGAGGGAGCCGGGCGCCATGCGGGATGCGAGGGCGGTGCGGCGCGAGGCAACCTCTTCGGCGGAGATGCCGACAGAGAGCTGCCCGGGGCGCAGCAGCTGTGGTTTGTGTGCGTGTGCGTGTGTGTGTGTGTGTGTGTGTGCACGTGTGTGTGTGTGTGTGTGTATGTGCGGTGTGTGTGGTGTGTGTGTGTGTGTGTGTGTGCGTGCATGTGAGTGTGTGTGTGTGTGTGTGTGTGTGTGCCTTTATGCAGGGGGAGCAGGGGGGGTGGCGTACTCGTCGGCAGAGGTACTGAGGTACTGAGGGAGATGGCCGGGGCGAGGGGGTACAGGAAGGACCCCACGTGTATGGGGTGTGGGGGGGAGATACGCCGAGAGAGCTGCCCTTGGCAAGGGGTGTGTGTGTGTGTGAAGCTCCTAGGAGGAGGCACGCGTGCGCATGAAATTAGCATGCACGCGCACCTCTGGGTGCGTCTCGGGCACCGGCTGGCCATACGACATGTGGCGCATGCCGGCGGTGCGTGTCTGCTGGTGTGCACCACCCAGTGAGCTGCAGCCGCCGCCTGTCCACGCATGTGTCGGCAGTGATGCCCCGTGGCTATTGCCGCTGCTGCTTCTGCTGCTGCTGCTGCTGCTGGCGCCAGAGCTAGAGCTGACGCTGCTGCTGCATGGAACGCATGCATGCGCTGAGCTGCATGCGCCCCACACACGCGAGCAGCAGCGTGCCGTGGCGCGCCGCATCTTCTAGCGCCGGCAGAACAGGTAGACTCTGACTATGAACTGGCAGATTGTCTCGGGGAGAAGAGCTCTAAAGCGAGATCGGCGCTGTTCACACTTTGGCGTTTCACACGCGCATGCGCACACGCGCATGTTCGTGTGCTGCGTCTACAACGATCAACACCGACCAAAAACCTCTCAGTGACTTTAAATACCATGGCGGGATGAAGCATCCTGTGTGGGTTCACCCACCCACGTCCATGCTTGCGTGCACGCGCATGCAGCATGCATGCGCAACACCACTCCATCTGGCACCGCTGCTGCTGCTGATGATGATGATGATGGCGCTCCTGCCAGCGCACAGCAGCTTGACAACTGATGGCCACACCAGCAGCATGCACGGTGACCTGGGTGGCGCTCCCTCGCGCCCACACGCGCTGCTGCACACCCACTCGGGCGGCCACGCTGCACGAAGGACATTCTCTTCTGACACTGACGGCACGGCCACAACCACCGTTAGCGGCAGCGGCGGCAGCAGCATCAGCGGCAGCGGCGGCGGCGGCGGCAGCGGCAGCGGCAGCAGCGGCACGCCTGCGCGTGTGTCGGTCGTCATCATGAATTGGCTCCGCCCCGACAACGTCAAGCGCGTCCTGAGGCAGTACACAAAGTATGACGTTGACTGCTGACTAAAGTGATCCATCCGAAGTGATGATGAGCGTGCGCTCACACCGACCCACGCGCGCACCCACGCTCACTCACGCCCACGCTCTCACACGCACGCGCACACATACACACACACACACACACACATACACATGTGCAAACACACTCACACTCACCTTTGCGTGGTACTTGAAGCACGTGTCCGGGTGGCACGTCCACACATGCTCTCACCCCCCCCCACACACACACACTCACACGCACGCACACACACACACTGGCACATCCACAAACGGTGCATGCTCACACACCATGCCCCCCACACGTGCACACACACGCACACACACCTGACCTCCAGATATGACGCCGTGCTGGAGGTGATTGTGTGGATGTGTCACCCCGATACGCGCTTCAACTTCTCGCACGCAAAGGTGTGTGTGTGTGTGTGTGTCACACACAACACACACAGACACACACACACACACACACCTCCCCCCGAGCAGACACTCCCTCCAAGCTTCCGCAACTGCCACACCCACCCACTCCCACATGTACATGCACGTGTGTGTCACACACACACACACACACACACACCTCCCCCCGAGCGGACACTCCCCCCCTGCCTCTGCAACTGCGACACTCTCCCACCCCCGCACACACGTGCATGCACATGCATGCACACATGCACACACACACACACACACACACACGCTCGCACACGTGAGCAGGTCCGCATCGTGGACGACGTTTCTGCAAACGACCTCCACGGCCTCTCTACGCGCTTCAAGGGCTGCCTGATGGCGGCGTCGCCATGGGTGTTAATTCAGGACGATGACCACTATCTGAAGGCACGACACACACGCGCACACATGCGCGTACGTGCACACATGCGCACGTGCTGCATGTGAAACACTTACACACACGTACACACACACGTGCACACGCACATACATGTGCACATGCACAGATGCACACACACACACACACACACACACACGCATGCACAAACGCAAGCACACATGCATACACACACACACACAACACGCACACACAGGAGGAGGGCCTTGCACGCATGATGGCCGCAAAAGCTGCATCCCCAACGCGCCTCATCGGAGCGTTTGGACGCGACTGGGGCGGAGGGTGGGGCGACGCGCGGTACGTGTGTTTTTAGTTCAGGGTTAAAACCTCAGACTCTAAAGTATGTGTGGTAGGGTTTTAGTTTAGGGTGCAAACCCTGAGCCCTAAACCCAGTGATTTCCTTTTCGGCTCTCCACACAGCCATTTGGCTGTATTCCGGCCGCACTTTGATCTTGCACACAGCTCAACCCATCCAGTGGATTTTTAGTCTGCTAAGCCCGCCAGACAGCTTTCAAATGACCTATGTATCAGGGCAAACGGTCAACGGGAGGTCAACGGTCAACGCGGTCAAAGCAAAATCCAGCTGTGGAAGAATTAAATTAAAATCCTGAAAATGGAATCACTGCCTTAACCACAAGTCCTTGAATCTAGAAGCAGAGCGTTTGGACGCGACTGGGGCAGGGGCGATGCGCGGTGGGGCGACGCATGGTGCGCGTGTTGGGGTTTTAGTTAAGGGTTAAAAACCTGGACCCTCTAAACCCGTGACCCCTCAGCACAAACCCTAAACTCTCCTGATGATGATGATGGATATTACAGTCTGTGTGACACCAGTAATGATGTATAAGACCGGTGTCGGCGCTAGCGCCCGACACCTTAAACTCAGTTTCAGTGGGAAACTGGCTGGCTACCTGGTAGGGGTGAGGGTAAACCCCCCCACGCGCGCACGCACTGGACCTAGACAGGACACTGGGCCCCCAGATCCACCCTATACCACCCAGGTAGTGACAGCAACGCATTGTTGGTGTGCGCCTGTGTTCTACTACTAGTCCCGCCGCCGCCATTGGCTCCAGCAATCTCCTCCATGCCCGCCAGCAATCTCCTCCACGCCCGCCAGCAATCTCCTGTATGCCCGCCAGCAATCTCCTCCATGCCCGCCAGCAATCTCCTGTATGCCCGCCAGCAATCTCGTCCATGCATGGGCGCCGCCATGCGATCTCCATGCGCCGCGCCGCGCTCCATGCGCGCCAGCACCCGTACCACCCGCCTCATTCCCGTTCTTTAGCCATTCCCCGTGACACCTATGGCTGATCCTTGTTCCGCCGTCCCCTTTGGCATCTGTAACCCGTATCCTCTCCCTGTAGCCTCATTCCCCGTTCTTAACCGCCATCTCCATTATGGTGCCCGCCCGCTGGTGGGGCCTCGCCTCGCCCCATGCCGCACGGCTAGTGTATTGATTGCTGCGCCATCTATAATCTGCGCCTTGGGGCAGGGAACCCCTGCGCCACAACCTCCTCACAAAGCCTAGCCGCATGTGCCTCGCTTCCCATGTTTCTCAATTTCTCGCCATCCGCTTCCATGCCCGCCTGCAATCTCCTCCATGCCCGCGAGCAATCTCCTGTTTGCCCTCAAGCAAGCTCCTCCATGCCCGCCAGCAATCTCCTCCATGCATGCACGCGCAGAGCGCCGCCTTGCAACCCCCATGCGCCACGCGCGCCGTGCGCGCGCCGCGCCCGCCAGCTCCCGTAGCCTCATTCCCCGTTCTTTACCCATGCGCCGCGACGCATTAGCCTTGTTCGCCGTCCCCTGGCATGCATAACCAGTAGCCTCATCCCCGGTAGCCGCATTCCCCGTTCTTAGCCGCCATCTCCATTATGGTGCCCGCCCGCTGGTGGGGCCTCGCCTCGCCCCATGCCGCACGGCTGGTGCATCGATCGCATCGCCATCTAATGATCTGCGCCTTGGGGCAGGGAACCCCTGCGCCGCAACCTCCTCACAAAGCCTAGCCGCATGTGCCTCGCTTCCCATGTTTCTCAATTTCTCGCCATCCGTCTCTCTCTTCCATCCAGGCACAGTAAACCATTAGGAGCCGCAATCTGCTTGAGTTCCGATCGTTGTGAGAGGGGGTGCATGCTCGCTGCAATTCTCGCCATCGTGCATCGTGCTCTCCATCGTACCGCTGCCCCATCTGCCACATAGCCTCGCCCCATCAGGACCAGTTCACCAGTAGCGTTGTGCGTCAGAGCCGCTCAGGGTAAATTTCCAGATCTCCTAGGTATGTACGGACAAGCAACAACCCCAAACCCCAAACCGCTCGCCCCAAACCCTAACCCTCTTAGGTACGCACGCTCGCCCTTTGGGCCAGGACCAGCAACAACCCCAAACCCTTAACCCTAAACCCCAAACCCCAAACCTTGAACTCTCTTAGGTTCGTGCGCCGCCCTTTTGGCCAGGACAAGCAACCACCCCAAACCCTAAACCCCAAACCCCAAACCTCAAACCCAAAACCCCAGACCCCGGACCCCAAACCCCTCGCCCCAAACCCCAAACCCCTCGCCCCAAGCCCCAAACCCCAAATCCTGAACCCCAAACCCTAACCCTCTTAGGTACGTGCGCTCGCCAGTGTGGCCAGAACAAGCAACCACTCCAAACCCTTAACCCCAAGCCCCAAACACCTTGCCCCAAACCGTAAACTCTCTTAGGTACGTGCGCTCGCCCGTGCGACCAGGCCCGGTGAGGATTGTGCTCACTGTGTTGATGCTCACGGACACGGCGACGTGCGCGGTGCGTGCATGTGTGTGTGTGTGTATGTGTGTGTGTGTGTGTGTGTGTGTGTGCGTGCGTGTGCACACGTGTGCGCGTTTGTGCAACTGCATGTATTTTTCAGTGCCGACGCGATGCGTGTGTGTGTAACGTGCTCATGCTGACAGACATGGCAGCGTGTGCCGTGTGTGTGTGTGTGCGTGTGTGGGTGGGGGGGCGTGTGTGTGTTTGTGTGTGTGTGTGTGTGTTAACGGCACCACTTCCCCGTGCTGTAGCGCAATCATTCTGGGGAGCCGCCCCCGGCGTGCAGCACTTTTGTCACCACACACAGCAGTGGTTCCGCTAAGGATTTGAGGGAAATGATGGCTCAACCTGGGCCTTACGGCTCACTTGCGAAATCTCAACTTGGCAAAAATTGCGTTATTCACACTGTTCGAGCCCAAATTCGCGCAATTTGAACCCGCAGCGCTAGCCCAAATCGGCCACACTCAACCCGCCGTTGCAGGTTTCCTGGTTGCGGGTTGGCTCACGGAAACACTGATACACAGCTTGCCTCTAGAGAGAGCTGTGTATCAGTGTTATTGCCGCTGCCCCTGTATTCCCCACCTCCCCTGCCAGGCGTTCTGGGATGCCGCGCCAGCTGTCGAATCCTTTGTCGCGGCGCTCAGCTCGCCCCTCTGGCAACACGGAGGCAACAACCGTCTATTTCACTCGTGTCTTGTGTGTCGCAGGCGTTTCACCAAGGCACACCTGCATGAGCACACAGAGGTGGCTTACGATGATCGCGGGCTGCTGCCCCCGTAACTCCCCACCTCCCCTGCCAGGCGTTCTGGGATGCCGCGCCCGCTGTCGAGTCCTTCGTCGCGGCGCGCAGCTCGCCCCTCTGGAACGGAGAGGACATCTTCTTCTCGCTCGTGGCGCAGCGTGCGAGTGGGTTGGTGCCGCTGGTGGTGAGGGCGAAGAAGGTGTTCATGAAGCAGGTGGGGGGCAGGTGGGGGGCAGGTGGGGGGCAGGCGGGAGGCAGGTGGGAGGCGCGTGTGTGTGTGTGGGGGGGGCTCCGGGGGGGGGGGAGGACTGGTGGTGAGGGCCAAGAAGCTGCTCATGAATCAGGTGCGTGTGTGCGCGCATGCCTGTGTGTGCGCGGGGGGGGGGGGCGAGCGCGGGTGTGTCTCCAGCTAGTAGGATGCCGCGCCTTCCTAAACGCTGCGGGTGCACACACGGCTCAGTCTTCTCACCTCTGTGCTCACCCCAAGCACTGAACCCGCTTATTTCCTGCGTGGTGCACCTGCAGCGCGGCATTGGCATCAGCCAAGGTGACAACGCGAGCATCAGCCACGACGCATACAGAGACGCGTTCCTGCGACACGCGGTCGCCGCGCTGGGGCTGGGCAATGCCACGCTGCTGCCCAGCGGTAGTGAAGAAGAAGTGGGGGAGGTCTCTAGGGTCGCAGCGAGCAGCAAAGCAAACGCAGCTGTGTAATTAATAGCCCGGCCATTTTCCACGTTTTGTCGACATGGTGAGCTTGAAGGAGCACGCGAAGAGGCGATAACTGCCGCCCGCAACAGCCGCGGCATCGATGGACCTCGAGGTAGCAAACGCCTTCCACAGCCGGGGACAGGGGGACGCTGCTGAATCAAAACTAGTGCTGCACAATTCAACAGCGGCGCGTGCTCTCTTCAGGGTGCAAACACGAGGCCTAGACACGCAACACTCTATGCATGCATGCATGGCGCGCATGCACTCTACCATGCAGGTGCTTCGCCGCGAGCTTGAGGCAGCGCGCCTGGAGCGCGAGGCGCTGCTGCACCAGGTTGATGCTCTGGGAGGGCAGCTGGTGGACGAAAACAGTGGAGAGCTCGGTGACGGTGTGTCCTGGTGAACCGCGTTTGCATGCTGCAATTTGCCGCACACACAAAGTTGTGCACGCGTGTCTGCATGCTCGCTGTGTGTGTGTGTGTGTGTGTGTGTGTGTTTGGAGGGGGTGCCTGCTGTGCATGTGTGTGTGTGTGTGTGTTAAGAGGGGGTGCCTGCTGTGCGTGTGCTTTCTGGGTCTGTGTGTGTGTGTGTGTGTGTGTGTGTGTGTGTGTGTGTGTGTGTGTGTGTGTGTGTGTGTTAGTGTGTGTGTGTGCGTGCCTCGCCGGGCGGCGCGCGCAAGCCCGAGACAGGCAGAGACGGCAACCGAACGTGTGCACACCCACCTGCGTGCCTGTGCCCGCTGCAGACACCCAGCTCGATGACGGCGGCTGGCCGGCAGGGGAGACCCACATCCCCGCAGCGCCCCCGCCGAGCAAGCCCGGCCCCCGCAAGCTGAGCTGGGGCGCGCCGGCGTCGCTTGCGAGAGCAAAGACGCCGGCCACACCCGCGCCAGCGCCAGCGTTAGCGCCGCCTCTGCCAGCCCCACCGGGCTGTCACGTGCCTGGCGGGGCAGCAACTTCTGCGCCACAGCCGGCGGCAGGCGCAGCGGCAGTGGCAGACGCAGACGGGCCGTCGGCGGCAGCAGCAGCAGAGCCAGGCGGTGGTGCATCGCAGCAGCAGCAGCAGCAGCACAGGGAGCAGCAGGTGGATCAAGGTCATGAGCACGGCGACAACGGCGGCGGGGCGGCGGCGCGTCGGCGCGCTCTGCGCGAGGTCCTCGCTGCGATGCTCGGCGAGCCAGAGAGCTCCTTGCGTCTCGACGCGTTCCAGGCCACGCCGCCTGCGCTCGCGGCGCTCGCTGCTCAGAGGGCGTCGGACGCGGCGGCAAGCGCGCAGAAGGAGGCCGCGGCCGCGCGCGCGGATGCAGGTGCGGGGCTGCTCCGCTGCCAAGGCACCCCTCCTATAGGGACCCCTTTTGGGCCGTGCTGATCTAGGCATGATGATGATGATGATGGATTTTACAGTCTGTGTGACACCAGTAATGATGTGTGCGACATATGAGGCGTATGCAGCCTTACCAAAGTCTTTTAGGTGGGGTGCCGTAGCACAACCACTGTGACGTAGGTGGGGTGTGTGTGAAGAGGGGGTGGTAGGGAGGCTGAGGTGGCAGGCAGGCGGTGGGCGTGTGCTCCTTGGGCCGCGCGTGTTGGTTGCTCGAAGTCGGGTGCCACGCCCGCTGTAGTAGCAGAAACCCTGAGCCGGAGCCGCCCCTCACGGTTGGCCGGTGCCCCTTGTTGATTATCGCAGGTCGCGCTGCCAAGGAGCTTGCGACCGCGCGCGCGGACGCGGCGGGCGTGGCAGACGGGCTGCGCCTGCAGGTCGCAAGGCTGTCTGCGCAGGTGCGTCGCTAAACATGCGAGATTGTAACTTGGACCAGCAATAAGCAATGAATCGTCGCTATTCATGCGCGATTGTATTTTGTAAGAGCAATCAGCAATGCATCGGTGCCAACAAGCACTTCTACCTTGACCAGGCCTTCCCATGGCACGCCCAACAGACTGCAAGGCTGTCTGAGCAGGTGCGTCGCTATACACAATCCGCGATTGTAACTCGCAAGATCAATTGGAACTGAATCAGTATCAATGAGCACCTCTAGCTTGACCACATCAGTGTCAAGAGGTGACCCAACAGACTGCAAGGCTGTCTGCGCAGGCACTTGTCACATCAATAGGAGCACGGAATCAGTATCAATGAGCACTTGTAACTTGATCAGGTGTCGCCTCCGCCCGAGGATGTAGACGTGAGGTGTCCAATTGAACAGACTGCAAGGCTGTCTGAGCAGGTGCGTTGCTATACATAGTACGCGACTGTAACTTACAAGAGCAATGAGCACTGAATCAGCATAAATAAGCACGTATAAATTGACCAGGCAATGGCTGTGGCAATGCACCCCCAACAGTGTGTGCATGTGAGAGTAAGCAATTCCCGCCCACAGAGAAACGCACTCCCTCATGACACATCCGAGCCCGCCGTGCCGCACACAGGTCGAGGTTCTGGAGCATGTCAAGCAGAGGCGGGGGGGCAATGCTGACGCAATGCCACCTGGAGTAACACACTCCCTCCTCACACATCTGAGCCCGCCGTGCCGCACACAGGTGGAGGTTATGGAGCATGCCATTTGGAGGCTGGGGGACAATGCTGAGGCAATGCCCCCCCGCCTAAACCAGTGATCTCGATTCCCACCCACACAGGAACATGCCTCCTCCTCACACATCTCCACGGTGCCACAAA
Source organism: Chlamydomonas sp. UWO 241 (assembly GCA_016618255.1). Taxonomy (NCBI): domain Eukaryota; kingdom Viridiplantae; phylum Chlorophyta; class Chlorophyceae; order Chlamydomonadales; family Chlamydomonadaceae; genus Chlamydomonas; species Chlamydomonas priscui. Next base: position 65,808 of record VFSX01000032.1, read on the forward strand.
CAGGTTGAGGTGGTGGAGCGTGACAAGCAGAGGCTGGACGGGAAGGCCCCCCAACACCAGCAGTGGCGGCGATTCACGCCCACAGAGAAGCACACGCCCCATCCTCACACATCTGAGCCCGCCGCTGTGTGCCACACACAGGTTAAGGTGGTGGAGAACGACAAGCAGAGCCCCGGAGGCAATCTGAGGCAGTGCCCCCCCCCCTCCAAACCAGTGATCTTGATTCCCACCCACACAGGAACATGCCCCCTCCTCACACATCTGAGCTCGCCGTGCCCCACACAGGTCGAGGTTCTGGAGCATGCCAATCGGAGGCTGGGAGATAATGCTGAGGCAATGCTCCCCCCCCCTTAAACCAGTGATCTCGATTCCCACCCACACAGGAGCATGCCGCCTCCTCACACATCTCCACGGTGCCGCACACAGGTTGAGGTGGTGGAGCGCGACAAGCGGAGGCTCGGCGGGAAGGCCGCGCAGGCGAGCCAGGATGCCAAGGGAGCAGACGGAGAGGCACGCGCACTCAAGGTGTGTGTGTGTGTATGTGTGCGTGTGTGTGTGTGTGTGCGTGTGTGTGTGTGTGTGTGTATGTGCGGGTGTGCGGCTGGGTGCGGCTGGGTGAGTGTGCGTGTGCGTGTTTGAGTCGCTCCACACGGCCCTCCACAAATGTCGCTCCACAAATGTTGCTCCACAAATTTCGTTCCACAAATGTCTCTCCTCTCCACAAATGTCTTTCCACTCCACAAATGGATCTCCACAAATGGATCTCTCCAAAAATGTATCTCCAAAAATGTATCTCCGCAAATGTCGCTCAACAAATGTCGCTCCACAAACGTGGCTGCGCTGGAGACATCCGCTGCGTCCACCAAGACACTGACACAGGCGCACACGGACGCACAAGCTGTGCCCCAACACCCCCAAATACCCCCCTGAATGCTGCGCCCGAAGGAGTGCATTTCCGCGCTGGAGACATCCGCTGCGCTCGCCAAGGCGCCAACACAGACACAGGCGGGCGCCACATGCTGTTCCCCAACACCCCTGAAACATCATTCAGAATGCTGCTTCCGCAGGAGCGCATTGCCACGCTGGATAAGGCATCCGCTGTGACCGCCAAGGCACTGGTCAAGGCGCACGCAGGCACGCACGACGCTGTGCCTAACCACCCCTGAACACCCCTTTGAACGCTGCGTCCGCAGGAGCGCGTGGCCGCGCTGGTGAAGGCATCCGCTGTATCCGCCAAGGCGCCAACACAGACGCAGGCGGGCGCCACGTGCTGTGCCCCAACACCCCTCAACACCCTTCTGAATTCTGCGTCTGCAGGAGCGTGTTGCCGCGCTGGAGAAGCAGCAGCTGTGTCTGTCAAGGCACTGGTCAAGGCGCAGGCAGACGCGCAAGCTGTGCCCAACCGCCCCCCCTAAAATCCCCTGAATGCTGCGTCCGCAGGAGCGCGTTGCCGCGCTGGAGAAGGCAGCAGCTGTGTCCACCAAGGCACTGGCACAGACACACGCAGGCACGCACCACGCTGTGCCCCGACACCCCTGAACACCCCTTTGAACGCTGCGTCCGCAGGAGCGCGTGGCCGCGCTGGTGAAGGCATCCGCTGTGTCCGCCAAGGCGCCAACACAGACGCAGGCGGGCGCCACGTGCTGTGCCGCAACACCCCTCAACACCCTTCTGAATTCTGCGTCTGCAGGAGCGTGTTGCCGCGCTGGAGAAGCAGCAGCTGTGTCTGTCAAGGCACTGGTCAAGGCGCAGGCAGACGCGCAAGCTGTGCCCAACCGCCCCCCCCAAAATCCCCTGAATGCTGCGTCCGCAGGAGCGCGTTGCCGCGCTGGAGAAGGCAGCAGCTGTGTTCACCAAGGCACTGGCACAGACACACGCAGGCACGCACCACGCTGTGCCCCGACACCCCTCAAACACCCCTCAGAATGCTGCATCCGCAGGAGCGCATGGCTGCTCTGGAGACATCTGCTGCGCTCGCCGAGGCGCCAACACAGACGCAGGCGGGCGCCACATGCTCTGCCTCAACACCCCTCAACACCCCTCTGAACTCTGCGTCCGCAGGAGCGCGTTACCACGCTGGAGAAGGCAGCAGCTGTGTCTGCCAAGGCGCTAGCCAAGGCGCAGGCAGACGTGCAAGCCGCGCGTGCCGAGGGCGAGCGGCGGGCGAGGGAGCTGGTGGACGAGGCTGCGGCGGCAAGGAAAGAGGCGGACGAGGCGAGGAGGGCGGCGGGCGACGCGGCACGGTGAGGAGGGGGCATGGGGATGGAGGGGGGAGGGGGGAGGGGGAGGGGCAAGGAGGGTGGCAGGTGACGCGGCACGGTGGGGAAGACCATGGGGATGGAGGGGGGGGAGGGAGGGGGAGGGGGCAAGGAGGGTGGCGGTGAAGCGGCACGGTGGGAAGGAGCATGGGGATGGAGGGGGGGGAGGGGAGGGGAGGGGGCAAGGAGGGTGGCGGGTGACGCGGCACGGTGGGGAAGGAGCATGGGGATGGAGGGGGGGGAGGGGAGGGGGGGAGGAGGGGGAGGGTGATGGTGGGATGGGATATGGGTGTGGGGATGGGAGTGGGGGATGATGCGGGCGGCGGGCGACGCGGAACGAGGGGGGGAGGGGGGTGAAGGCGAGGGGGGGGGTGAAGGGGGGCGAGGGGAAGGGGAGGGGAGAGGCAGGGGGAGGGCGAGGGGAGGGGCGATGGGGGTAGTTTCGTGTGTGGGGGTCTCGCTGGTTTCGAATAGTCGAGGCGCATCTGTATGGACCTTGTCACCGAGCCCTTACAGTGGTCATCGTGAATGGCCCATATCACTGACCCTCAACAGTCACTGTCACCGCATGGCCCGCATCACCGGCTCTAGACAGCAATCATCTAACAAGTAACAAGTAACACGGGGTTTCCAGCTACGCTGGCTACTCTCCTAAAACACACTCTCTCTCTAAAACCCACTTCATGTGTTTTTTTCCGAGCGGGCGTGCAGCAGGAGGCCTTGCTGGCAGAGCAGCCTGCGGGTGCAGCCACACACTCGCCACAGGCTCTTGCACCCACTCATCTACACCCGCTCATACATACATGCATAGGGCACGCAGCAGACCCCCCCTCGCCCCTCCCCCCACTTCTGGAGGCCTTCATATATGTGTGATCCATGTTTCCACTGGAGGGGGGATGGGGAGAGCCCCTAGCAGGGCCTAGAGCTAAGGCACTGATATTTGGTAATTTTGTATCCCCGGTAATTTTTCACCCCACTCCCCCCTACATGCATACATACATGTTAGTGTGCAGGGCGGCCGCTCAGCTGCGGTTGTAACTTAGCTCGCAGAGCAGCCTGCCGCCGCAGCTACACACCCGCCACATGCACTCTTGCACCCACTCACCCTGAAACCACTCGCACATATGTGTGTGCAGGCAGCCGCTGAGCTTGAGGCGAATTTGGCCAAGGGAGCACATGACACAGGCTACCGCAGCCACACACTCGCCACAGGCTCTTGCACCCACTCATCTCGGACCCATACAAACATGCATGCATGTGTGCAGGGCGGCCGCTCGGCCGGAGGTGAAGCTGGCCAAGGGACCACGTGACACAGGCTACCGCAGCCACACGCGTTACAGGCTCTTGCACCCATGGGCACTCATCTAATCTTGGACTCAAACATAGGACTCCTGCATATATGTGCGCAGGGCGGGCGCGGTGTGTGAGGCCAAGCTTGCAGAGCAGCTGGCTACCGTGGCAATGGAGGAAGCTAAGGAGAAGGCAAGAGCGGAGGAGCTACAGCAACAGCTGGACGCAGCGCTCGCGCAGGTTATATATATATATATATATATATATATATATATATATGTAGGTTGAACTATCGACCCCTCTCATATATATATGAAAGGAGTCGATAGTTAAACCTACACACACACACAAGGAAGCACAAACAAGGACCTCCTTCCTCGCTCCTCACACCCGCCCTGCAGACGCCCTGCACACGCCTTGCAGACGCCCTCTCCAGTGCTGCTGCCGCAATCAAGTCAGCAGAAGCGTCCGCCTGCGAGGCTGTATTCGCTGCAAATGCACGCAAATTTCCTCCCTCCCTCCGCACCCCCACCCACCCCCGCCCCGCAGTCGGCAGACGCCCAAACCAGCGCTGCTGCTGCCATCAAGTCAGCAGAAACGTCCGCACGCGAGGCTGCATCCACTGCGAATGCACACTCAAAACTTCTCCCTCCCTCCGCACGCCCCACCCCCGCCCCGCAGTCGGCAGATGTTCGAACCAGCGCTGCCGCCACCATCAACTTGGCAGAAACTTCTGCCTGCGAGGCTGCATCCACTGCGAATGCACACTCAAAACTCCTCCCTCCTTGCACGCACAACTTCACCCCCGCCTCGCAGTCGTCAGACGCCAGATCTAGCGATGCCGCTGCCGTTGAGGCAGCAGAAATGTCCACCCGTGAGGCTGCATCCGCTGCAAACGCACACTCAAACCTCCTCCCTCCCTGTGCGCACACCTTGCAGTCGGCAGATTCCTGAACCAGCGCTGCCGCCACCATCAACTTGGCAGAAACATCTGCCTGCGAGGCTGCATCCGCTGCAAACAAACACAAATCTCCCCCCTCCCTCCGCACAACCCCGCCCCCGCCCCGCAGTCGGCAGACGCTCGATCCATCGCTGCCGCTGCCATGGAGACAGCAGAAACGTCTGCCCACGAGGCTACATCCGCTGCGAATGCGTATGCACACACAAACCTCCTCCCTCCCTCCACACAACCCCGCCCCGCAGTCGGCAGACGCCCGAACCAGCGCTGCCGCTGCCATCAACTCGGCAGAAATGTCCGCCCGCGAGGCTGCATCCGCTGCAACCCCCCTCCCTCCCTGTGCACACACCCGCAGTCTTCAGATGCCCAAACCAGCGCTGCCGCTGCCGTGGAGGAAGCAGAAACGTCCGCACGCAAGGCTGCATCCACTGCGCAAGCGTGCGCCGACGCAGCGCGCCACGAGGCGGCGTCTGTGGCGGCAGCGGCGGTGGGGGAGGTGGCGGCACTGAGGGCGGAGGCTGCGAGGGAGAGGGGGGAGGCGGAGGCGCGTGCGGCGGACGTGCGTGCTGGGCTGGAGAGCCAGCTGGCGGAACAGGTGTGTGTGTGTGTGCGTGTGTGTGTGTGTGTGTGTGTGTGTGTGCATGCCTGGTTGTAGTCACCATCCTGGAGAGACAGCTGGCAGAACGGGTGGTTGTGTGTTTGTATATTGGTGTGTGTGTGTGTGCGTGCGTGTGTGCGTGTGTGTGTGTGTGTGTGTGTGTGTATGTGTGTGTGTCTTCAGTATTCACCGTCCTGGCGATCCAGTTTGTCGTTGAGGTGTGACTTGGCGCTTTGGGCTAATAGCAAACAAGGCAAGGGGGGATGGGTTGGACAGGCGAGGGGTGCGTTCCGTGCTGGAGAGCCGGCTGGCGGCAGATCAGGGCCGGGGCTGCTGCGTGCAAGTCTTGGGAATTCGGGCTCACCATGCTGCTCGCGCTTGCACGCACCGCACACACACACGCACACACACACACACACACATGCACGTGCACCCAACCTTACCCACCCTGTCCGGGCCTCGTCCTTGGCTTGTCTCTCTGTCTCTCTGTCGAGTTTAGGTTTCGTGCAACACGTTCCTCCCCCCCCCCCAAAAAAAACTCACCCACCCACCCCCATCCGCACAACACGCACAGGCGCGCCAGCTGTCTTCCCTCCAGGACGCGGCACTCGCACTCGAGTCGCTCGGTGGGCCGTCCGGCCTCTCCGCCCTGTCGGCACAGCTGGCGTCTGCAAGTGCAGAGAACGCAGAGCTGCGGCAAAAGGTGGCGAAGGGCGAGGCGCGCGCGGCGGCGGCGGACGCACGCGCGGCGCAGGTGGGCGGGGGCACGCGCGCATTGGCGCTCATGCACGCTGTGTGTGCACGCGCGCGGCGTGCGCGTTGCCGCGCACATTGTGTGGTGGTGGAGTGTACAGCCTGTTGGACGTCTCTTGGCGGCGTTGTTGTTTATCTGCGCGCGCATGCGCGCAAGCGTGGGGTTTGCGCGTGGGGGCTAACACCTTGGCATGATCCGTGTGTGTGTGTGTGTGCGTGCGTGCGTGCGTGTGCGTGCGTGCGTTATGTCACCCACTATTGACGGATGCCCTGATGCAGACTTTTAGAACTATGTCACCGTTATCTGTCTACGTAACGATCTGGAATGGCACGTGTGTGCGTATGTGCGCAGGCAGACGCCGAGCTGTGCATGGCTATGTCCGGTCAGGCCGACTTGCGCAGGGAACTCGCGTCCACGCGCACTCGCGAGGCCGCCGCTGCGGGCGCGGCGGAGCGAGCACAAAAGGACGCCGAGGCTGCGCGCACGGACGCACAGCGCGAACGAGACGCGCGGGACGAGGCGGGCGCGCGCGCCGAGGGCGCGTCCGCGCGCGCCGCCGAGGCGGGGGCGGCGGCCGAGGTCGCGCGCGCGGCGGCGGACGCAGCGGAAGCAAGGGCGGCCGAGGCTGAGGCGGTGGCGGCGCGGGTTGCGCGCGAGTCGAGCGACACCGCTGCCGCAGCCGTGCGCGCTTTGCGCAAAAAATATTTCCTTGAGCCGGGAGGGGGGGGTAGACCACCGCCAGATGCGCCGGCAGCGCACCAACATCACAATGCGGGCAACAGCAGCAGTAGTAGCCACGGTGTCGCGGGCGCTGGCACGCTGCCCCGTGCCGCCCGGGCGACGACCCCCGACCCAGCTGCTCAGCAGCAGCAGCAGCAGCAGGCGGCATCAGGAGCAGCAGCAGCGAGCCCATCGAAGGCGTGCGGAGCGGGCGGTCGGCCTCCGCCGTCGCCGTCGACGCCGCAGCTCCCACATCCGCCGCCGTCTCCATCACAAACATCGGTGGCGCGCAATGCGACGGACGACGGTGTTGCTCTGCGACTGTGTGCACTCAGCCACGAGGAGGTGGGTGACGATGGCGGTCGATTCGGTAGCCAGATGCCTAGAAGGCCAGGTAGCCGGCCAGTTTTCATTCAGGTGATGGGCCTAGTGCAGGCACAAGTCTCTTACATCATGAGTGGTGTCATACAGACTGTACAGTCCATTTTCATCATCATTATTGGAGCCTCAAGTATGACAGGGGTGGCAGGGGTGGCAGCCGATGGGGAGCCAACCAAGGCAGTGCCGACCAGCACCCTGAGCAGTTCATGCACAAAAACGGCGCTCCTACTAACCAGCCCTTTGCTGCACCCCACGGCCGCAGGTGCTCGAATCGCTGCAGTCGTTTGTGACGCGCCAGGCAGCGCTACTGGCGGTGGCGCAGGAGCGGCATCCACCAGGCACCACCGCAGCCAGCTCCTGTGGCCCCAATGGTGGCGGCGGCGGCGCTGCTGATACGGATGGTGGCGACGCGGAGGAGGGCCCGGTGGCGAGTGAGCTGCTGTGGCTGGAGGGCTCGCTGCTGCTGCTGCTGCTGGATGCGCGGCAGCAGGCGAGTGCGCGCTGTGTGGAGGGAGGGGAGGAGGGAGGGAGGGAGGCTGCCGCTCCTGCATCACCAACCAGCCGTGCCCGCTGTTCCAGGCTGGATCTCACTTTCGCCTGCCTGCCCGCCTGCTCGCTCGCTCACCTGCCCCTACTCCTACGCAGGCGAGGGAGCTGCGCGACGCCCGCAACCACCCGGCAGCTGGCACAGGCGGCGCCAGCGGCAGCGGCACGGCTGCAGCACGAGCGGCTGCCACCGCCGGCCGCGGCGCCGGCTGCGCTGCGAGCGCCTGCACAGGCGGCAGAGGTGGCGACGACGGCAGCAACAGCAGCCCGGGCGCCCGCCTCGCGTCGCAGCTGCTGCGCGCGATGGCGGCCGAGAAGGCGGCGCTGCAGCGGCGCCTCTCCCGCGTGGAGTCTGCGAGCGCGCAGCCGCAGGTCCAGTCGCTGCTCCCGCCGACAGCGCACCTGCACCGCTCGCTGTCCGCGCGCATCGCGGCCGGCTTCGCCCTCTCCTCCTCTTCACCGCCCGCCTCGCACCCTGCGTCCTCTTCATCACCACACACGGGCCCACCACTTCCCACCAGCGGGGCGCCGCAGTCGGTGCCCGAGGATGCAGTGTCGTCAGAGTGCGGAGTGGGCGGCTGGGCCACTGCCGCTGCCGCCTCTGTGGGGCCTAGCAGCGCAGGCAACGGCAGCGGCCGCTTCTCGACCGGCCTCTCATCACACATGACCATGGCCGCCTCCCTGACGCGCCGCAGCAGCGACCCCGTGCCACGCGCACAGTCCCCGCCACCGCCCACCGCACAGCCCACCTCTGATGACGCCAGCGGGCCAGCGGCCGCATACACATCGCCGGCAGCGACATCGCCGAGCGCAGCGGGGGAGTCCACGAGAGATGGCCCTGGTGCAGCCGTGCGCGACGAGCCACGCCAGAGCTACGATGTGGATGAGGTGATGGCAATCCTAGAGGGCCTGGGTGATCCTGGTGGGACCGGCGGGCCAGAGATAGGGCCACCGGGCGGGCGCAGCCACCACTACCACCGTGGCGGTGGCGTCGGCGTGACGAGCGGTGGCGTCGGCTTGCAGAGGAGGGTCAGCAGCGGCAGCAACGGCAGCGGCTCCTCTGGGGTGATGTCCCTGGTGTACGGTGGTGGTGCAGGCGCAGCGCGGTCCCCGGGCGCATGGGGAGGTGCACTGGACGGAGGTGGCAGTCCAGGGGCGTTTGCACCAGGCGGGGGGCAGCGGCCGTCGCCAGCAGGGAGGGGAAGCCCGCTGGTGGGCGGCAAGGGGGGCGCGGCGCGGAGCCTGACGCCGTACATGGCCGTGGCACGCGCGAAGCAGCGTAGCGCAGACGGGATCGGCGGTGGCGGTGGCGGCGCGCGCGGGTGGTGATTGACGGCGACCCCGCGTCCGTGGGGTGGGGCCCTTGTGTTTTGTTGTGTCAGTAGGAGACCTTGGAGAGCGCGTCTTCGGTACGGAAGTTGAGAGGAGCTGTGATCGCGCTGGTGTTGTTCCGAGTGCGTTTGCCGTGCCCCCCTCCCCCCCTTCCTTTGCCCGATCACGATTGAGTGCAGCCAGCGCTCCTTCCAGACGCCTCTAGCAGCCCCAGGGTCCTCATCCCTGCTCACGTGTGTTGTGCTTACAGCCGGCACAGCCAGGAACGCATCTTCGGTGCGGGGATCTGCGGCTGTCCAGCCTCCGCAGCTGCTGTCCGAGCTGTCGGGTGTGGCGCCAGAGGAGAGCGCGCAGTATGGGGTGAGAAGACGGGGGGGCGGTGGCAAGGCATGATCAGGGAGCAGTCTCTCCCCCCCACCACCACCTCCCATACTCCCTCATTGTGACAAAACGTGCTACTACCCCGCCCGGCGGAGCAGGTTCAATCCTGTCTATTGTATCGTCGGAGTGGGGTGTGGAGTGTGAAACGGCACAACGCGCCTCTGCCGCCCATACAGCGCGAGGCCCCCACAGCTGCAACTGCAGTTGTCCCACATCAACATGACCCTTCACTGCCGCTTCCCCGACGGCAGCCCCTCTCCTTGCGTGCGCTCGGCGCTGACGAATGGGCGCGGGAGCCCGGCGTGCCTGACGGACCCAGCGTGCAGCAGGCGGCAGTTCGAGCTCACGCCGGTGGCGCACGGGAGAGGGGAGATGGAGCCAGCAGTCGTTTGTTTGGGGCTCAGCACGGCACAGCATGTGCATGCAGGCCACAGCACGCACACGCAGCAGCAGCAGCAGCAGCCTCCCGAGCTGCGCCTGAAGGCGGTCGGAGCGAACCCTGTCGTGGTGTGCCAGCCGCGCAGCGATGGGGGCTGGGACGAGGTGCGCGTGGGACGGGGTGGCGCATGGGCTCGTTACGAGCAGGGTGGCACAATATGGCCGTATTTGTTTTTTCCTCCGTTTTCCGTATCCACATTACGGAATACGGAAAACGATACGGAATACGGAGTACGAAAAAAGAACGAAACCAATCCCCCCAACTTTCGGTAGAATCGTCAGTTTAATAATTTCGAGTGGAATCGACATCAGCTTGTCGAGAGGAGTTAAGAAACGCTCTCACATGTACAATCCGTCATGGTTAACGTATATAAATCCGAGGGTGAAGTTTTGACTTTTGGGGGGGGAAGTGTAGCTCTAGGCATTCCGCTCGTATCTCATGCGACGTGGCATATGCATGCGATGTGCACGCATGCATCGCGTGGTGGGGGCTTTCACCACCAAGGGGGCACCCCATCAAGTGAGCCCCACCCTTCTGAAGCTCCCTGCAGCACACGCAATGCACGCATGCACGCACACACCAACACGTTGCGTGCCGTGCCGCAGGTCTTCCTCGGGCCCGGCAAGGCCATGGTCGTGCGCGTTGGCATGCGCTTCCACGTCATCGACAGAGCAGACGCCACGGCCGTTGAGCTGGTGCTGAGCCAGGGTGACGGTGACGGTGGCATTGGAGGTGGTTGTGTCGCCGCGCCTGCACAGGCTGCGTCAGCACCAGCAGCGGCACACCAGCAGCAGCAGCGGCAGCCTCCCTCGTTCGACGAGCTGCGTGAGCGGCGGCTGCGGCACTTTGCTGCACCGACATCCGTGGGCACCAGCGACGCGCACGTCGACGACGATGACGTGGAGGAGATCGCGCCACCGGCTAGAGGGAGCAACGCACGCACTGCTGCTGCTGCTGCGGCGGCGGCGGGTAGGGGTGGCGCCAACACCGCCAGAGCTGGCCCTGCCCTGCGTGATGTGCTTGTGATCAGTGACTCGGATGATGACGAGGGTTGACGTGATGCCAAGCGAGCAAGGCGCAGCAAGATGCCAGGCGGGGACAGAGGCGCCAGCACGTCCGCTGACGCAGACGGCGGTGATGGTGGCAGCAGCAGCAGCAGCAACAGTGTGCTGCCCATGTGGTCCGTACCCTTCTCGCTGCTGCGTGTGGATGCTCTGAGTGACCGCCACAACAGCGGCTGCCTGGGAGCGTCGCTGAAGGACCTGGTGCAGGTGGACGACCGCCTGGTGCAAACAGCACATACAACACATGCACACACAACAAGTAAGCACGCGGCACCACGCTCATACTCAACACATGTGCACGCAGGGCTCCATCGCCACCGCAATTGTGAGCAACTTCATGATCGAGATGGATTGGCTGCTGAAGACGGCATCCGCACTGGCATAAAGCAGATGCTGGTGCTGCACCGCAAATAGACAGACACGCGGCATGTGGCAATGGTGCAGGCATGCCAGCACGCAGGCGTGTTGGCTCGCACTGTTCTGCACAGTCTAAAGCCACTCATCTACGGCACATACCACGCCAAGGTATGCTGCTTGGTGTCCGCACTGTCTAGTGCCCTAGGCACACGTTCTTACATCTTGCTCACCACCCCTGCCACAAGCCAGTTCCTGCTGCTGGAGTACGGCCCCAACGGAGTATACCCTGGCGGCCTGCGCGTCATCATCACGACTGCCAACTTTGAGGAGAGTGACTGCTGTGCCAAGTGCCAGGGCCTGTGGTGGCGGGACTTCCCACGGGCGTCTAGCAACGGTGTGGGCGGCGGTGGCAGCGCTGCTCTGCCGCGCGGTGATGCAGGCGACTTTGGCGAGCACCTAGGGTACTACTTGAAGCGCGCGTTGCGGGGCCTTCCTTCGCAGCACAGCGCATGGGCGGCAACAGCTGCGCGGCTGTGCAGTAACCACGACTTCAGTGCAGCACGAGGCTACACTGTGGCCTCGGCGGCTGGAGTCTACAACGAGACCATGCGATGGGGCCACATGCGTGTGCGCAATGTGCTGCCGCGTACGCCACCTGGCAACACCGGTAGGCCTGGCGGCAGCAGTGGCCGAGCCAGCAGCAGTGGTGGAAGTTGTGGCGACAACGGCATATCTCGGCGCCCTCAGCTCGTGCTGCAAAGTTCCAGCATCGGTAAGCTCCACAACAAGTGGCTTCGGCAGGAGTTTGGTGCGAGCCTGTTGTCTGAGCCTGGCTGCGGGAGTGCGGGCGGTCGCGCTCTGGACAAGGGTGATCAGATTGCGTTTGTATGGCCCACTGTGGACCAGGTTCACAACAGCAATCAGGGCTGGGCTGCTGGCCTTGCGTTCCCTGCCGATACGACTTGAGTCACGGGCCTGCTGGCATGCGTCGAGAAGTTCCACCGCTATGACGGCTTTCTGGGTGGCATCATGGGACGCGGCAACGCGATGCCCCACATCAAGTCTTACACGTGCCACCGCTTTGATGGCCGTGTTGACTGGGTGATGGTGGCTCTCACAACCTCAGCAAGCCAGCATGGGGCGCGCTCCAGCTCAAGGGCACGCAGATGAAAGTGGAAGCATACGAGCTATCTGTGCTGGTGACCCCGGAGACTGAGGCAGCGTACCGTGCGCACCCGCACGCGCGCTTCCGGGCCGCGCCCACGACCGCAGCAGCGGCAGCGCTGCCGACGATGCTGCTGCCAGGCCAGCCAGTGGTGGCATACGACCTGGTGCCCATGGGTGCGCTGGCAGCGCACGGTGGCGGTGCCCGCGTGTGCGTGCCACTGCCCTACACGCTGCCCCCGGCACGGTACTCTGGTAGGGATGCACCGTGGATAAACCACTCTGATTTCGGGGCGCTGAAGGATTCCCGTGGTGAGAGCTGGGCGCAGCGGAAGGAGCGCTTGGGACGTGGTGAGAGCTTCAAGCAAAAGCAGCAGCGGCTTGGCAGCTGCTAAGTCACACAGGCCCTGCCCTGGGACCTCTGTTCGTTTCGGCTCTCATTGACCGGTAGCACATGACATCGACCTCAAAGTCGCAGGATCTGACACAGTTATTTGACATGTAAGGGATTTCTAGGGTCACCCGTGCGGCACTTGAACTCACCTGAATCACCAGCAGTGCGTGCGTTTTATTGCTCAGAGGTATTCCTTGCCTATAATCACCCGCCACATGCGACGCAGACTCCTCCCCGGTGGTTGGGTCGCCTGGTATCCCCGGCACCATTTGCACATGGTGCACGTGGAAGTGCATCGGATGGGGGCGTGTCGCTCGCGCCAGTCGTCCTGAGGGTCCACTCCTTTGAGTGCGTGTGAAAAACACGAAGCAGCAGCTGAAAATCCAGCGCAAGTGTGCTGGCTAAAGCCAGCACAGCCAGCACAGCCAGCACAGCTGAATTCGTAAATAACGTCAGTGTCAGCCCCACTCCTCCACCCAAGCAATAGGACGTCTCGATGATCACCAATGCGCCGGGATTGCCAAATTGGCGACCCCAAAGTTTCCAGTGGCTTGGTTACGACGTGATTATTTGTGTGGGACTCGCACCAGTCTGTGTGGCCGGATTCTCGCTCTCCCCATTCACCCTGTACACTCACTACTACCACAAGCTTTGCTCGCACGTTGCAGACACAACCAGCAACCACAGTCAACCAACGCAACAAACCACTACTACTAGCAGATAGAGAAATCGTCGCTTTGAGCGCCCCTCTTTGCCACCCACGACCTTTCGCAGCGGAGAGATCCCATGCTGCTGCACAGAGGTCCTGTAGGTGAGCAGAGGCAGACCAGGACTCTTTCCGACACTCGGAATCTCTTAGGCACATGCGCCTTTGCACCATACGCTGCGTCGCATGTCCTCACACGTCCGCCTTGGGTGCATGGGAGGCGGTGGCGGGAGGGGGAGACGCACGGAGGGGGGTTGCCGACACTAGGAAGCACTAGGACACATGCGCACACAGAGCACACATGGGGAGTCGTCCTTGTCAGCACCTTAGCCACACGCCCACACACGGCCCATGCAGCTCAGTATTGAGCTCAGTATTCAGCGCACATCATCATCTTGTTCGTGACCCCCCCCCCTTGTACGCAGCGCCGCTCGCGCGCGGCGCCACTCGCCGCACTACCCTTTCGTCTGGCGTCCCCACCGGCACAAGCAGCTGCAGGCGCCCCTCGGTCGCCGCGCGCGTGGCCAGCAAGGAGCCCCAGTCCACCGCTGGGGCCACCAAGCAGGACGAGAAGGTCAGTGCTTCCGCTAGGTCAACCCGCCTGATCATCCCCCCATGCCGCGTCACCGGAGCCCCCTCCCTTTCCTCCTGCACTCACATCCCAACACCCACTGACCGCTCCTACGGCGCTGCTCTGTGCTGCGCTGCGCTGCCCATAGTTCATATCTGTCACTAACCTCAGGGCTCCTGATTCCAGATAGGAGCCCCCCTAAGCAAGGACCTAACAGAACTACTGGCGCCGAGTGCGGCGGCGTTGCCGCGGGGCTTCCCCCCTTTTGGCAGGTCTGCAGGACTGATCTCTTAGTTAAGTCACGCTGGTGCTTTGGACCCATACCCACACGTACACGCGCGACCGCCAGAAGTGGATTTTGTAGACTCACCATGATCATCAACAATCACTGGCGCAGGTCATCATACCCGACGCTGCACTGCACTGACACAAAGCACCGACACAAACTTAAGCACTTGGACACACATACTTTAACACACGGACACCAACACAGACACCACCAACCACTACCACACTGACGCAGGTCGTCGTACCCGACGCCGCACCGCAAATCACCGACACAAACACCGCAACACGTCAATCAACACCGCAACACCGTCACAAGCACCACACCACCGACACAAACACCGCAACTCTGACACTAACAGCGCAAAACACCGACACCCAACACCGCAAAACGCTGACACCAACCCTGACACCAACATCGCAAACACCGACAGCACACCACAACACCGCACCACCAACACCGCAAAGCACCGACACAAACCACTACCACACTGGCGCAGGTTGGCGTACACGACGCCGCACCGCAACACCGACACAAACACTGCAAAACACCGCACCACCAACACCTACACTGACACCAAAACCGCAACACACACTGGTGCAGGTCGTCGTACCCGACGCCGCACTGGAACACGTCCACAAACACCGACACAAACACCGACACAAACACCGCAACAACGACAACACCGACGCAAACACCGCAACACAGACACGAACACCGACACAAAAACTGCAAAACACCAACACCAACACCGACACTAACACCGCAACACCGACACAAACACCGACACACGCACTGAAAAACACCGACACAAACACTGCTGCCCTCAGACATCACACTGCAACACCGCACCACCACACTGCAACACCGCACCACCAACACAGCAACACACCGACACCAACCGCTTCCACTCTGACGCAGGTCGTCGTGCCCGACGCTGCGCCCTCGAGGGGCACCCCTCCGCCGCCTCCTCCGCCCGAGCCCGAGCACAAGCGCAAGACGCGCGGCCAGATCGCGATCTCCAAGGTGAGCACGCTACTCTGCTTTGGGCGCGTGTGTGTGTGTGTGTGTGTGTATTTGGGGGGGCGGGGGTACTGACAGGCCAACGAACGGTGGTCGATCAGCTCTTCGAAGGGGTATTCGACGTTGACTGCCACATGGGGCGCCAGCTCAGCAAACTCCCTGCAACCTCCCTATCAGCAACCTCCCTCCCTCTCACCCCCCACCTCCATACCTCGATCAGGTCGCTGACGAGGTCTTTGATGCAGTGTCCGACGTCGGTCGCCACTTGGGGCGCCAGCTCAGCAACCTCCCGTCTGGCGGCCTGCTGCGCCGCAACCAGAAGAGCGATGGGCGTAAGGTACGGCACACATGCAGGTGCAGGTGCATGTGCACACACACACACTCACACACACACGTATGCATGCACGTACACGCGGACACACGCACACACCCATGCACGTGTGCACGGACACGCACAAACATGCACACACGCACACATGCACGCACACACGCACAGACACGCACACACGCGTGCACTCAGACGTTCCATTTGAATAGAGTTGGTTCATCTGCAGGTTTGCAAGCACACGCACACACACGCACACACACACCAACGCACACACACACCAACGCACACACACACACACTCAGGTGGAGCTGCGTCGTGAGGGTGCCAAGCCCGTCGTGCTGGTGCTGGGCAGCGGGTGGGGTGCGCATGCGGTCATCAAGGTGTGTCTTGCGTTACTTTGCTTTGCTCTGCTCTGCTTGTCATTGCTAGAGCAAAGTTACTTGGTTTGCGAGTGCTCTGCTCTGCTCTGCTCTGCTTCCTCCGTTTGATGTGGCATCTGCTGCCTGTGAGTCACAGAGGTTTACGTTTGCTCTGCTCTGCTCTGCTCTGCTCTGCTCTGCTTCCTCAGTGTGATGTGGCGCCTGCTGCCTGTGAGTCGCAAGAGGTTTGCGCTCGCTCTGCCCTGCTCTGCTCTGCTTCCTCAGTTTGATGTGGCGCCTGCTGTCTGTGAGTCAGAGGTTTGCATTTGCTCTGCTCTGCTCTGCTTCCTCAGTTTGATGTGGCGCCTGCTGCCTGTGAGCCACAGCAGGTTTGCGTCTGCTCTGCTGTGCTCTGCTCTGCTGCGCTTTCTCAGCTTGATGTGGCGCCTGCTGCCCGTGAGTCATCCAGGTGGTCAACACCGACATGTACCTGTTCTTGTAGCGTCCCCGAGGAAGTTATCTCCCGTATCCTGCTGAGCTCTCCCTCACCCACCCTCCTCGGTGACCCTTAACCACAGGTCGTCGACACCGACATGTACGACGTCATCCTTGTGTCCCCGCGCAACTTCTTCATGTTCACGCCCATGCTCCCGTCAACGGCGGTCGGCACGATCGAGCCGCGCTCGCTGCTGGAGCCGATCCGCATCTCAAACGAGTGAGTTGCCATCTTTTACCCGACTATTGCGTGTTTTACGAAGCCCTTTTCAGGAAACCGTTGCTGGGAACACGACAAAATACGGTGTGTTTAGACGGGCCATCAAGCCACGCGCGCTGCTCGAGCCGATCCGTATCTCAAACGAGCGAGTGCTGCGCTGACACTCAAAACCTGTCAAATTAACAAAACTGAATATATTGGGGGGACCCTTGACCACCTCTTCAAGAGCCTCTTGAAGAGCCGACCTGCATCTTAAACGAGTGTATAGAGTTGCGCGTGTGCTACTTCAGTACTGCTGCACATACGCAATACAGCCAGCTGGCAGCTCACACACACATACATACACATGCACATGCTTTTGCACACACACATACATACATACATACACAGGTATGTCGGCTACCTCAAGGCCGCATGCGAGCAAATCGGCATGAGGCAAACAACACACACGCACGCACACGCGCACTCGCACACACACTCACAAACGCACACACACACACACACACACACAGGTATGTCGGCTACCTCGAGGCCGCATGCGAGCAGATCGACATGAGGCAGAAGATCGCAACGTGCATCGCAACCGGCGCGCACCCCGATGGACACCACCCGACCTTCAATGTGAGTCGTGCGTGTGTGTGCCTGGTTGTTGTCGCTGTTGCTTTTCTGAGTGTGTGTGCCCGTGTGTGTGTTGCGACGGGCGCGCACCCAGATCGCCACCACCCGACATTTGATGTGCGTTGCGCGTGTGTGTTGTGTGTGTGTTGTTGTCCTCTCTCTCTCTGACTCTCTCTCTCTCTGACACTCTCTCTCTCTTACATAGGTCGCCTACGACATCCTCGTGTGCGCTGTGGGCGAGCAGCCGGCAACGCTTGGCGTGCCCGGCGTCGCGGAGCATGCAATCTTCATGAAGGAGATCACGGACACGCGCAAAATCAGGAAAATGGTGTGTGTGTGTGTGTGCGCGTGGATGTGTGGATTTCTGGGTGTGTGTTTGTGTGAGTGGTGTGTGTGTGTGTGTGGATGCCATCTTTGCAAAGGAGATCATGGACACGCGCAAAATCAGGAAGATGGTGCATGCGTGTGTGTGCACATGGATGTGTGGACTTCTGGATGTGTGTGTGTGTGTGTGTGTGTACGCTATCTTCGCGAAGGAGATCACGGACACACGCAAAATCAGGGTGGCGCGTTTGTGTGGATCTGTGCGCGCTTTGTGTAGGAGTTTGTGTAGGACTCCTATTTGGGTGGGTGTGCGTGCGTTGCGTACGTGTTCGCGTTTGTATGTGGTTGTGTGGGCACAGTATGAAATAGGGAGATCACGCAGTTACAGTTACATCGGCTTTCCAGCAAAGACTACCTCTAGTCCTAGTACCACCGCCTAGACCCAAGTCCAGTTCTGGCCCTAACAATTACTTGTGAGGTGCGGTAGCCACCAGCCGGCTGCCTGCCAACGTGTAGTCCCAGAGCAAAAAGGAGAGCTATTGTG
This sequence comes from Chlamydomonas sp. UWO 241, assembly GCA_016618255.1. Taxonomy (NCBI): domain Eukaryota; kingdom Viridiplantae; phylum Chlorophyta; class Chlorophyceae; order Chlamydomonadales; family Chlamydomonadaceae; genus Chlamydomonas; species Chlamydomonas priscui. Next base: position 83,918 of record VFSX01000032.1, read on the forward strand.
CGACGCCTCCAAAATAGGTCCTAACTGCTTCTAGGGGATAGGGGGTCAAGTGGCGCTTGCCAATCTACTTGACCGCCGTGGTGGAGGGGCCGGCGCCTGAGGGGCAGCCGGACCGTACACCACGGCTCTCCACCCGACCCTATCCTGAGCACGCTCAAACGCCGTGTCCGAAAAAGTCTTCCAATCAGAACGAGTGCCACTAGTTTCGCCTAGCTGCTGAATCAGTAGCTTAAGAAAATAGTGTCGGGAGGAGGCTGGAGGCCGGCCTTGCTGCCGAGCCACATCCATTGTGCAGTCAAAAGTCGTACGAGGAAGACCAGAAGCCGGCATGCGCATCACATGGCCTAGCCACTGCATTGATCGCTTTGCCACAAGGCTCTCAATTGGCTCAGTGTCGCACGCCTGCCGAATATAAGTTAATCTGTGCCGGTCGACCAGGCGCACACCCAGAATGCGACGAAGGCAGTTAGAGTGGGCAACCTCCAATCGAGTCAGTTGTGTTTTAGTAGGGGCCCATGTTTCGCAGCCGTACAGAAAGTGGGGCAGCACGAAAGTGTTGTAAACCCGCATCTTAGACTGCACTTGCATCTTCTTGCTGGCCCAAATCTTATCAAAAGACGCAAACACGCCCAGCGCGCGACCGACACGCACACCGATCTCCTTTTCCACACCACCACTCTGGGTTATCCAACTCCCTAGATACTTAAATGCAGAGACGGTCTTCACTTCACCACCAGTCAGCGCAAACGTGGGCAGATCCGCGTCAAAATCTGCTGGCAAAATCATCACTTCTGTCTTGGCGGCGTTGATTTGCATGCCAAAGCTAGAGGACACTTTGTCAAGGATTTTCAGCATAAGCGCCAACTGAGCTGGGTCATGCGAGAACAAACATAAATCGTCGGCATACATCAGCATTACTATGCGCTCAACCGACGACGCCAACACAGAGCCGCCGGCTCGGGTCACGACTGACACGCCAGCCCCCTCTGGCATCATGTCTAGCGCCTTTTTCACTATGTGGTCAATAAAAACATTGAACAACACAGGAGCAATGACGCACCCCTGTCGCACAACAGACGACACGGGGAATTCGTGCCCGATTTTCCCAGCCAGCCGCATGGCAGCTGCGGTGTTGGTGTGAAGATCCTCCAACAGATCAATAATGTGCGGATGAACACTATATAATCTAAGGACTCTCCTCCTCATCATCATCACGGAGCCTCATGCAACTGACCATCAACCTGCGTGGAGACGCGGTGCAGAAGTATGGCAGCGTACACTTTCCCAGCAATAGAGAGAAGGCTTATACCGCGGTAGTTACCAGGGGAGTCACGCGGACCCTTCCCCTTATATAACGGTGTGATAATAGCAGTTTTCCATTCCCTCGGGGCTCTCCCCGACCGCCATACGGCGATGATGACCCGGTGGAGCCATGCGATGGCAGGTGGGCACCGCAACAGCATGGCGTCCAGCTGGTCACCGCCCGGAGCGGCGGCCGAGCGCAACGCTCGCACACACGCCTCCGTCTCAGCCAGGTCAGGGGGGCGCCCGTGCGCCTCGTCCATCTCTGTGGCGCGTGTGAGCTCAAACGCCGCTACATCGTTCTCCAGCTGGTTCAGGGTCTCGTCGCTGAGCTTGGTCTCCCCGCCATATAGCTTGTCGAATGGCTCTCATGGCCTTCAGCACCCCGTCTGGACCGCTGTGCAGCGCGCCCGAGACGTCCCGCATGGCAGGTGGGATCTGATGGCTGCGGCTGCGGCCCGCCAGCCTGTCGCACGCGCGCGCAAACTGGCGCAGATTCTTCTTGCGTAGCATGTCTTGCGCCTCCGCCACCTGCTGGCCGATCCACCTCTCCCTGTCTCTCTGCACAGCTGCGTCGGCCGCGCGGTTGGCGCGGTTGCGCTCTCGTTTGGCAGCAGCAGACTTGCTCCTGAGCCATGCCGAGTGCGCGCGCTGTCGGGCGTCCATGCGCCGGAGGGTGCGCTGCGACAGAGTGAACTGCCAGCCGCGCCGCCGGCGGCTGCCGCGTGGAGCGAGGTGGTTGGTGGCCACCTCGCGAATGGTTGCAGCCATCGCGTCGTACTCCGCCTGGGCATCAGCGCCCTCGGGCGGCACGGCCTCCAGCAGCCCAAAGCGATCGGACAGCTGGAGGTTGAACTCACGACGGACAGCCGGGCGCCGCATTTGTGAAGAGTCCCATGCGCGCCGCTGAGAGCCGCCTGCATGGCGGGAGGCTCGCATGCGGAGGCGCATGGACAGTACCACCATGCGGTGATCGCTGTCCCAGGTTGGGCTCCTACGCACCCTACAGTCTGTCACCGCATGCATGCGGCGGCGCGCGACCAGGATGTAGTCCTTGACGCTGTGCAGGCGGCGCACAGAGCATGCATGCCGTCTGCTCTGTGCAACAGCCATGGGGCTGATGTGGGTGTACTGGTGCTCAGGCCTGTGGGGGTAGAGAGTGTTGGCAGCGCACAGGCTGCATGCAGTGGCAGTGTCGAGGGGCAGGCGACCGTTCCTGCTGGCCACCGCTGGCTCCGTGAGGGGCAGGTGCTTGCCAACGCATTCGTGGTCGGACACCGAGTCCCTCCCCACTGCTGCATTGAAATCACCTGCCACGATGAGCAGATCGCGCTTGTCGTTGGCCTTGTCCGCGAGCGCAGCTACTCAAAGGTAGAAGTCGCCAGCCTCCTCGTCGCTCGCCGCCTCCGTTGGACTGTAGGCGCTGACGATGGTGATCATCTGCCCACGGTCCGCTGCAAAGCGGGCCTGGATAAGGCGGTCGGACACTGCCTCCCAGGAGACGAGTGCCTATGCCCATGCAGGGGACAACAGCAAGCCCACCCCACGCTGCCGGTGCTCCCCACCCGACCATAGCAGCGTCCACGACGTGTCGCCCGTAGCCACTTGCGCCTCCCCGGAGCCGGTCCTGCGCAGCTCCTGAAGCGCTGCAACACCGACGCTAAGCTTGGCGCAATCTTGCACCAGACTCGCCAGTTTGACCAGTCCCTCGTCCTCTGCAGGACATGTCCGCACGTTGAACGTAGCCACTCTGGTGTTCTGATTGACGACTTGGACGCGTCGCCAGGCGTGCCCCGCTACACGCGGGGACTGGGCAGGGAAAGGCTGCATGCATGGGGTGCCTTGTTTCTCCTTTGCTCGCATCCGCGGCCAGCCAGCTCAAGTCCGCGAGGCGTCCTTGGCCGTCTGTGATGCCGGGCCGGTATGCCCTCCTTGGGTTGGCTCTACGCCACAGGGTCATCGGACTCGCGTCGTCGACACCTGGATCGCAGCGCGCCCGGGGGGTTGCCACCCCCCCGAGCGCACTAGTAGAACGTAGAAGCGGTGTGTTGGACTGTGTGCACAATGTGGACAAGAACACGCACGTGTGCGCAATCAGGGCGAAGGTACGTGCGCATGTAGACCGTGCTGGTCACGCAGATCAGACAATTTTTTGCACTATGACCTCGCCCCCACTCGTCCACACGCCCCACACTTTCTCACTCACACACAAACACATGCTGATCACACAGATCAGGAGAGTTTTTGCACTTTGAGCTCGCCCCCACTCGTCTTCACGCCCCACAGTTTCTCTCAACACACATGCACACACACATACACGCAGATCCTCGGAAACTTTGAGCTGGCTGCCCTGCCCGGGGCCACCGACGAGGAGCGCCGCCGCCTGCTGCACTTCATCGTCGTGGGCGGAGGGCCAGTTTCTCTCACACACATGCACACACACACACACGCAGATCCTTGGAAACTTTGAGCTGGCTGCCCTGCCCGGGGCCACCGACGAGGAGCGCCGCCGCCTGCTGCACTTCATCGTCGTGGGCGGAGGGCCAACAGGTGCGTGTTTTCGGTGGTTCGTTAAGGGTGTTCGGTTGTTAGTTTAGCCTAAGGTTTCAGCTTTCTTTCCCTGACTGTTAATATCCATCATCATCATCAGTTACAGTTACAGTTACATCGGCTTTCCAGCAAAGACTACCTCTAGTCCTAGTACCACCGCCTAGACCCAAGTCCAGTTCTGGCCCTAACAATTACTTGTGAGGGGCGGTAGCCACCAGCCGGCTGCCTGCCAACGTGTAGTCCCAGAGCAAAAAGGAGAGCTATTGTGCGACGCCTCCAAAATAGGTCCTTACTGCTTCTAGGGGATAGGGGGTCAAGTGGCGCTTGCCAATCTACTTGACCGCCGTGGTGGAGGGGCCGGCGCCTGAGGGGCAGCCGGACCGTACACCACGGCTCTCCACCCGACCCTATCCTGAGCACGCTCAAACGCCGTGTCCGAAAAAGTCTTCCAATCAGAACGAGTGCCACTAGTTTCGCCTAGCTGCTGAATCAGTAGCTTAAGAAAATAGTGTCGGGAGGAGGCTGGAGGCCGGCCTTGCTGCCGAGCCACATCCATTGTGCAGTCAAAAGTCGTACGAGGAAGACGAGAAGCCGGCATGCGCATCACATGGCCTAGCCACTGCATTGATCGCTTTGCCACAAGGCTCTCAATTGGCTCAGTGTCGCACGCCTGCCGAATATAAGTTAATCTGTGCCGGTCGACCAGGCGCACACCCAGAATGCGACGAAGGCAGTTAGAGTGGGCAACCTCCAATCGAGTCAGTTGTGTTTTAGTAGGGGCCCATGTTTCGCAGCCGTACAGAAAGTGGGGCAGCACGAAAGTGTTGTAAACCCGCATCTTAGACTGCACTTGCATCTTCTTGCTGGCCCAAATCTTATCAAAAGACGCAAACACGCCCAGCGCGCGACCGACACGCACACCGATCTCCTTTTCCACACCACCACTCTGGGTTATCCAACTCCCTAGATACTTAAATGCAGAGACGGTCTTCACTTCACCACCAGTCAGCGCAAACGTGGGCAGATCCGCGTCAAAATCTGCTGGCAAAATCATCACTTCTGTCTTGGCGGCGTTGATTTGCATGCCAAAGCTAGAGGACACTTTGTCAAGGATTTTCAGCATAAGCGCCAACTGAGCTGGGTCATGCGAGAACAAACATAAATCGTCGGCATACATCAGCATTACTATGCGCTCAACCGACGACGACAACACAGAGCCGCCGGCTCGGGTCACGACTGACACGCCAGCCCCCTCTGGCATCATGTCTAGCGCCTTTTTCACTATGTGGTCAATAAAAACATTGAACAACACAGGAGCAATGACGCACCCCTGTCGCACACCAGACGACACGGGGAATTTGTGCCCGATTTTCCCAGCCAGCCGCATGGCAGCTGCGGTGTTGGTGTGAAGATCCTCCAACAGATCAATAATGTGCGGATGAACACTATATAATCTAAGGACTCTCCTCCTCCTCATCATCATCATCATAAAAAAAACTTGTACCACGCACACGCGCAGTCGTTGAGTTCTCCGTTATCCTGACTACCCATACACACACACACACACATACACACCTCAAACGCACACACACGAACCTCACACACATTCACACACACTCTCACACACACACACACGCAGGCGTCGAGTCCTCGGACACCCTGTCTGACTACCTTCACACACGTACACACACATGCACACACACACGCACACACACGCCTCACACACACACACACACACAACTCACACACGGAGGCGTCGAGTTTTGCGACACCCTCTCTGACTACCTACACACTCACGCGTACACACACGCACACGTGCACACAAACACACGCACACACACGCACACGCGCAGGCGTTAAGTTCTCCGGCACCCTCTCTGGCTACCTAAACACACACACACACACGAGCACACGCACACACACCACCACCATCAGCACACACACAAGCACACACACGCACCACCACCAGCACACACACACACACACACACACGTGCAGGCGTTGAGTTCTCAGGCACCCTCTCTGATTACCTGCGCACACACACACACGTGTACACACACACACACGTGTACACACACACACGCACACACACTGGTCTGATGCGCCATCAAAGGCGTCTTACGGACTGTAAAATTGACCACACACACACGCACAGGCGTGGCGTTCTCCGGCACCCTCTCTGACTACCTGCGCACATGCACACACACACACACACACAGGTGCACACACACACGTGCACACACACACACATGCGCACACAGACGGGTCTTATACGCCATTTAAGGTTCACGGACTGTAAAATCGACCACTCTCACGCGCGCAGGCGTGGAGTTCTCTGGCACCCTCTCTTGACTACTACACGCACACACACACACACAAGTAACAAGTAACACGGGGTTTCCAGCTAAGCAGGCTACTCTTCTACAAGAGACACCCGCCGATACTCCAGCACACTGAAATACCAGAGTACCGCCGGCTCCCGGCCGATAGACTACCGCTCCCGCCGGCTAGACTACCCCAAACAGCGGTCTCTGAGAGACATGTCTGGCAAGGAGCATATAGGAGAGGACCTTCCTCAGGGTCACAGTAGTGGCCTTGTGGCCAGTCAAGCCGGCAGAGCCGACTAGCGCTGACTGGAACGGTCCCCGCCTGGCAGTGCATGGCTGTCCAGCTCTCGTTTGCATGGGGCTCAGCCGGCGCCCCATGCCTCATGCATGGCCAGGTCCAACCCTCCAGGGGGGGCATGGGCGACAGAGTTGTCATGGAGGCTGCCTGAAGACCTTCGAACGCCAGGCACCGGCAGGCGAGCGCCCCCGAGGATGAGCGCGATGACGAACGCTGCGATTGGTGAAGCGGATTTACTCTGTGTTGCCTCGGCGGTCACAACCGCTGAAGCCGTGATTGTAGCCCGCCTCCATCGACGGCCATCTTGACCAATGTCCAGCGTGCATTGACGGGCGCCAGCTCCTCCGCTCGTCGATCAACTCGTCGAGATCGGTGCCGCATAGCATCCTGCATGGGGGGGGGATAAGGGCCGTCTCCCAGCACGGGCCGCGGCAGCGCCGCGGCTTCTCGCCAAGCCATGGCAGCGCCGGGCAAGCCGCTCCTTGTAGTGTTCCACCGAGGGGCAGTCTTGCAGGAGCCGGGCCAGTCGTATTTTACCCCGCTCGTCAGCGGCACGGAGATCCTCGTCACCAGCAGCGCCGCATTGCTGGGTCCAGGGCTCGGCGACGAGAACGCGCCTCCGTTAATCGAGCCCCCCCCCCCCCCCCACACACACACACACACGTATACACACACACACGCGCGCGCGCGCACTCACACACACGCACGGGCGTCGAGTTCTCCAGCACCCTCTCTGACTACCTACACACATGCACACACACACACACGTACACACACACATGCACACATACGGGTATAATGCGCCACCCAAGGCGTCCCACGGACTGTACAATCGACCACACATACGCACAGGCGTTGAGTTCTCCGGCACCCTCTCTGACTACTTACGCAAGGACCTGAGGAAGAAGTTCCCAGAGCTCATGCCGTTTGTGGCGGTCACGCTGCTGCAGTCGGCAAAGGCCATCCTGACACAGGTGTGTTTTTAGTGTTTGGGGGGGGGGTGAGATCATACTCGTACTGATACTCACATGAGGTCGAATCCTCTGTATCAGTCGTGAATGTGTCCGGTCTGGCTGAAGTGCCATGGCTGTCACGCTGCTGCAACAAATGCCGTCCTGACGCAGGTAATGGCGGTTTCCTCACCATACCCACCTTTCTTGACACACGCACGCACAGACACGCACACACGCTCACACACACACGCACACACACACACACACGTACGCTGACACACGCTCACACGCACACACACGCACACACGCATGCAGTTCGACGAGACCCTCGCATAGCGCGCGATGGAAACCTTTCCCCGACACACACACTCACACACACACGCACACGCGCGCTCACGTGCACACACACGCACATACACGCTCACACACACACACGCGCGTGCAGTGCGACGAGACCCTTGCGCAGCGCGCGATGGAAAACCCACCCCCCGACACACACACACACACAGACACGCACACACGCTCACACACACACACGCGCGCAGCTCGACGAGACCCTTGCGCAGCGCGCGATGGAAAACCCTTCCTCGACACACACACACAGACACGCAGACACACGCTCACACACACACGCGCGCAGTTCGACAAGACCCTTGCGCAGCGTGCGATGGAAAACCCTTCCCCCGACACACACACACACACACACACAGACACGCAGACACACGCTCTCACACACACACACACACGCGCAGTTCGACGAGACCCTTGCGCAGCGCGCGATGGAAAACCTTCAGAACGAGGGCGTGGAGGTCCGCACCGGAGTGCGCGTGGTGCAGGTGGGGAGGTTGGGAGGAGGCTGTGGGGGGCGTTGTGTTGTGGGGAGGATGGGGGTGGTTGGGAGGGAGGAAGATTGTGATGAGGTTGTGTGCGGTGGGGGGGGGGGTTGTGGTGAGATTGGAAGGAAGTTATGGGGGAGGTTGAGAGTATCCCTGCAGGGAAGAGCTAAACCACAGTCGTAGCATAAACACGCGCGCGTGCACACACACACACACACGGTGGTCCTCGAGGGCAGATCTCACCCCCCTCCCCTCACACACACACACACGCACACACCCCACACATACGCACGCAGATCACGGACAAGCAGGTGGTCCTCAAGGGTGGCGAGCGCATCGACTACGGGCTGTGCGTGTGGAGCGCAGGAAACATGTCGCGCCCGCTGGTGCAGGTAAAAAATGTTTTGGGCAGCACGTATAAGGAGCGCAGGTGGTACATTCCATTTGTGCACGTTGTACTTTCCACGTGGCACATTGGTTGTGCCTTTGATGTGTGTGTGCCAACCACCCCTGACAACAGTATGCCTACCAACCCCTGCTTGCGTGTGCACAGGGCCTCGTCGACATGATCCCCAAGCAGGCCCCGCTTCAGAAGGGTGGCCCTAAGCCCCGAACTCCCACACTCCCCTTCCTCCGCACAACAGCATACTGTGTGTGTGCCAACCACCCCTGACAACAGTATGCCTACCAACCCATGTTGCTTGCGTGTGCACAGGGCCTCGTCGACATGATCCCCGAGCAGGCCCCGCTGCAGAGGGGCGGCCCTCACGTCCACGCCCCCTGAGGCGATCCCCAAGCCAGATTTCACCAACCCTGCACACATGAGCCAACCAGCCCACCCCTCTTGCGTGCGTGTGCGCAGGGCCTCGTCGACCTCATCCCCGAGCAGGCCGCGCTGCAGAAGGGCGGCCCGCCGACGTTCAAGCTCGCGACCGACCCCTTCCTGCGCGTGGTTGGAGCAAAGGACGTCATCGCGATCGGCGACTGCTCAAACGTGTTGGGCCAGGACGCGCAGCTGCCGCCGACGGCGCAGGTGTGTTTTAGGGGCCTTGTTGATGTTGATGATGGTACGGTGTCGATTTGTGTCGATTCCGTTTGTTTCCTTTTTGTTTGTTTGGGTGAATGCGATTGGCGATTGCTCAAACGTGCTGGGACAGGACGCGCAGCTGCCGCCAATGGCGCAGGTGCGTGTGTGTGGGGGGGTATTTTAAGCAAGGTTAAATGGTGGTGTCACATTCCGTGCTTGTTCCCAGCCTTCTCACGCAGCCTTTGCACGCAGCCAGGTGGCAGCGCAGCAGGGCGCCTTTGCAGCACATATGATCAACCGCGCTCACACACACACACTGAACAACCCCCAAACATGCAAGCACACACACACACACACAGGTGGCAGTGCAGCAGGGCGCATTTGCCGCGAAGATTATCAATCGCGCTTGCGCACACACACACATACACTCACGCAGCCTTTGCACGCAGCCAGGTGGCAGCGCAGCAGGGCGCCTTTGCAGCACATATGATCAACCGCGCTCACACACACACACTGAACAACCCACAAACACATCCAAACACACACACACACACACAGGTGGCCGCGCAGCAGGGCGCTCTTGCCGCGCACGTGATCAACCGCATGCACACACGCACACACACACACACACACATCCAAACACACACATCCAAACACAGACCCAAACACGCATCCAAACACACACATCCAAACACACACACACACACACACACACAGGTGGCCGCGCAGCAGGGCGCGTATGCCGCACACATGATCAACCGCGCTTGCACACATACACACACCAAACAACCCACAAACACATCCAAACACACACACACACACACACAGGTGGCCGCGCAGCAGGGCGCTCTTGCCGCACACGTGATCAACCGCACGCACACACACACACATCCAAACACACATCCAAACACACATCCAAGCACACATCCAAGCACACATCCAAACACACACACACACGCACAGGTGGCCGCGCAGCAGGGCGCGTATGCCGAACACATGGTCAACCACGCGCTCGCACGCACACATACACACACACGCGTACGCACTCACACGTACACATACAGGTGGTTGCGCAGCAGGACGCATTTGCAGCACACGTTATCAAAAGCGCGCTCGCACGCGCACATACACACACACACAGAGGATGAGGCACACATGGTATTTGAGTGCCCTGCCTATGAAGAGCCACGGGTGCGGGCCCACAGCCTGTTTCGGTTCATCCCTCGCCCCGAGGCGGCCGATTTAGATGAGCGGATGCGGGAGTTTATGAATCCTCGGCCAGGCCAGGAGAACCCCAGGTTCTGGCACGAGTTGGCTGACTTCCTTGTCGCCTGTTTTGAGACGCGCACCGCGTGCACAGCAATCATGATGGCAGATGGCATGCTAGGGGTCTAATTTTGACAGCTGCCGGCCTCTTTCCTAGGGTCTAATGCGCCATCAAAGGCGTCCAACGGACTGTAAAATCGACCACACACACACACCGAACAACCCCCGTACACACACAGGTGGCCGCGCAGCAGGGCGCGTATGCCGCACACATGATCAACCGTGGGTTTGTGCTCGGGGTCGGCGGCATGGACCGCCGCGCGCCGACGCGCGTGCGCTACGGGCTGCTACAGCCGGTGCTGCCCCCCCTCTCGTCTGTGGACCTGGACATGGATCTAAGCAGGTGTGTGAGTGTGTGTGTGTGCCCCATGGTTCAGCATGTGGAGGGCGCTCCAGCCGGTGCTGCCCCCGCTCTCATCTGTGGACCTGGATATTGATCTAAGCAGGTGTGTGCGTGTATGTGTGTGTGTGCCCCGTGGTTCAGCCTGTGGAGGGCGCTCCAGCCGGTGCTGCCCCCACTCTCGTCTGTGGACCTGGACATGGATCTAAGCAGGTGTGTGTGTGTGCGTGTGCGTGCGCTACGGGCTGCTCCAGCTGGTGCTGGACCTGGACATGGATGGTAGCAGGTGTGTGTGTTTGTGTGTGTGTGTGCCTCATAGTTCTGGGTGTAGTGGGTATACACGCACAGCTACGAGACCGCCGCGCACAAACTGAGGATTGCGAGCGATGCCGACATCGAATGTAGGCCACGCACGAACACACACGTACAGCACACACACGCACACACACACGCACAGCTACGAGACCGCCGCTCGCAACCTGAGGATCGCGAGCGATGCCAACATCGAGAGTAGTTCACACATGCACACAGCACACACACACACACACACATGCACACAGCTACGAGACCGCCGCGCGCAACCTGAGGACCGCGAGCGATGCCGACATCGAGGAGTACCGCCGCGTGTTTGAGTTCTTCAACCTCGGCATCATGGCGTACGTGGGCGGAGACAAGGCGGCAATCGACACGCAGGTGTGTGTGTGTGTATTTGCGGCATGGATCGGATTCTCCTGAGTTCTTTAACTTCGGCATCATGGCGTATGTGATCGGAGGCAAGGCGGCGATTGGCACGCAGGTTACAGTTACAGTTACATCGGCTTTCCAGCAAAGACTACGATTGGCACGCAGGTGCGCGTGCGTATTTGCGTGTGCGATTTAATGGTGGTCAACAGTAACCTAGCTTAGAAGACATGAAACCCAAAGCCTTTGTTAAAACCCCCAAACCCATAACCCACCACACGTGCAGGCACACAGGTCAAGGTCGGCGACCTGTCTCTATCAGTGTGTGCGGAAGAAACCTTCCAACCCCAAACCCTCCCCCCACCCCCCACCCACTAAGAAACCAACACACTTCCACACACGCGCAGGTCAAGGTCGGCGAGCAGTCGATCAGTGTGTACGGGAGCCTGGCGTTCCTGCTGTGGCGCTCGGTGTACCTGACCAAGCAGGTGAGCTTGTTCACTGTGTTGTTGTGTCAAGGAAACCTCTAATCGAAGGCGTATGCATATGGGGCAGGTGCCTGCTTGTGTGTGTGTGTGTGGTGTGTGCAGGCAGCGTATTTGGCGCTTCTTGACCCAAGTCTGGTCCCGGCCCTAGCAATCACTAGCTAGGGGCGGTAGCCACCAGCCGGCTGCCTGCCAACGCGCAGTCCTAGCCAGTGCAAAAGTTAACGCTGTGATGCGACGCCTCCAGAATACATCCTTGCCGCCCCGCTCACCCCACTCACCCACAGCTCGCCAGCCAGTTGGCAGCGGTAGAGACTGCGGTAGCGGCAGAGGCAGATAGAGCGGGAGAGGCAGCCACCCACAACTCGCACACGTGCGCACACACACACACACACACTCAACACACCTCTCATGTGCGTGCGCGCAGGTGTCGCTCCGCAACCGCGTCCTCATTCTGTTCGACTGGCTCAAGGCGCAGGTCTTTGGCCGCGACCTCTCCATGTTTTGAGGTGCTGAGCAGAGGCGGCAGCGCAGCAGCGGCGCAGCAGCGGCGCAGCAGCGGCAGCGGCGCAGCAGCGCGGCGGCGGCAGCGGCAGCGGCGCAGCAGCGCGGCAGCGGCAGCGGCGCAGCGCAGGAGCAGCAGCAGCAGCGCAGGAGCACAACAGGAGCGCACGGTGTGTTGTTTGCAGCTGCACAGCGCCGCACGGCCCATGACGTTTTGAGGCACTGCAACACAGGGGAGCAGCGACCACCCCGCAAGGCCTCCCGTTTCCAGTACGCACCCTCGGGGCGCGTGGGATTGAAGGAGCAGCCCCTCGTGAGGTGCGCAGGTCTTCTCAGAAGGCTGCCGCGACTTGTCCATGTTTTGAGGTCGTTGGAGACGGCCGCTGGGCACACGCTTGGGCACACGGTGCTCTGGAGTATCTTGGCTTGGCTTCCACACCCAGCTTAAAGCTGGGGTAGGTGACGGAGGGACTCAAGGCCATCAAAGGTCCCTCTGCCTCTCTCCCAAAGGTCTTCTTGATTAGGAGCAGAGATGCTCTGGATGCGCTGTGCTCGCGTCAGCGCTGCGCTCGTGTCGGCGCGCGCGAGGCGGGGCAGATTGTACGTACGAGGTGTACATATAGGTGCATGTCGGCGACGGCGGCTGCATGCACATTTTAGGAGACTAGGAGCGGGGAGCAGCTGCACATCACGAGCGGGGTATAGCATGCACGAGAGGAGATAACTGCATATATGAACAACGAGAGCGCTCTCCAACAAGGTATGCGGAGGGAGAGAGGGAGAGGGAGGCGTGCGCCATTGAGTGCCATGAGTGTACAACAACATACTTATAAGCGCTGGCGCCGCAGCTGCAAAGCAGCTTGCAGCTTGTTTCACCCCGTGTATATTCTTTCGAGTGATGAGACATGGTGCATTGGCTGTAACGTATTGCTAGTTGGCTGAACGTTCATCTCCGCGGTTGCGACACCAACCAGGGGCAAGAGGCGTGCAGCTGCCAAACCAGGCCAGGCTATGAGGGAAAGGTTGGGTCGTCCAGGACAGTCAGGGTTCCTGGCACGGCTTTCCTCACAGGGCTGAGGAAGTCTGGCAGAAGTGCGGCCAGCTGAGCACACCTGCACCAGGACAGCACCTGCGGGTAATCACCAACAGCATCCCCGGCATCTCAGCACACCGGGACTTAGGAGGAGTCACTTCGTTCCTCGGGAACTGGGCTGATTCGGTTTGCGCGCGGACGCACAGGGAGGGCATGAGGGGATGTGCTGAGGGGACTGAATTCTGTTGCGTCTGTGCGTTGTGAAGTGTGGAGAAGAAGCCGCAGAGAAGCTGCAAGGAACCCTGTGCAAAGCATGACCGACTGGCCCACATCAACACCCCCAAGCAAGGTGAGACTGCAGGAGAGGCCTGTTAGCGCATATCTTTACAATGGGGCTTGCTAACACTTTCTCATGGGTTGCAGTTGTCAACAACACTAGAGCTAATAGGCCTATTGGCTGCGAGCTGCAGCTGCAGGGCAGGCCCAAGAATGTGGGGGCTTGAGCAAGGGTAATGAAAAAGCCGAGTGAATGAGTGCAAGGTGTTCATGGCGGTAGTCTAAAGATATGGGGTCCTGCCAGAAGAGCCCGTTTTCAATGCATGCCCCAAGAAGCTGCGCCTAGTGCGCGCGACCCTACTGTCGAGGCAATTGTTAACGTAACGCTGCGAACGGGTGGGTGGCTCCAAGTTCTGGCAACCAAATTTTATTGCTGTAGTGTGTTGTATGTTGCGGGGTGAGTGATGCTGCTGGGTAAGTGCAATAGGTGGTGGTGTAGAAGGGATGGGTGGGTCAGGGGTGGGGCACCAACCCCTCGAGCAGAGCCCTGCATCATTCCGTCGGAACGCTCAGACCAAGCGCTCCTCGAGCACATCTCCAGTTTGTCCCGCCATGTATGATCCTCAGAGCAGCTTGCTCCTCAGAACAGCTTGGTCAGGGTGCCGACGCGCCCGAGCTCCGCCGCGTGCAGCCCATGTCCTCACCAGAACAGCGTGCGGGCAGGATGTTGACATGGGGTCGCGGTCGGACCTCCTTATCAGAACAGCTTGGGCAGGTTGTCGACCCGGTCAGGCTCCGCCATGGGCAGCCGTTGTCCTCACCAGAGCAGCGTGCGGTCAGGATACTGATGTGGGGTCGGGGCCAGACCTCCGCATCAGAACAGTTTGGGCAGGATGTCGACCCGGTCGGGATCCGCCATGGGCAGCCGTTGTCCTCACCAGAGCAGCAAGCGGTCAGGATGCTGATGTGGGATCGGGGTCGGACCTCCTCATCAAAACAGCTTGGGCAGGATGTCGACCCGGTCGGGGTCGTCCGAGCCCTCGCCCTCGTCGCGCCTCACCGGCGTCAGGCGGCGCGACGGCGTGGGCGGCGTCGCTCCGAGCCCCGGCGATGCGCGCGACGACATCAACGACGAGCGCTGCGATGAGCGCTCGCTCGCTGGGGGCGGGGGCGCGGGGTTGCCCGGGAGCACGGGTGAATAGCTCGCGGCCTGTCGGGTGTGGTTGGGGGGGGGCGGGGTGGTGGTGGTTAGGAAGACGAGAAGCTAACCGATGGTTGATGGAAGATTGCTAATATCGAGTTGAAGATGCAATGCAGGTCAGGGGCCATCCGCATCTCTCGAGGGGGGTTGTGGCGCCGCCCACTTCCAAGCCCTTCCCAATCCATGAAGTCCAGCCCAGTCCAGTCCCCACCTCCATATCGAGGGGAGCGTCCTCGTCCACCATCGGCCCAGCGTTTGGCCCGCGGCTCCGCGGCCACGACGCCGCCTCGTTGCTGCGCCAGTTGACGCGCGACGCGGGGATCGCGTCAGACGCAGACGACCGCGCGCCCCCGGGCGTCCACGTGCTCTGCTTGTTGAGCACGCGCGGTGCTACGAGGACTACGGGTGCCGGCGCCGGCGCCGCGCCCCCGCCGCTGCTGCTGCGATGGCTGCTTGCCCCGCCACCAGAGGAGGCCTTGCGCAGGCGCGCTGGGCGGGCAGTCGGCTCGGCGAACGAGGACTTGCGCTCGGCGACGGCCTTTGGCATGGGGGCCGCCTGCATGTGTGCGCGCGTGTGAGCGTGTCAGCGTGTGGGTGTGGATGTTTGTGCGCACATGAGGGCGTGTGTGTGTGTGTGTTGACCAGGCTGGTGAGTGGTTCATTTATGTGCACGAAACATCATCCCTGCTCCCCCGCCCCCCTGACCACTCTCCACCCTCCTCCCCACCAGGCTATAGGCAACACATACACATGCACACACACTCCCATGTCCCTCCTCCACACACACCTTTGGCGTCGCCACCGAGTCTCCCCCCTTGGCCTTGGATGCCTTCACAACAGCCTTGGCGTCCAAGTCCACACTGTCGTCATCGTGGCCGTCATCCATCACGCGCTCGTCCTTCCTCGTCTCTTGCCTGCAGGTGTGTTGGGTCGTCGTTGTCGTGAGCAGCAGCAGCAGCAGCAACAGCAGGAGCAGGAGCAGCAGCAGGAGCAGCAGCAGCAGCAGCAGCAGCATGAGTAGCAGCAACAGGGGGGGCAGGGGGGGGGGGGGGAGCCAGGGGGACAGGCACCGACAGATTGCTCACACACACATATGCACACACAAACATGCATGCACACACACACACGCACATGCATGCACACACACACACACACACACACGCACATGCATGCATGCACTCACACACGCACACACACACACACACACGCACACACACCTGTAGAACAGGTAGCAGGCAAACATGACTGCCGCAATGGCGAGCACCGCAAGCACAGAGACTGCCGCCACAAGTGTTGTGTTCACGCCGCTGCTGCCCGGTGCAAGCACTCGCTCAACGTATGGCGGAGACTGGAAGTCCTTGGTGTTTGAGCCGAGCGGCGGGGCAAACGGCTGCGGCGGCACGTCGTAGTGATTGAGGCGGTTGCCGTAGACGATGTTGGCACCGTACTGGGTCATGAAGGCCTGATGGGGAGGGAGGAAGGGGAGGGGGGGGCCACGCACATGTGTGAGTGAGTGCGTGTGAGTGTGTGCCTGTGCGTGTCGGTGTGTGTGCTGGGGAGGATGCGCGCGTGCGATGGCGGGAGTGTGTCTATCAGTGCCTGGCTCCCGTCCCATCGC
This sequence comes from Chlamydomonas sp. UWO 241, assembly GCA_016618255.1. Classification (NCBI taxonomy): domain Eukaryota; kingdom Viridiplantae; phylum Chlorophyta; class Chlorophyceae; order Chlamydomonadales; family Chlamydomonadaceae; genus Chlamydomonas; species Chlamydomonas priscui. The sequence continues at coordinate 100,675 of VFSX01000032.1, forward strand.
TCCCCACACCCACCCACACATCCCTGACCATTTAGGCTCCTGCTGTCGTTCCTACACGCACACCCACACCCCTACACATTTAGGCTCCTGCTGTTGCTGCTGTTGCTGGTACTGCTGCTTCTGGTTCTGCTGGTTCTGCTGGTTCTGCTGCTGCTACCACTGCTGCCACTGCTACTACTGCTGCTACTGCTGCTACTGCTGCTACTGCTGCTACTGCTGCTACTGCTGCTGCTGCTGCCAACAATGACCACATCACACGCGCGCACGCACCTGGTAGAAGTAGACCAGCGGGTCGCGCAGCAGTTCGCCCGTGGCGATGTACACGTCGAGCACGGCGGTCGGGTCCTTGGCGTACAGGTTGACGCCGAGCGCGACGCCCATGCCCCCGTTGCCTGCTTGCATCAGCGTAATGTCACACGCGGCTGCACGCGTTGCCTGCACCAGGATCTTGCAGATGTCCTCCCGGAAGCGGCCATCCAGCCCCTTTGCCTGGAGTGCGGCGAGGTCGGGGTTGAGGATCATGAGGGCAAGCGACACGGTGCGGTCCATCGGCGGGGGCGGGGGCGCCTTGGGCGGGCTGGGATCCTGAGGCGTGACGGGCGCGCGCGGCGCGCGGGGCCACCGCGGTGGGAACGGCGCGGGCGGGTTGATCGGCGGGGATGGCGGCTTGGTCGGGGGCTTGGGTGGTTTGGGCGGGGGGGACGGGGACCCGGGGGGGGCCGTCGGGCGCGGCGGCGGGGTGGGCGGCCGGGGCGCCCCGGGCTTGGGCGGCGCAGCAGGGTAGTTGGGGTAGTTGGGGTAGGACGGCAGGTCGGGTGGCGGGCTGGGCGGCGTGGGGTTGAACGGCACGCGCGGCGAGCGAGGCACGTTTGGCGGCCGCGGCGGCGGCGGGGCTGGCGGCGGCGGCGACGGCGGCGCCGGTGGCGGCGACAGCGAGCCTGGCGTGAGCGGCGGCATCGGCGGCGGCAGTGGCGGTGGGGCGGGCGGCGATGGGGGCGGGCTTGGCGACGGCGGGTTTGGCGGGAACGGCGGCTCCGGGTTGGGCGGGCGCGGCGGGGAGGGAGGCGGGCGCGGCGGGGAGGGTGGCGTGTCCGGCGCGCAGCACAGACGGTCGAGGACCTCGAACCTGAGGGTGTCACCAGTTGCTTCGGTTTCGGTCCTCAGGGAGTAGAAGTCGGCGGGGTCGCACACAAACGCGTTGAGGACATAGGTGTTGAGGTCGAGCAGGCGGATGGAGCCGTAGCCGCACGGCATGCGGAACTGCGTCGCGAGGATGCCCGCGCCCGTGTCGATCATGCCGGCGGTAAAGATGTCAGCACCGGCCGCCTGGTCAAACATGAGCGAGACCACGACGCCGTTGAAGTCGTTGTCATCGCTGCAGATGGGCTCGGTCGACACGAGGCCGTGCACGCCGTACGCAACGAGCAGGCTGATGAACTGCTGCTCGACAAACCTGCCCTGCGCGTCTGTCGAGGCGCACGTCACGCGGTTCCCTCCGCGCCAGCTCCAGTCGACCGCAATGTCAAGGAAGCCAAACGGCGGTGGCGGCGGAGGGGGCAGCTCGGGCGGGTTGAACGGGCGGCGCGGGGAAGGAGGGGGGGGAGGGGGCGAGGGCGGCACGCGGCCCGGCGGCCACGGGGGCAGCGGTGGGGGCGGGGAGGGCGGATGCGGTGGGGGGTTGGGGGGGATGGGCGCGGGGGAGGGCGCGGGCTGGGCGGCGGCGTCGGCGGGCGGGGAGGGGGGAATGGCGGGAATGGGGGCGCGCGCGGCGGGCGGCTGGGCCACGGCACGGGCGGCGGCGACGCGGGCGTGCTCGGGGGCGGGCTGGGCTCCGTCCAGCCCGGGGGGTGGGGCGGTGCGCGCGGTGGAGACGGGGGTGGAGGTGGCGGAGGTGGGGGTGGCGGCTGCGGCGGGTCATTGGGGTAGTCGGGGCCGATGGGGATGTGCGGCCACCACGGGAGCGGTGGGGGCGGCGGCGGCGGCGGGGGCGGGGCGTCGAACTCCAGGAGGATCGGGGGGAACGGGCTCGGGGGCGGTGCTGCGGGGCGGGGCGGGGCGGGGCGGGGCAGAAGAGGAAGGGGGGTCAGGTCCAGGTGCGCTTGCGTGTTGAGCAGCGAAGGGCACGCAGGGGGGGGGGGGTATCGCTGCCGGGGCGTGCGGCCCCTAGTATCAGCGGGGCCCCTGAATCTCTACTTACCCCTGGGTCGCCCCGCCTGGCCTGCTTTGGGAGAATTGTCCCCCCAAAACCTGTAGATTCAACCCCGTTGTCACCCCAGCCATCAGTCGGTCTGGTGACCGAAAGCAGTGGGGTGTTGCCCTCCCCTGGCTGCTGAGCTGCCCTACCGTGTCGACAACAAAGAGCCCAGTCTCTGAAGACACCTTGGCCCGCCCTCATCCACTAGCAGCACCACTAGCAGCACCACCGACATGTCTGTACACAGACAGTGATGGCGTCCCGACCATGTGCCATACGTGCATGTGTGCATGTGTCGCTCCTCCGCCCATCCCGCCCATCGTCTCCCCCCGCCCAACGTACCGAATGCAACATAGTCGTGCGTCGATAATTTCCGCATCGCATTATGCGGGGCTGTACCCGTTCCTGGCGACAACCACATGCGCGCAGCATTTTTCAGCCGCATGGACACAAGCACGACACGCGCATGCTAGCCACCGCTTTTCACCTGGTGGTGGTGGCGCGACTGCGGGCTGTGGCATCGAGCATGCAACCAGGAGCGCTGCACAAATGCAACAGGGAGGGGACCACAATGTCAGGCGTGAAGGGGCTCTCCCTCCCCCTTCCCTCCCCCCTGCATGCCCATTATGGACATCAATTGCTGCGTTGCTGCGCACCCTGACTCACCTATGGCCAGAGCGACCACCGGGCGCGCCATCGAGCGCATTGCGGGCGCCGAGGACGGACTCAAGCGAGCGCCGAGTCCCCTCGCGTGAGCTGCTGCTGCTTACACTTGCTTTCTCTGATCTATTGCATCGATGCTTGCGCCTGCGGCTTAAGCAGGGGGCGTGCCGAGCGTGGTGGCTTTCTCTCCTCACTCGCGTATGCGCGTGTCGTTTCAGGCACGGCGCGTCATATAACGACGCACGTCGATGGGGGTGTGCGCGCTGGTAGAGGGGATAATGGCGACAGAGGGAGGAGAGACTAGAAGTGGGGGCGCCCTGGCACACCATTCCCGCTGGCGGGCGCATATCGATATCACAGATGTTGCAGTGGCACCCCACGACGACGACCATGCACGTCGTCGAGTGATGCGGCTTCTGGTCTGGGGGGAGGTCGACGAGCAGCCAGATGCTCCATCGCGCACATGTGAGCTGGCAGCACATGCAAATGATATAAATCAGTGAGCACCAGGTGGTTCCAGCTGGCCTGCAGGTGGTGAGCGCCGCTCCTCCTGGTGAGCGAGTTCCTCCTGGTGCCAGTACCTACTCTAGTTCTGCCGCTGCCACTGATGTGTAAAGATCACGCGTGCGGGGGCCACGGCCCGAGGTACCTGCACCGATGCACTGCGACTGTTTTGCACGCACGCGCCGCAGAGGGGCAGGAGCATAAGCAAAGAAGGTGATGCTCAGTAGCATGGGCCGACAAGCCAGTGACACAGGAAGCGAGAGCAGAGTGGGCGTCGCGGGGCGTGCCATTTGGTGGATCCAATCACAGATGCAGATGCAGATGGTGCTCAGCTGCAGTCGCCCTCCCGCTCAGTCTACCGTTTAAATAAACGCCAAACGTGTCATCCTGATTTATCCTGCTCAATCTAGTCTCAATCCCAACCAGCTCAATTCCGACCTGCTCAATTCATGTGGCATGCCCTGCTGCCCAGCACGCACCCGAGCACGTCCTGCTGCCTGGCACGCCCTGCCCAGCCCAGCTGCAGCGTTCGTGGTGTGCTGGTCAGGACTGCTGCGCATGCCCAGGGGCTACCTACAGGCGCGTCACATGCGACTGCAAGATCCTTCATCAATATCATCATCATCAGGGCGGCGTGTGGCTGGGGCCAGGGGCACGCAGGCGCGTTTGTCCGCGGTCCAACTGAAGCTGACGGTCGACAAAGCGTACGCACGCGCTCCTCCTTGACTCGCCACGCCCCTGTGGGTGGGTGCACCTGTAATACACGGTCCGTTCACTGTTCAGGGAAAGCGAAAGTCCTCAAGAATCTCCGGCTCGCCGCACGAGTCCTCCAGCCACTCGTACCACGCCCTGAGCTGCTTCATGTGGCAGCAGCTCGCGCGCCCGGCCGTGCATGTGCGGCACTCGTACATGCGGTCGTTTGTCGTGCCGACGATCCCGCGGCTGCCGCGCTTGGCCGGACTCGCGCCGTCACCGCCCCACCTGCGGACGGCACGCGTGTGTGGTCAGTTTTACAGTCCGTCGAACGCCTTTGCTGGCATAATAGCCCCGTGCGTACGCACGCGCCACGGACGCACCCACGCCCCGCCCGCGCGCCGCATCTCCCCTAATACACACACACACACACACCACCTGCCTGACGGCGCGCGGGTGTGCGAGCGCACGCGTCATGGAATAACCCACGTCCCGCTCCACGCCTCCCTGAATCCCCCCCCCCCTCTCACCCCTTACACACACCTCGCGTCCCCCTCAATTCCCCCCCCGCCCTCACCCCAGACCACAAACACACACCAAACAGGAATCGTCCCCGCCCCGCCCCGCGCCTTCCCTAAGCCATGCCCCCCCCCCCTCACACCAAATAGGGTGCGAGTCAGCCATGCCCCTTCCTCCCCCCCCCCACACCAAATAGGAGCCTGCAGCTCCTAGCCACGTGGTGACAGCTCCTAGCTTTTAGGCAGCTTCAGGCAGCTCGCGACTGCCGTCATCCAGGCAGCCTGGACCAGGCTGATGCCAATCGTCCACCCAACCACCACGCCCCACTGCCCCCCATGCCCCCTTTAAAGGCTGGAAATGCGACTGAAAACAAGGCTGCTTCAACACACCTGTTTGCCCCTCCGCTGTCGACACACAGCAGCGCTGGGCGTGGGCTCTTTCGGTTTGGCGGAAGGCTTACGACGCTCGTCCACCCACCACACCCCACTGCCTCCCATGCCCCCTTTAAAGGCTGGAAACACGGCTGAAAACAGGCCTCCTTCAACACGAACCTGTTTGCCCCTCCGCTGTCGACAGACAGCAGCGCTGGGCGTGGGCTCTTTCGGTTTGGCGGAAGGCTTACGACGCTTGTCCACCCACCCCACCCCACTGCCTCTCATGCCCCCCTTACAGGCTGGAAACGCGGCTGAACACACGGCTGCTTCAACACACCTTTTTGCCCCTCCGCTGTCGACAGACAGCAGCGCTGGGCGTGGGCTCTTCCGGCTCGGCGGGAGGCTTACAACGACGGCCATGGCCTCTCCCACCGTCGAGAAGTCAACGTCCTCTAGGGAGTCGGCTGGCTTGCCCCTGGAAAAGCTGAAGTCGCCCTCGTCGTGCAGCGTCTAGTTGCGTGTGTGTGCGTGTTGCGGTGTGTGTGTTTGTTTATATGTGTGTGTGCGTGTGTGTGTGTGTGTCTGTGTGCGTGCGTGCGTGTGAAGTCTTTGCTGAAAGCCGATGTTGGTGGTACCGTGTGCGTGTGTGTGCTTTCGTGTATGCGTGCGTGTGTGTGCGTGCGTGTCCCCGAGGCACTCGGCTGGATCGCGTTTGCTGAAGCTGGAAGTCGCCCTCGTCATGCAGCCACAATCCACCATCCACCAGCCCCACGAGCCACCCACCACCACGAGCCACCTACCAGCCGCCAGCCACCCACCTGAACTGCGGCCGCGTGCCGGCAGGTCTGAATCTTGCTGGCCGGCAGGGCACAGCCGCCTTCCGCGAGCTCTTCCCACGTGCCGTCCATTGACCCGCAGTCGCACAGGAAGACGGTGCAGCTCGTGCGCGTGTTGCGGCCGCCGCTCGGCAGCTTCAGGCAGCAGCGGTAGACGTGGACGTAGGAGTCGGCCTGCGTGCGCGTGCGCGTGCACGCGCGCGGGCGTGACTTGTATGTACCCAGGCTGTTACCTATCTAGGGCTCCTAGTGCGGTCTGCCGCGCAGGGTTTATATGCAATGATCGCTCTGTCAGGCTGCTTCACTTGGTGCATCTGTATTCCACCAAGATCAGGTATGTGGGTGGTGATGTGGGTGGTGATGTGGCAGGTGGCATGGTGCCGACATGATGCATTCCCGTCATGGACGGACGCACACGGCACCCACCTTGAGGGCTTTGAATGCGCCGTTAGCTTCAGTCGTGCAGTCCGCAATCACGAAGATGCCTGTACCGTGCTCCTTCTTCTTCGGCTTGCCGTTCCGTTCCAGGTCTCGCACCTGCATGGGGCCGCGTGCGTGCATGCGTGTGTGCATGAGGCGTGTGTGCGTGCGTGTTTGTGCATGCGTGTGCACGCGTGGTTCAGTTGTGCCACGGCGGTGTCTGCATGCGTGCACACGTATTGTACCAACCTGCTGCACCTCGATGCGGCCGTTCTGCGGCACGAGGGCCTTCACATAAGGATCTGATGCCTCCACAAACTCGCCATCGGGCCCCTTGGGGCATGATCACTGGACTGGACGGCTGGACTGGACGGCTGGAATTTGGGAGGGGGGAGCTAGATCAGATCGAGGGGGGAACGAACAGATGTCATATACGAAATTCGAACAAATTCCACACTTCACACTAATCATTGTGCCCCATGCACGTCATGGCCCAGAAGTAGTCGCAAGAGCAGCAGGCGTAGCGTGCGAGAGGCACCAGCCAGCAGACTAGCGCACTCCTCGAACGGACCTGCCTAGGCACAGCACGCGGAGCACGATGGGTCCGAGCTGGAGGTGAAAGCGACGACTCGGAGCGAAACAAGTGGTAGTGTGCCATCGGGGAACAAGGTGCGCGAGGGCAGGAGACGGGCTGGTGCCTCGGCTCGTGGCTCGTTGCCAAGGGGCATACCTCGCTGCAGCACACGCACGCGCATGCATGCACGCAGCAACACACCCCAATGCAAGCACGCACGCACACATGCACGCACCAACACACCCCAATGCATATGCAAGCACACACGCACGCGCTCACGCATGCAACCAACACGCCCCATGCTACTGTGCCGCAGGTCTTCCTCTGTGCAAGGCCGTGGAGACGCTGGCACGCTTCACCGCCGCCGACAAAGCAGCCGCCACGGCCGTGAAGATGTTGCTGAGCGGTGGCGGTGCCGCCGCGTGTGCACATGCCGCAGCTGCGTCAGCACAGCAACGGCAGCCTCCCTCGGTCGACGAGCTGCGTGAGCTGCGGCTGCGGCGCTTTACTGCGCAGGCATCGGTCGGCACCAGCGACAAGCGCGCCGATGACGATGATGATGAGTGGTGGAGATCGCGCTACCGGCTGGAGGGAGCAGCCCCCGCGCTGCTGCGGCGACGGTGGGGGGTGGCTCCAACACCGCGAGAGCTGGCGCTGCCCCGCGTAATGTGCTGGTGATCAGCGACTCGGATGAGGATGAGGGTGGACGTGATGTCAAGCGAGCGAGATGCAGCAAGATGCCATGCGAGGACAGAGGCGCCAGCACGTCCACTGACGCAGGCGGCGGTGGTGGTGGCAGCAGCAGCAGCGTGCCGCCCATGTGGTCCGCGCCCTTCTCGCTGATGCAGGTGTCCGGTCTCAGTGACCACCACAACAGCGGCTGCCTGGGAGCGTCGCTGGAGGACCTGGTGCAGGTGGGTGGTCGCCTGATGCACGCAGGGGGGCACGCAGAGGACATGGAGCACGCACACAACAAGCACATGCTCATGCTCATGCGCGACGCACGTTCGCGCAGGGCCCCATCACCACCGCAATTGTGAGCAACTTCATGATCGATATGGGGTGGCTGCTGGAGAAGGCACCCGCACTCAAGTCTGCAGAGCAGATGCTCGTGCTGCACGGCTCTCCCCTGGAGGACAAGACCATGGCGCAGCTGCAGGCGTGCCAGCAGGCAGGCGTGTCGGCTCGCACTGTTCTGTACCAGCCGACCCTGCCGTTCAAGTACGGCACCCACCACGCTAAGGTATGCTGCTTGCGTGTCCGCGCTAGCTGCTCTCGCGCATCAGGCTCACATTCTAATCCGCTCTATGCCGTCCTTGCCTTCCCCACGCCAGATCCTGCTGCTGGAGTACGGTCCCAACGGAGTCTACCCTGGCAGCCTGCGCGTCATCATCACGACTGCCAACTTTGTGCCCTGCCGCATGTGCGATAGCGTGTGGTGGCAGGACTCCCCACGGGCCTCCAGCAGCTCCAGCGGTGCTGCAGGCGACTTTGGCGAGCACCTAGGGTACTACTTTAAGCGCACGCTGCGGGAGGTTCCTTCGCAGCACAGCGCATGGGCGGCGACAGCTGCACGGCTGTGCAGTGATCACGACTTCAGTGCAGCGCGGGGCCACCTTGTGGCCTCAGCAGCTGGGACATACAACCCAAACGATTTCAAGCGGTGGGGCCACATGCGCGTGCGCAATGTGCTGTCGCGTACACCACCTGGCCGCACCGGTGTGCCTGGAGGCAGCGGCGGAGCCAGCAGCAGTGGTCGGCGCAGAAGCGGATCTCGGCCCCTACAGCTCGTGCTGCAATGCTCCAACATCGCCCAGGTCGACGTCAACTCGCTGCGACAGGAGTTTGGTGCGAGCCTGTTGTCTGAGCCTGGCTGCGGGAGTGCGGGCGGTCGCGCTCTGTTCAAGGGTAATCAGATTGCGTTTGTGTGGCCGACTGTGGACCAAGTTCGCAACAGCAATGGTGGCTGGTCGTGTGGCGTGCACGGCACCGAAGCCAGTGTCGGGAAGCTGATGGCATGCGTTGGCGACAACTTCTGCCGGTTCGACGGCTCTCTGGGCGGCATCATGGGCCGCGGCAATGCGCTGCCCCACATCAAGACATTCGCGCGCCACCGCTTTGACGGCCGTGCCGACTGGGTGATGGTGGGCTCCCACAACCTCAGCAAGCAGGCGTGGGGCCTGCTCACCAAATTCGGACAGATGCAGGTGCACTCGTGCGAGCTGTCTGTGCTGGTGACCCCGGAGACGGAGTCGGCGTACCGTGCGCACCCGCACGCGCGCTTCCGTGCCGCGCCCACGACCGGAGCAGCGGTAGCGCTACCGCCGCTGCAGCCGCCAGGCCAGCCGGTGGTGGCATACGACCTGGTGCCAATGGGTGCGCCGGCAGCGCACGGTGGTGGTGCCCGCGCGTGCGTGCCGCTGCCCTACACGCTGCCCCCGGCGTAGTACTCTGATGGCGACACACCATGGATCGCTGACCCTGATCACGCGTACGGGGATCTGGTCGACTGCTTTAACAAGACGCACAGCGAGGTCAGGGCATTCTCTTCTTGAGTTGCTGCGGTTACATGATCTGGTTAGGCAACTCGGGGATGTGGTGGAGGCCAGGTGGAGGCCTTTGTCGCAGAAAGGCGGGCCCCTTTCGTAGTTATGCACGATTTGACGAGTCCACCCGCTGTGAAGTCGAACAGTTCAAGATTCTAATCACGCACAGGATGTAACGGAGCACCCGCCGCATCAGCACCGTCCCTGTCCCTATGGTTCAATCACGCCACTCCCCCTCCCCGCCCCCCCTCTGGCCATGGAGGCATCACCCTTCGGTCAGCCCGAGAGTGGCAGTCCGACTCCTAACCTCGCATCCCTGGTGCGCCTGGCACTACACCTGGCACTACACCTGGCACTCCTACTAGCCGCCTTAGGGGCGGCTTAACCGTGGTCACGACCGGATCCCCCAACGCGTACAGCGGACAACACGACTGGTCACGATGGAGCAGCGGGTGCGGCTGGCATGCACGGCCTGTCTGCTTCCTGCCACTAGCTTCTGGCGGGCGGCTCGACCGTGATCGCATCTGGGTCCTCGAGCGTGTACAGAGGGCAGCACGTATCGGCCCTGTTGCGGAGCGCAAACTCGCATCGGTTGTTCGCGCAGTAGCCGAGGCCTGTGCCGCCGGTGATTGAGGAGCACGGTAGCTTGAGCTGGAAGCAGAGCTGCGCGGATGGGGACGGGAAGAACGTGGCAGAGATGAGTGCGTGTGTGTGTGTGTGTGTAACAGCTACCCTTGCGCATGTCCTCACGCGCTTGATGTCTACCCATCTTCGAGTGCATCATCAATGTCTACCTGTCTACGAGTGCGCTATTGGAGCATAATCATACTAGATGAGTTTTAGGTGTCTACCATATTAAGCTCATAAGCTCTTCGCCAGGGGCTCCCGCCCTGGCGCCGCTCGATGGCGGACAACCGGGACAACTGCGCTTGGTACTGGGCGGCTGAAAATCTGGAAATTTACCCTGAGCGGCTGTGACGCACAGCGCTACTGATGAACTGGTCCTGATGGGGCGAGGCTATGTGGCAGATGGGGCAGCGGTACGATGGAGAGCACGATGCACGATGGCGAGAATTGCGGCGAGCATGCACCCCCTCTCACAACGATCGGAACTCAAGCAGATTGCGGCTCCTAATGGTTTACTGTGCCTGGATGGAAGAGAGAGACGGATGGCGAGAAATTGAGAAACATGGGAAGCGAGGCACATGCGGCTAGGCTTTGTGAGGAGGTTGCGGCGCAGGGGTTCCCTGCCCCAAGGCGCAGATTATTAGATGGCGACGCGATCGATGCACCAGCCGTGCGGCATGGGGCGAGGCGAGGCCCCACCAGCGGGCGGGCACCATAATGGAGATGGCGGCTAAGAACGGGGAATGCGGCTACCAGGGATGAGGCTACGGGTTATGCATGCCAGGGGACGGCGGACAAGGCTAATGCGTCACGGCGCATGGGTAAAGAACGGGGAATGAGGCTACGGGAGCTGGCGGGCGCGGCGCACGCATGGCGCGCGCGGCGCATGGGGGTTGCATGGCGGCGCTCTGCGCGTGCATGCATGGAGGAGATTGCTGGCGGGCATGGAGGAGATTGCTCGCGGGCAGGCAGGCAGCATGGAAGCGGATGGCGAGAAATTGAGAAACATGGGAAGCGAGGCACATGCGGCTAGGCTTTGTGAGGAGGTTGTGGCGCAGGGGTTCCCTGCCCCAAGGCGCAGATTATAGATGGCGCAGCAATCAATACACTAGCTGTGTGGCATGGGGCGAGGCGAGGCCCCACCAGCGGGCGGGCACCATAATGGAGATGGCGGTTGAGAACGGGGAATGAGGCTACAGGGAGAGGATGCGGGTTACAGATGCCAAAGGGGACGGCGGAACAAGGATCAGCCATAGGTGTCACGGGGAATGGCTAAAGAACGGGAATGGGGCGGGTGGTACGGGTGCTGGCGCGCATGGAGCGCGGCGCGGCGCATGGAGATCGCATGGCGGCGCCCATGCATGGACGAGATTGCTGGCGGGCATACAGGAGATTGCTGGCGGGCATGGAGGAGATTGCTGGCGGGCATACAGGAGATTGCTGGCGGGCGTGGAGGAGATTGCTGGCGGGCAGGAGGAGATTGCTGGAGCCAATGGCGGCGGCGGGACTAGTAGTAGAACACAGGCGCACACCAACAATGCGTTGCTGTCACTACCTGGGTGGTATAGGGTGGATCTGGGGGCCCAGTGTCCTGTCTAGGTCCAGTGCGTGCACGCGTGTGGGGGTTTACCCTCACCCCTACCAGGTAGCCAGCCAGTTTCCCACTGAAACTGAGTTTAAGGTGTCGGGCGCTAGCGCCGACACCGGTCTTATACATCATTACTGGTGTCATACAGACTGTAAGATCCATCATCATCAAGGAGTTAGCACGAATAATGGTGCCCTTCTGACAGGCCGCGCTAGTCCAGTCACAGTGTGTGTGCGTGTGTGCATGCGTCTCAGTTTGTGTCGCCGGTGGTGTATGAGGAGGGCAGCTTGAGCCGAAAGCACAGCTGCGCGGGTGGGGACGGGAGGAGCGGGGCAGGGATTAGTGCATGTGCGCACGTACGTGCGTGTGTTTGTGTTTGTGTGTGTGTGTGCATGCATGTGTGTGTGTGCATGCGTCTCAGCCTGTGTCGCTGGTGGCGGAGGAGCAGGGCAGGTCGAGCCGAAAGCAGAGCTGCGTGGGTGTGGACGGGCAAAACGTGGTGGGGCAGGGATTTGTGCATGTGCGTACGTGTGTGTGTGTGTGTGCGCGTGTGTGCATGCGTCGAAGCCTGTGTCGCTGGTGGCGGAGGAGCAGAGCAGCTTCAGCTGGAAGCAGAGCTGTGCGGGTGGGGACGGAAGGAGCGGGGCAGGGATTAGTGCATGTGCGTGTGTGTGTGTGTGTGTGCATGCGTCTAAGCCTGTGTCGCCGGTTGCGGAGGAGCAGGGCAGCTTAAGCCGAAAGCAGAGCTGCGCGAGTGGTGGAGGGGAGGGGGAGGGGAGGGCGGGGGTGAAGAGCGTATCCACAAAGCACACATGCGGAGTGTGTGTGCACAGGGGGAGAGGGGGCGGTTGCAAGTGTGCGCCTCCCCCCCCAACCAGCCCCCCAACTTAGATCCAAGATCCACTCACCAGGATGGGGTCCGGGAAGGAGCCTGCGCCAGTGCGGGGCGGGATCTGCGGGGGGGAGGGGGGGGGGCAGGCATCGTGTGTGTTTGCGCGTGCGTGTTTGAGCGTGTGTGCGTGTGTGCGTGCGAATAAACACAAACGTGTGTGTGTTTGGGCGTGCGTGCGTGTGAGCAAACGCGCAGGCCGGCAGCGGCGTATGGTATTTTTGGTATGTGTGGGAGGGCGTGTGCCTGGCGAGCGCACGGGGGTAGCACATGCAAGCGCACGGCGCGCACGCACACGCGCACACGCACGCACACATGCACACACACACACACACACATGCACACGCAAACACACACGCACACACACACAAACACACGCACGCACGCACACACACACACATGCACACCTGCGCAATGATGAGCATGGTCTTGCCGACGCCGTTGGAGTTGTCGGTGGTCTCACGGCGGCTCTCCACGCCGTTGATGATGGTACGGAAGAGCGAGCCGGAGCAGAAGTCGCCTGGGTGTGCGTGTGTGTGTGCGTGTTTGTGTGTGTGTGTGCACGTGTGCGTGTGTGAGTGTGTGCGTGTGTGTGTATGCCAGTGTGTGTGTCAGTGCGTGTGTGTGTGTGTGCCAGTGTGTGTGTGTGTGTGTGTGTGTGTATCGGTACAGAAGTTTGCCTGCGTGTGCGTGCAAGAGCAGCACGCACGCGGTGTACACGCGTGCGTGCGGTGGCTCTCCACGCCGTTGACAGTCGTGCGGAAGAGGGAGCCGGAGCAGAAGTCGCCTGTGTGTGCGTGTGTGTGTGTGCGTGCGTGTGTGTGTCAGTGTGTGTGTCAGTGTGTGTGTGTGTGTGTATGTGTGTCAGTGTGTGTGTCGGAGTATGTGTGTGTGTTTGTGTATCCGAGCAGAAGTTTGCCTGCGTGTGCGTGCAAGAGCAGCATGCACGCGTGCGTGATGCATGCGGCGGCTCTCCACGCCGTTGACGGTCGTGCGGAAGAGGGAGCCGGAGCAGAAGTCGCCTGTGTGTGCGCATGTATGTGTGTGCATGTGTGTGTGTGCACGTGTGTGTGCGCGCGTGTGTGTGAGTGTGTGTGTGTCAGTGTGTGTGTCAGTGTGTGTCAGTGTGTATGTGTGTGTGTGTGTGTGTACCGGAGCAGAAGTTTGCCTGCGTGTGCGTGCAGGAGCAGCAAGCACACAGTGCGTGATGCGCGAGGCAGCTCTCCACGCCGTTGACAGTCGTGCGAAAGAGGGAGCCAAAGCAGAAGTCGCCTGCGCGTGTGTGCAGGAGCAGCATGCACGCGGTGCGCACGCGTGCGTGATGCGTGCAGCTGATCTCCATGCCATTGACAGTCGTGCGGAAGAGGGAGCCAGAGCAGAAGTCGCCCGCGCGCGTGTGCAGGAGCAGTACGCATGCTGTGCGCACGCGTGCGTGATGCGTGTGGCGGCCCTACATTGTGTTAACGGTCGTGCGAAAGAGAGAGCCGCAGCAGAAGTCACTTGGGGCCCACGGTCACACACATCACACTGATCACACCATCACACCCATCACACTAACTGATGTGCAGCGCGATCTCTGTGAGATCTGTGTTGCAGCACGGATCGCGCTGGTCGCACGCGCTGTTCGAAGCTCCCCGCACTCATCCCCACTTACCACACTCACACACACATCACATCACATCCATCACCTATCATACAATCATTGATCACTCATCACACCATCACACCCATCACACTCACTGATGTGCAGCGCAATCTCAGTGAGATCGGTGTTGCAGCACGGACCGCGCTGGTTGCACGCGTGGTTCATTGTTCATTCACACACTCCCGCACTCCCATCACATCCATGGTCACACCCACGGCCACACTAATACAGTACTTGTAAAACTCACTGATGTGCATCGCAATCTCTGTGAGATCTGTGTTGCAGCACGGATCGCCCTGGTCGCACGCGTTGTTCATTCGCAGCTCCCCGCACAGAGTGTCGCCGCCGGCGACATTTGCGCCGCTGGTGATGTTGGTGGCGACAAAGCTGTGTGTGTGTGTGTGTGGGAGGGGAGGGAGTGTGGGGAGGTTTGTGTGTGTGTGTGTGTGTGTCTGTGTGTATGTGTGGAGAGTGTCGCCGCCGGCGACATTTGCGCCGCTGGTGATGTTGGTGGCAACAAAGCTGTGTGTGTGTGGGGGGGAGGGGAGTGCGGGGAGGTGTGTGTGTGTGTGCGTGTGTGTGTGTATGTGTGGAGAGTGTCGCCGCCGGCGACGTTTGCACCGCTTGTGATGCTGGTGGCGACAAAGCTGTGTGCGTGTGTGTGTGTGTGTGTGTGTGGAGGTGTGGGGTGTGGCACTCGTAATGTTGGTGGCGACAAAGCTGGGTGTGTGTGATGAGGAGCGTGTGTGGAGGTGTGAGGGGGAGTGTGGGGTGTGGGGGAGGGGTTCGGCTCGTGACATTGATGGCAAAAAGCTGCAGGGTCTGGGGTGGGGGCCCTGGCGGCTGAGGACGGGGAGTGGAGGTTTTCTCTCTGCCTCCTCCTCCTCTCTCACCACCTCTCCTCTCCTCTCCCGCCCTCTCCTCTCCTTGCTTCTCCTTACCTCTCCTCTCCTCGCCTATCCTCACCTCTCCTCTCCTTGCCTATCCCCACCTCTCCTCTCCTCACGTCTCCTCTCCTCTCCCCTTCTCTCCTCTCCTCCCTCTACCCCCTTCCCCCCTCTCTCTCGTTCCTCTCTTTCACTCCCCTCACCTATACGGCGACGGCACGCCTGACGCACACGCGCATTAGGGGAACACGTCTTTTTGCAGTGCCCCCCTTTCCCTCGTATATTTCTCTCCCTCTCTTCATCTTTCTCCTTCCTCCCTACCATCTCCTCCCCTCACCTATATGGCGACTCCACGTCTGACGCACACGTGCCGTACGGGAACACGCTCCTTTCCAGTGTCCCCCTCCCCCCCTTTTCTCTCCTATCCCCTACCCCCCCTGCTCTCTCTCCTCTCTCCCTCCCTCCCTCCCTCTCCTCCCTCTCTCCTCCCTCCCTCCCTCCCTCCCTCCCCCTCCCTCGACAAAGGAGGAGTGGGGGTCAGCATGAGCAGCAGGCCCACCTATATGGTGACGACACCTCTGACGCACACGCGCCGTACGGGAACACGTCCACTGCCGCAGGCGGAGGCGGGCGTGGAGGAGGCGGACGGGGCGGGGACCGGCCCACCACGGAGGGTGGTCGGGGGCGGGGCGACGGGCGCGTGGCATCCGGGGGCGGAGGAGGGAGGCGGGTGAAGCCGCCGGCATTGACGTCGTCGGTCGCTCGGAAGCAGACCTGTGGAGGGGGGGGGGGCAGTGTGTTGTGGCGAGGCAGAGGGGAGAGGCAGAGGGGACCGGACCAACACGGAGGGTGGAGGAGGGGACAGGGCGGCGGGCGCGTGGCACTCGGGGGTGGAGGGGGGCTGCGGGTGAAGCCACCGGCCGGGACGTCGTCGGTCGCTCGGAAGCAGACCTGTGGGTGACAGATGAGGGGGGGGGGGCGGTTTGTGCGGTTGATTCTACAGCCTGTTTGACGCCTCTGATTGCGTGTGTGTGTGTGTGTGTGTGTGTGTGTGTATGTGTGTGTGTGTGTGTGTGTCTGCGGGTGAAGCCACCGGCCGGGACGTCGTCGGTCGCCCAGAGGCAGACCTGTGGGTGGCAGATGAGGGGGGGGGGGCGGTTTGTGCGGTTGATTCTACAGCCTGTTGGAAGCCTCTGATTGCGTGTGTGTGTGTGTGTGTGTGTCTGCGGGTGAAGCCGCCGGCCGGGACGTCGTCGATCGCTCGGAAGCAGACCTGTGGGTGACAGGGGGAGAGGGGGGAGTGTGTTGTGGCGCCAGGCATGTCTGCGGGAGAGGCAGAGGGGACCTGACCAACACGGAGGGTGGAGGGGGACAGGGCGACGGGCGCGCGGCACCCGGGGGCGGAGGGGGGCTGCGGGTGAAGCCGCCGGCAGGCACGTCGTCAGTCGCTCGGAAGCAGACCTGTGGCAGGGGTGGTGGTGGTGGGGGGGGGGGGGGCAGTGTGTCGTGGCTAGGCAGAGGGGAGAGGCAGAGGGGACCGGACCAACACGGAGGGTGGAGGGGGGGGACAGGGCGGTGGGCGCGCGGCACCCGGGGGCGGAGGGGGGCTGCGGGTGAAGCCGCCGGCCGGGGCGTTGTCGGTCGCTCGGAAGCAGACCCGTGGGTGGCACGAGTGTGAAGGGGGCTGCGTGCGGTCGGTTTTACAGTCTGCTGGACGACGTGATTCTGATTGGGGTGGGGGGGGGGCGGAGGGGGGCTGCGGGTGAAGCCTCCGGGCGGGACGTCGTCTGTTGCACGGAAGCAGACCTGTGGGTGGCAGATGAGTGGAGTGTGTGTGTGTGTGTGTGTGTGTGTGTGTTGGTCGATTTTACAGCCTGTTGGATGCCTCTCATGGGGTCAGGGGGGGGGGTCTCCTATGGGGAGGGGTCTGTCATGGGGAGGCGGGGGGTTCTCATGGGGAGGCGGGGGAAGGTCTGCGGTGAAGCCGCCGGCAGGCACACCTGTGGGGGGCAGTGCGGGTGAGTGTGTATGACGTCATAACTGTGAAATGTGGACTGTAAAGCACCCACCCGCGCCCCGAACTTTGTCCCGCTCGCCCCGTCGTTGGCGTACGGTGCGTAGGGCGAGTGGCGCAGCGCACAGCTGCGTTCACCATCGTCCCACGCGAAGAATGCGCAGTCGATGAAAGGGGAGGAGCAGGACCTGGGAGGGGGGGGGGGTATTATATGTGTGTCAATAGTGTCCTTAGCGCCCCCGCAGCCCCCGCTGCGGGGTCAAAGCGAGAAATCACGGGGGCAAACAGGACATTCTCGGTTTCCGTAAGGACACCACTGATGCGTGTGCGTGTGCTTGTGCTTTGTGTGCACGTGCATGTGTATGCATGCACATGCAACAGCAGTAACATCGGCTTTCCAGCAAAGACTTCCTTCTAGTCCAAGTACCACCGCCTAGGCCCAAGTCCAGTTATGGCCCTAACAATTACTTGTGAGGGGCGGTAGCCGCCAGCCGGCTGCCTGCCAACGTGTATTCCCAGAGCAAAAAGGAGAGCTATTGTGCGACGCCTCAAAAATAAGTCCTCATTGCTTCCAGGAGATAGGCGGTCAAGTGGCGTGTCAGTGATGTCCTTAGCGCCCCCGCAGCCCCCGCTGCGGGGCAAGCCAAATTGCGGGGGCAAACAGGATATTTTCGGTTTCCGCAAGTACACCACTGATGCGTGTGCGTGCGTGTGTGTGTGTGGTGTGTGTGCACGTGCATGTGTGTGCATGCAGATGGGTACGAATGCACCAACACGCTGCCCGCTGCACTCACTGTCCGAGTGTGCGCACGCCATGTCGCTGCTAGTGGGTAGGGATGCCTCTGCGCAACACACACACACACACACACACACACTCTCTGCTGCTCCAGTAGTTTTTACTCACTGCGCGCACTCCATGTCGGTGAGGGCGAGCGGCGCTGCTGACAGCACACCGGCCACGTCCGCTCAAACAAACGCACACACACACACACACATACACACACGCACTCTCTGCTGCTCGAGCAGTTTAACTCACTGCGCGCACTCCATGTCGTTGAGGGCGAGCGGAGCCGCTGAAAGCACGCCAGCCACGTCCACGTCCCATACACAGTAGTAGTTGAGGAGGTCGCCAGAGCCATCGTCATAGTTCTCTGCGTTTTGGGGTCCAGAATTAGAGTTGAGGTTTGAAGGTTGAGGTTTTAAATGTGGATGGGTGGGGTGTGTGTGGTGGTGTGTGTGTGTGGGGCAGAGGTAGGGTCCCACGCACAGCAGAAGTTGAGGAGATCACCGGAGCCGTCATCATAATTCTCTGAACAAGGGGGGGGGGGCATGGTTCATGGTTTTGTTGTTTAGGTTGGATGGATTATGGTTTCCAGGCGGTGGCGGGGTGTGTGGAGGGGGGGGGAGGGTGTGTGTGCGGGGGGGGGGGGGCAGCGGAGGTAGGGTCTCACACACAGTAGTATTTGAGAAGGGCGCCGGAGCCGTCATCGTAATTATCTGCACGGGGCGGAGGCAAGGGGGGGCGACCCAGTGCACAAGGGGCTCTCTCCTCCCAGCCAAAGTTTGAGGGGGTTTGCGACGGTGCCCAGCTCTGAGATTTTGATAGGAGATCGACCCCGTGTCGAGGATCAAGGCTGCCATGTGGAAAAATCTGGACACCGTCGCAAAACCCTCGTAACCAACAGGAGTGGGTTACTTTATCAAAGGCGCACGAATGGGGTGGAGAGTGAGTGGGCGGGAGGAGCAGGGGGTGGAGGAGGGAAGGTCAGGGACACATAGGTACACACACATAGGTACACACACACACACACACTCACGGTTTGCATACGGTAGGAGGGAAGACCAGGGACACAAAGGTACACGCACACACACACCCTCCCCCCTCACTCACGGTTTGCGTATGGGAAGCACAGCTCCTGCTGCAGGTCTGCCACGCGCCCGGTGCTCATATCTGGCGGCCCGAGTAGGTGGCACGGCTCGGCATCTGTGGGGTGCCAGACCAGAAACCGGCAGCCTGCAAGAGAGTGAGAGAGTGAGAAAGTGAGTGAGAGAAAGAGTGGGGGAGTGAGTTAGAGTGACCGAGTGAGAGAGTGAGTGAGAGAGTGAGAGAATTCAGCAGCAGACTCGGCATTGTTGGGACTCCAGACCAGAAAACGGCAGCCTGCAAGAGAGAGAGACAGTGAGAGAGTGAGAGTGAGTGAGCGAGTGAGAAAGAGAGTGGGAAAGTAAGAGAGGGTGAGAGAGTGAGTGAGAAAATTCAGCAGCAGGCCTACTTGCTCGGCATTTGTGGGGAAACAGACCAGAAAACGGCAGCCTGCAAGAGAGCGAGAGAGTGAGAGTGAGACAGTGAGAGTGAGAGTGAGAGAGTGAGTGAGAGAATTCAGCCGCAGACTCGGCATTGTTGGGGTTCCAGACCAGAAACCGGCAGCCTGCAAGAGAGTGAGACAGTGAGTGAGAGTGAGAGATTGAGAGATTGAGAGAGAGAGAGTGAGAGAGAGTGAGTGAAATAATTCAGCATCAAGGAGACGGCACGGCTCAAAGTTGGTGGGATTCCACACCAGAAACTGGCAGCATGTGGCGCTGCAAGATGTTGTGTGTGGGGGGGAGTGTGGGTGTGGGTGTGGGGGAGCGTGTGCGTGCATGTGTGTGTGTGAGAGGTAAAGAGAGTGTGCGTGTGTGTGCTTGTGTGTGACCTATTTGTGTGCGTGCGTGCGTGTGTGTGTGTGTGTGTGTGTGTGTGTGTGTGTGTGTGAGGGCGATTGTTGCAACCTCACTTTTAGAGATTGAGAGAAGGAGAGAAAGAGACAATCCAGCATCAGGGAAGTGTCTCCAACTCCAGACCAGGAATTATCAGCCAAGATAATGAGAGTGAGCGAGTTGAAGAGTGAGAGCATTAGTGAGAGCGAGAGTGAGACAATTCAATGGCGGCCTTGCGAGTGTGTGTGTGAGTGTGTGTGTGTGTGTGTGTCTGGGTGTGGTTGTACAGGTTTTACATGTATGCGTCCGGAGGACCCGGGTGTGTGAGTGAAGGCCTAGAATACACGTCTAGAGGGGCTCTACTAGGAGAGCCCGCAAGGCCACGCATGGCGCCAGCCTTACAGAGTGTGTGTGTGTGTGTGTGTGTGTGTGTGTCCCCTGTGTGTGCCCCCACACCTTCTTACCCGGCCTATCAGTGTGGTGTGCGTGTGCGTGTGTGTGTGTGTGTGTGTGTGTGTGTGCCAGCCCCCACACCTTCTTCATACTCGGCCTGGCACTCGGCGATGCAGTCGGGCAGCCTCAAGTTGGGGTAGTCTGCGATGTCCGGATTCTCGACGGTGCTGATGATGTCGAGGCCAGGGAAGCAGCCTGGCGGGCGTATACACACACGCATGGCAGGGGGGCGGAGGGGGCGAGGGGTGGTGGGTGGGTGGGGAGCTGATGGGTGGTGTCGCTCCAGGATGCCTCGGGATGAGCGTTGGAAGCCCAGCAGTAGTGGCAGCAGTGGCAGCAGCAGCAGCAGCAGCAGGCAGCAGCAGCAGGCAGCAGCAGCAGCAGCGGCAGTAGCAGTGGCAGCAGCAGCAGCGGCAGCAGTGGCAAGCAGCAGGCATCAGCAGTAGGCATCAGCAGCAAGCATCAGCAGCAGCATCATCGCTGCTGCCACCACTACTGCTTGCTGCTGCCGGTGGAGGTTGCCCCTAGGCACCCCTCCTCCATCTACCGAGCAGCTTTCCAAACCAATGACCACGAGGGTGCAGCAGTATTCAAAGAGCAGCTGTGGGGGTTGCCCCCCCCCCCTCCATCGCTCCTACCGCTGGCCAGTGATCCCCCTGCAAGCCGTACACCGCTCTGGCCGGATTTTCCCTTTCCCAGAAAACGACCCCACACTTGGCGGGAGCGGGCGTGGAGGGGTGCGTTGGAAAGCTCTCGCCGAGAGCAGCACAATGGCATGCGTTGCGTTGACTACCGCTATGTATTGCGCCTGGTGCGAGCGGTCAAAGTTGCTCGAGTCGGGATATACATAATTACTAAATTCCTTCCCAGGGGGCGATACCGCTGGCGCAACCGTGGGCAGATCTTCAGGTCTGGTCTCATAGCCCTGCTGGAGCTCTGGAACCGTATGCATGCCCGCCATACGTGTATTGCAGTGGTGTCATAATCGCCCCCGCAGCCCCCGCTGCGGGGGGCAATCCGGGAATTTGGGGGGAAACTGCGGGGGCGCACCCCAGGAATTTCGCTCGAAAACGTGTGAACTTCGACGATTTTCACACTTTCCCACAAAAAAAACGCCTCCTGCATGGGCAATTTGGCATGTTCCGTCCAATGTTGCGGGGGCAAACACGACATAATTGGTTTCCTTAATAACACCACTGGTGGGCAGGTCTTCAGGGCTGTTGTCATAGCTTCTGGAGCTCTGGAACCGTATGCAACCCCCCCAAAAGTGGATTGTTAACTCATCACCATCCCCCTCCGGCCACAGCGTGAGAATTCTCGGTGCCACAGTCGCGCGCGCGCTCACCAAAATCCTTCGGCCCCACGACGTAGTCAAAGCTCCCACTCTGCTGCAGGTTGCGTCCGTGCTGCTGTTGTGCCGCCGCGGCTGCAAACATGGGATGCGACGCAGGTCGTGGGCACGTGCGTACGCGCGCGTGTGTGTGTGTGTGCGTGTGTGTGTGTAACCCCCCCCTGTGTGTGTGTGTGTGTGTGTGTGTGTGCCTCCCAGCACACAGCGCCACCCCAATGCCCGCCAGGGACGACCGTACGAGTTGTGTGTGTGTGTGTGGGGGGGGGGGGGTATAATAGGGGCATCTGCGTGGCACATCCGCCTGCGTCCCCACTGCTGGGCGCATGCAGGGGCCCTGGGGCACATGGCTGTGCACGACAGGCGTAGTACCAGCGCTGCAGTTGGGTCAGGGGCGCATGCATGGCCTGGCAGCATGCATGCATGCATGCAAACCCGCCATGCGTCGCTGCCCTCACCACTACACGCAAGCAGCAAGCACGCCGGCAGTATCCGGCGTCTCCCCCTCATGCCGATCCACTGTGGCCCCCGTGCCTCCTGAGCAATATCCGTGCAACACCCCGCCGTCGACTGCGCACAGCCAAACGTCTTCAGAAGTGCCCCAAAAGCAGATGCTGACTGTGTTGTGGCGCTAGAAGCGGGGACACTTACACAGTGCTGCACACGCACTCAGAAGCTGCACGCGAAGTGATCTCACCCACGCTGTGACCCACAGCGTCAATTAATCAAAGTTCAACGCCAACGCCAACGCCATCAAATGACGTCATTCGATCTGATTTCTCATCTTTTGAGGGGAAGAAATGAGTGATGAGTGTGACCCACGCCCAACACGCGGGAGCGCCTGACAAGGCGCCGCATGCACCACCCAAAGCACGTCACAAAACCGCATGTATTAAGCCCAATTTTTGGCGGTCAGTAAGCGAGGAGGAGGGGAGGGGGGGGGGGGGCCGATGAGCGTAAATTTGTTTTAAAACAAATGCATCCACTGCCCAAGCAAGTTGCCTCAGACACAAGCAAAAAGGGGCATGCTTAGAACATAATAAGGGAAACTGTTGCAACAATTTTGGGTTCCTCAGAGATGAGGAAGGGATAACAGGGAATTGATTTAGTTCACTAGTTGGTTGGGACGCCATCCCAACCTTTTGTTTGGGCGACAGTGACAGCTCCAGTTATCAGATTAACAATTGATTAACAATGCGTCGCGCCTGGGCGCAGAAAATTGGAGGCCCCTTTTGAACCTGCTCGACAGCGACAGCAGACCTGCGCGCGAAAAGGAGCCACGCCCCTGTCACCGCGGAGGAGGGCTGCCACAACCTGGCCGCCCTCATGCAGGCAGAGTGAATGAGCGGTGCGCCCGAGGCGCAGGTGGGGCCGGCAGAGGCGGGGCCGTCAGAGGTGCCCGAGGTGGAGGTGCCGACCGACATGAACCTTGCGGACGTTTTCAAGATGGCGGACAGCAGCATCCCGCGCATCAGGTGGGGGAAGAGAGGGGGAGAGGGGGTGTCTGCGCGCTGCCTGTGCGCGCTGCGGTGCCCATGACAGCTCATGCACACACGCATGGGCCATGCCCCCATGCATGCGCACACCCCAGGGCCGACAACATCTTCAAGCAGCTGGACGAGCGCAAGCTGACGGAGCAGGAGGAGGACATCATCCAGCAGCGGGTGGGTGGTGGTGCTGCGCGCCGCAGGAGGCCACGAACGACGCGTCATGCCCCCCCCCAACGCCCCTGAATGTGTGACACACATGCACACACACACACACACACACACACACACACACACACACACACACTGCCCCGGGCACGCGCCCCTGCCCCCCCCCCCCTTCCCCCAAATCCAAGGTCGACCTCCAGCGCAAGATGTACCTTGAGTACGAGCGCCGCGAGCAGGCGCGCAAGGTGCAGGAGCTGCAGGGCGTGATCCCGGCGCTCGACGCAGATTCAGCGCGCAGGGCGCTCTCGGCTGTCAACTGGAGGTGGGTGGGTGTGGGGCAGGGCCAGCTAGTTCTGTTGTTGCTGTGAGACGGTGGCGCTAGGGCTAGGAGATGTCTCCTAGCAGATCTGTCCTAGGAGACTTCCCTGCTGGACAGCCAATGCGTTTGTTACGACTGAGTGAGCGTGCAGGGGCGCTCTCTGCGGTCAACTGGAGGTGGGTGGGGGCAGGGCAGCGGGCGCGGGCGCACCAGCTGGTTCTGTTGAAGCTGTGGTCCATGTTGCAGCGTGTTCGACGCCTACGTCGGCGTATTAGTAAGTCCCGGGGCCCGAGGGCGCGTTGCGGTCTCTGCGGTTTACTGGAGGGTGGGGGGAAGCGGCGGAAGCACTCACATACTTACACACACACGCACACACGCAGGGGAGGAGGATGCTACCGTGCACTCACATACATACACACACACACGCACACACACACGCACACACGCACGCACGCACACACGCAGGGAGGAGGATGCTGCCGTGCGCTTTGCGTCCGACCGCGCGGTCGGGCGCATGGTGCACACACACGCACGTGCATACACACACACGCGCGCACACTCACGCGCACACACACACACACACACACACACACACACACACACACTTGATCTTGCCCCTCAATGCGTTGCAGGGAGGAGGATGCTGCCGTGCGCTTTGCGTCCGACCCCGCGTTCCAGCGCATGGTCTTGCGCAGCTCTGCTGCGCCGTCCGATGCAGGCGGGAGCCGCCGCGGCCAGGCAGGGGCAAAGGCGCCGGGCGCGCGCCCAAAGGTCATCGACCCGAGCTTGCTTGAGAGCGGGGGCGTGTTTGTGGGGCGATTCAAGGTGAGGCACCCGGGGCTTGGGTTTGGTTTAGTTTGGTGGTTGTTTAAACAGGGCAGATTTAGTACAAGGGTCAGTCAGGGGCAAAGGTGCCGGGCGCGCGGACAAAGTTCATCGGCCCGAGCTTGTACTTGAGGGCGGGGGCGCATTTGTGAGGCGGTTCAAGAGGTGCGCAGAACCTAGCACCCAGCACACTGAACGTGTTGAACTAAGGTGCGGCTGATAAATCAGCAGTGGGCCTTCACGGCCATCTGAGCGCAGTTCAACAGAACGCGACCATGCACACACACACACACACACCAGCACACACACACACGCACGCACACACGCACGCCATGCGCAGTCCAAGCTGGGTGCGTACCAGGACGCAGCATCAACGCGCGCGCTGCTCGCGGGCATCACGCGCGCACGCGCGCCGCCGCCACCGCCTGCCGCCGGGGGCGCGGCGAGCGGCGCGCCTACTGCGGAGGAAGGCGCGGCAGGCGCGGGCGCCACGCGCAAGCGCGCGCGCGAGGGGCTGCGCTCTGGCGGCGATCCCGCCTGCACGTCGGGTGCCGGAGGCAGCGGCAGCGGCGCGTGCGCGCCCGGCCCACCCAATGGGGCTGCCGCGGAAGCAGACGCAGACGCAGTGTCCGCGTCCGCGTCAGCCGCAGGGGGCGAGGGCGGCGGATACGAGCGCGCGGCGCACGGCAGCAGGCAGGGCGGCGCGCTGGAGCCGCGGGGCCCCGCGCACGCCGCGCGCGGGGGCTCGGAGGAGCCGAGCGCTGGCGCTGGCCACCAGCGGTGCCCGTCAGTGGGGGGCGACGCGGCAAGAGCGGGCGGGAGTCAGTCCACACTAAATGCGGGCGCGGGCGGCAGCGCGCGCGCGGCGTCGCGCGGGAGCAGCGAGGAGCCATCTGAGATGGCCGAGCCCGCTGACGCTGACCAGGTGCTGGGCCTGGGCCTGCCTGATGACGACGACGACGGGTTCGAGTGGGGGCCGCGCGGAGACCTGAGCCAGGTGGGCGTGTGTGTGTGTGTGTGTGGCACCGAAACCAACGTAGGACTCGCGTTAATTGAGAGCCGTGAGGCGTGTAATAGCTGACAGAGTAGTCCCCTGCATGGTGCCGTGTATGGCCATGCAGGTCCCTGGTGTGGAAGTACGAACTACTAAGTGTCAGGGGGGGGGGCGCAGCCAGATCGCACCTCGTCAGTGTCAGCACACACACACACACGCGCGCACAGAGAGAGAGATGATGATGATGTTTGGTTACAATCCACTTCTGGCGGTCACACGTACGGTTCCAAAGCTCCAGTGGGACTTAAAGAGAGAGAAATACGTTACAGTTCCCACCGCTCGGGCAACCTAGATAACGGCACTTGCCAGTTCTAAAGCACCCCCCGGCAATCGTTTCATGAGTCGAGGACCCTTGGATCTTAAGTTCGTTCAGTAGCGGGTGACCAACCATATGCGCTAGTACGAGAGGATATCCGTGGGCTTGGGGTTGTTTGCGGGATCCAAAAAACTGTCATCAGAAACTGTCAATTGTGGTTTTGCTGCGTGTGGTTACGGTTGTGGGGCTGATCCGGCCTCAGCTACCCCGCGGCAGATGCTGTCCCACAGGTGTGGGAACCTAGCTAGGGTGGTCCATTTGGGAGGGAGCTTCCTGGCCTCCAGGATGGCGGCGAGCTCAGGAGGGGTGATCGCGGGGTCCTCGGCGTGTGCCTTGGCGGCCCTCTCGTAAAGCGTCTTGACGACACTCATGAACTGGGCAGACGAGAACATCTCGTGGGCGTTGAGACGGTACGAGGTGATGGCACCCACCCTGTCAGGCATCTGGGCGCCCGGGCGTCGGAACATAAAGAGAGCGGCAGTAGGTGGGAAGATTGAGGTGTGGGGAGGGATCTCCCCAACACAGTCCAACACACCGCTTCTACGTTCTACTAGTGCGCTCGGGGGGGGTGGCACCCCCCCGGGCGCGCTGCGATCCAGGTGTCGACGACGCGAGTCCGATGACCCTGTACAGTTACAGTTACATTGGCTTTCCAGCAAAGACTACCTCTAGTCCTAGTACCACCGCCTAGACCCAAGTCCAGTTCTGGCCCTAACAATTACTTGTGAGGGGCGGTAGCCACCAGCCGGCTGCCTGCCAACGTGTAGTCCCAGAGCAAAAAGGAGAGCTATTGTGCGACGCCTCCAAAATAGGTCCTAACTGCTTCTAGGGGATAGGGGGTCAAGTGGCGCTTGCCAATCTACTTGACCGCCGTGGTGGAGGGCCCGGCGCCTGAGGGGCAGCCGGACCGTACACCACGGCTCTCCACCCGACCCTATCCTGAGCACGCTCAAACACCGTGTCCGAAAAAGTCTTCCAATCAGAACGAGTGCCACTAGTTTCGCCTAGCTGCTGAATCAGTAGCTTAAGAAAATAGTGTCGGGAGGAGGCTGGAGGCCGGCCTTGCTGCCGAGCCACATCCATTGTGCAGTCAAAAGTCGTACGAGGAAGACGAGAAGCCGGCATGCGCATCACATGGCCTAGCCACTGCATTGATCGCTTTGCCACAAGGCTCTCAATTGGCTCAGTGTCGCACGCCTGCCGAATATAAGTTAATCTGTGCCGGTCGACCAGGCGCACACCCAGAATGCGACGAAGGCAGTTAGAGTGGGCAACCTCCAATCGAGTCAGTTGTGTTTTAGTAGGGGCCCATGTTTCGATGACCCTGTAGCGTAGAGCCAACCCAAGGAGGGCATACCGGTCCGGCATCACAGACGGCCAAGGACGCCTCGCGGACTTGAGCTGGCTGGCCGCGGATGCGAGCAAAGGGGAAACAAGGCACCCCATGCATGCAGCCTTTTCCTGCCCAGTCCCCGCGTGTAGCGGGGCACGCCTGGCGACGCGTCCAAGTCGTCAATCAGAACACGAGAGTGGCTACGTTCAACGTGCGGACATGTCCTGCAGAGGACGAGGGACTGGTCAAACTGGCGAATCTGGTGCAAGATTGCGCCAAGCTTACCGTCGGTGTTGCAGCGCTTCAGGAGCTGCGCAGGACCGGCTCCGGGGAGGCGCAAGTGGCTACGGGCGACACGTCGTGGACGCTGCTATGGTCGGGTGGGGAGCACCGGCAGCGTGGGGTGGGCTTGCTGTTGTCCCCTGCATGGGCATCGGCACTCGTCTCCTGGGAGGCAGTGTCCGACCGCCTCATCCAGGCCCGCTTTGCAGCGGACCGTGGGCAGATGATCACCATCGTCAGCGCCTACAGTCCAACGGAGGCGGCGAGCGACGAGGAGGCTGGCGACTTCTACCTTCGAGTAGCTGCGCTCGCGGACAAGGCCAACGACAAGCGCGATCTGCTCATCGTGGCAGGTGATTTCAATGCAGCAGTGGGGAGGGACTCGGTGTCCGACCACGAATGCGTTGGCAAGCACCTGCCCCTCACGGAGCCAGCGGTGGCCAGCAGGAACGGTCGCCTGCTCCTTGACACTGCCACTGCATGCAGCCTGCGCGCTGCCAACACTCTCTACCCCCACAGGCCTGAGCACCAGTACACCCACATCAGCCCCATGGCTGTTGCACAGAGCAGACGGCATGCATGCTCTGTGCACCGCCTGCACAGCGTCAAGGACTACATCCTGGTCGCGCGCCGCCGCATGCATGCGGTGACAGACTGTAGGGTGCGTAGGAGCCCAACCTGGGACAGCGATCACCGCATGGTGGTACTGTCCATGCGCCTCCGCATGCGAGCCTCCCGCCATGTAGGCGGCTCTCAGCGGCGCGCATGGGACTCTTCACAACTGCGGCGCCCGGCTGTCCGTCGTGAGTTCAACCTCCAGCTGTCCGATCGCTTTGGGCTGCTGGAGGCCGTGCCGCCCGAGGGCGCTGATGCCCAGGCGGAGTACGACGCGATGGCTGCTGCCATTCGCGAGGTGGCCACCAACCACCTCGCTCCACGCGGCAGCCGCCGGCGGCGCGGCTGGCAGTTCACTCTGTCGCAGCGCACCCTCCGGCTCATGGACGCCCGGCAGCGCGCGCACACGGCATGGCTCAGGAGCAAGTCTGCTGCTGCCAAACGAGAGCGCAACCGCGCCAACCGCGCGGCCGACGCAGCTGTGCAGAGAGACAGGAGAGGTGGATCGGCCAGCAGGTGGCGGAGGCGCAAGACATGCTACGCAAGAAGAATCTGCGCCAGTTTGCGCGCGCGTGCGACAGGCTGGCGGGCCGCAGCCGCAGCCATCAGATCCCACCTGCCATGCGGGACGTCTCGGGCGCGCTGCACAGCGGTTCCAGACGGGGTGCTGAAGGCCATGACAGAGTCATTCGACAAGCTATATGGCGGGGAGACCAAGCTCAGCGACGAGACCCTGAACCAGCTGGAGAACGATGTAGCGGCGTTTGAGCTCACACGCGCCACAGAGGTGGACGAGGCGCACGGGCGCCCCCCCGACCTGGCTGAGACGGAGGCGTGTGTGCGAGCGTTGCGCTCGGCCGCCGCTCCGGGCGGTGACCAGATGGACGCCATGCTGTTGCGGTGCCCACCTGCCATCGCATGGCTCCACCGGGTCATCATCGCCGTATGGCGGTCGGGGAGAGCCCCGAGGGAATGGAAAATGCTATTATCACACCGTTATATAAGGGGAAGGGTCCGCGTGACTCCCCTGGTAACTACCGCGGTATCATCCTTCTCTCTATTGCCGGGAAAGTGTACGCTGCCATACTTCTGCACCGCGTCTCCACGCAGGTTGATGGTCAGTTACATGAGGCTCAGTGTGGTTTCAGAAAAAGCAGAGGCATTGTTGATGCGATTTTAACTCTGCGCTCGCTGAGCGCGGCACATGCCGAGTACAAACAATGCATGGCTGTGGCATTTGTCGACTATTCTAAAGCTTACGATTGCATAAACCGTGCAGAGTCCTTAGATTATATAGTGTTCATCCGCACATTATTGATCTGTTGGAGGATCTTTACACCAACACCACAGCTGCCGTGCGGCTGGCTGGGAAAATCGGGCACGAATTCCCCGTGTCGTCTGGTGTGCGACAGGGGTGCGTCATTGCTCCTGTGTTGTTCAATGTTTTTATTGACCACATAGTGAAAAAGGCGCTAGACATGATGCCAGAGGGGGCTGGCGTGTCAGTCGTGACCCGAGCCGGCGGCTCTGTGTTGTCGTCGTCGGTTGAGCGCATAGTAATGCTGATGTATGCCGACGATTTATGTTTGTTCTCGCATGACCCAGCTCAGTTGGCGCTTATGCTGAAAATCCTTGACAAAGTGTCCTCTAGCTTTGGCATGCAAATCAACGCCGCCAAGACAGAAGTGATGATTTTGCCAGCAGATTTTGACGCGGATCTGCCCACGTTTGCGCTGACTGGTGGTGAAGTGAAGACCGTCTCTGCATTTAAGTATCTAGGGAGTTGGATAACCCAGAGTGGTGGTGTGGAAAAGGAGATCGGTGTGCGTGTCGGTCGCGCGCTGGGCGTGTTTGCGTCTTTTGATAAGATTTGGGCCAGCAAGAAGATGCAAGTGCAGTCTAAGATGCGGGTTTACAACACTTTCGTGCTGCCCCACTTTCTGTACGGCTGCGAAACATGGGCCCCTACTAAAACACAACTGACTTGATTGGAGGTTGCCCACTCTAACTGCCTTCGTCGCATTCTGGGTGTGCGCCTGGTCGACCGGCACAGATTAACTTATATTCGGCAGGCGTGCGACACTGAGCCAATTGAGAGCCTTGTGGCAAAGCGATCAATGCAGTGGCTAGGCCATGTGATGCGCATGCCGGCTTCTCGTCTTCCTCATACAACTTTTGACTGCACTATGGATGTGGCTCGGCAGCAAGGCCGGCCTCCAGCCTCCTCCCGACACTGTTTTCTTAAGCTACTGATTCAGCAGCTAGGCGAAACTAGTGGCACTCGTTCTGATTGGAAGACTTTTTCGGACACGGCGTTTGAGCGTGCTCAGGATAGGGTCGGGTGGAGAGCCGTGGTGTACGGTCCGGCTGCCCCTCAGGCGCCGGCCCCTCCACCACGGCGGTCAAGTAGATTGGCAAGCGCCACTTGACCCCCTATCCCCTAGAAGCAGTTAGGACCTATTTTGGAGGCGTCGCACAATAGCTCTCCTTTTTGCTCTGGGACTACACGTTGGCAGGCAGCCGGCTGGTGGCTACCGCCCCTCACAAGTAATTGTTAGGGCCAGAACTGGACTTGGGTCTAGGCGGTGGTACTAGGACTAGAGGTAGTCTTTGCTGGAAAGCCGATGTAACTGTAACTGTGGGGAGGGGGTGATAGGTGGGTGGGGGGAAGGGGAGGGAGGGAGGGAGGTGGCGGGCAAGGGATCCGATAAACGACATCCGATGTTTGTTGATGGCGTTGATGATGGGCGCTGTGGGTGGGTCCTTGGCGTGCATCTCAGAGGTGGAGGTGTGAGGGGAGGATGGGGAGAGGTTGTGGGGGATTCGCTTTATGCTGCGGAGGAAGCGGTTGTGAGTCACTTCCAGGCGGTGTGTGTGGGCGACGTTGAGTGTCCAGCCTTAGCAGCTGTACAAGAGGGCGGATGTGACAAAGGCGTTGTAGAGTTGGATCTTGGTGGAGGGCTGGATGTCGTTACTTTTCCAGAGTCTGGGTGTGAGACGGTTGAAGGCGTAGCAGGCAGAGGAGATCCGGCGGGAGATCTCTCCATCGAGGGTGCCAAGGGACGGGGTGGGAGTTGACAGGATGCTGCCAAGGTATTTGAATTTGTCCGTGGGGTGGACTAGGTGGGGGATGTCAGAGGAAGTGGAAGGGATTGAGATTGGTGCTGGGGCGTCGGTGTGGGCAGAAGGGTGGCCGAGGGTTTGGTGCACAGTCTTACAGTTACAGTTACATCGGCTTTCCAGCAGTCGTAGTTGATCTTGAGGGCGAGGTCAGAGCAGATCTGATCGAGGAGGGCAAGCATGTCTCTGAGGACGTCGATGTCGAGAGCCATCAGAGCTATGTCGTCCGCGTAGAGAAGGAGGGGGAAGATTGCAGTCGCGTAGTCTGTAGTACGGGAATCAGGGGTTTGGAGAGTGCCGTCGACCATGTAGCCGATTTGGATGCCGGCATCGGGGAGTTGGGCAATCAGGGATCGGACGACAGCAACGATGTAGATGTTGAAGAGGAGGGGGGAGAGGGGGCAGCCTTGCTTGACGCCGGTGTCGAGGTTGAATGGAGCGGAGTACGCGTCGCCCACTCGGACTCTGGCGGTGGCATCAGTATAGAGGCTCTTGATGCGGGCGAGGAGGTCTGGGTGCACGCCGCGGTGGAGCAGGGTTGCCCATAGTGCCTTGTGGTTGACCCGGTCGAAAGCCTTGGAGAGGTCGACGTAGGCCACGTGAAGGGGGGCTTGGGCACGGTGCGACTCTTGCTGTATGCGGCGTAGGGTGAAGATGGGGGCAGGGGTGACTCGGGCAGGCCGGAAACGAAATTGGTAGGTGGAGAGGGAGGGTTCCAGCTGTCGCCGTAGGCGGTTGAGAAGGATGTGGGTGCAGGTCTTGCCGGGGACAGGTAGGAGGGAGATGCCCCGGTAGGCCTTGGCGAGTGTGGTGGGCCCCGAGGATGCGCCCTTGTA
>VFSX01000032.1:137500-160000 GCA_016618255.1 Chlamydomonas sp. UWO 241
CACGCGCGCGCGCCGACCCGCATCGATAGACTGTTACAACGACCACACACGCGCAATAAACACGCCAACCCGCAGTTGCGCTTGAGGCGCCACTCCTGCGCGCGTCCCGGCGCGCCGTCCTACCCATGGGTGTGGAGCTCTCGAGCACTGCGGCGATCAGTGCGCGCGGTCACACAAAGCGCGGGCGCATCAAGCAAAAGGGAACGAAGAAGGTGTGTGCGTGCGTGCGCGCTTGTGTGTGTGTATGGATGGGTGCGGGGTGGTGGTGGTGGTGAAGGGTTTGCACGCGCGCGGACACACAAAGCGCAGGCGCATCAAGCAAAAGGGAACGAAGAAGGTGTGTGCGTGCGTGCGCGTTTGTGTGTGTGTGTGTATGGGTGGGTGCGGGGTAGTGGTGGTGGTGAAGAGTTTGCACGCGCGCGGGCACACGAAGCGTGGGCGCATCAAGCAGAAGGGAGCGAAGAAGGTGCGTGTGCTGCGTGCGCGTATGTGTGTGTGTTGTGTGTGGGAATGTGTGTGCGTGTGCTGGGTGGGGGGGCTCGAAGAAGGTGTGCGGTCGGTACGGACGCCCCCTTGGCGGCTGAAAGGGGGGGGGGCGTGGGTGCTACCACCATCACCACCACACGGCATCCGTGCACACAGCACACGCGCATCACACTCGCTCACCGCCTCTCGCTTACTCTCCCTCCATCTCTCTGTCCCTCTTTTGCTGTTTCTCCCTCCCTCTCCCTTTCTCTCCCTCTCTCTCCCTCTACTATCTCTCTACTCTCTACTTTCCCTCTAGAGAGAGCTACTTTCTACTCTCTACCACCCCCCTCTCTCTCTCCCTCTCTCTCCCACTCTCTCCCTCTGTCTCAAACACACACACACACACACACACACACCAATGTAGGCCGACCTAGTGGAGGCTGGTGCCATGGTGTTCCAAAAGCCGTGGTGCAACGCCGGCTACATCTTCCCCGGCACCACCACCACCATCACCACCACCACGCCGACTGGCTCCCCCCCCCTCTCACCCCCGCTTCCTTTCTCTC
This sequence comes from Chlamydomonas sp. UWO 241, assembly GCA_016618255.1. Classification (NCBI taxonomy): domain Eukaryota; kingdom Viridiplantae; phylum Chlorophyta; class Chlorophyceae; order Chlamydomonadales; family Chlamydomonadaceae; genus Chlamydomonas; species Chlamydomonas priscui. Next base: position 138,535 of record VFSX01000032.1, read on the forward strand.
TCGTGTGCTCTCTCTTTCTCTCTCCCTCTCTTTCTCCCCCTCCCCCCCTCTCCCTTTCTCTCCCTCTCCCTCTCCTTCTCCCACTCCCACTCTCTCCCTTTTCTCTCCGTCTCTTTCTCCCCCTCTCTCTCTGTCCCTGTCTCTGTCTCTCCATCCCTCTCTCTCACACACACACATACACATGCAGGCCAATCTGGTGGACGCTGGTGCCATGGTGTTCCACAACTCGTGGTGCCACCACACACACTTACACAGACACACAGACACACACACACACACACACACACACCGATGCCGACCAACAAACTTGCTCAAACCTCGCTATCTCTCTATCAATCCTCTCTATCTCTCTCTCACACACACAGGCCGACCTAGTGGACGCCGGCGCAATGGTCTTCCACAAGTCATGGTGCAACGCCGGCTACATCTTCACCATCACCACCACCATCACCACCACCACACCGACTGGCTCACCCCCCCCCCTCTCACCCCCGCTTCATTTCTCTCTTGTGTGCTCTCTCTCTCTCTCTCTCTGTCTCCCCCTCCCCCCCTGTCCCTTTCTCTCCCTCTCCTTCTCCCCCTCCCGCTCTCTCCCTTTCTCTCCGTCTCTTTCTCCCCCTCTCTCTCTGTCCCTGTCTCCGTCTCTCCATCCCTCTCTCTCTCACACACACACATACACACACATGCAGGCCGATCTGGTGGACGCTGGTGCCATGCTGTTCCACAAGTCGTGGTGCCACCACACACACTTACACACAGACACACACAGACACACACACACACACACACACACACCGATGCCGACCAACAAACTTGCTCAAACCTCGCTATCTCTCTATCAATCCTCTCTCTCTCTCTCACACACAGGCTGACCTAGTGGACGCCGGCGCAATGGTCTTCCACAAGTCGTGGTGCAACGCCGGTTACATCTTCCCGTGCGGGTTCAAGTCGCGACTGCTGTTCCGCTCTAGCGTCAACCTAGACGCGCTGTGCGTGCACGAGTGCGAGGTCGTGGGGGAGGTGGGTTTTGCTGGGGCTATATATGTGGTGGTTGCTAGGATGGTCAGCAATTGTGTTTGAAGTGGCAGTTGGGAGGAGTGGCAGAGGAGCGGGTTGGCCGGCATTTTTTTGCGTCTCCTGCGTCAACCTAGACGCGCTGTGCGTGCACGCGTGCGAGGTCGTGGGGGAGGTGGGTGCGGGCGCACTGCTTTCAGGCCTCAAGCAGTGGTTTGGAGATGGTTGGCCTGGTGTCCTGGCTTGGTTGCCTGATGCTGTTGGCTGCATGCACGAGTGCGAGGTCGTGGGGGAGGTGGGTGCGGCCGTACTTTGTGTGTGGGGAGGATATTTTTGTTGTGTTTGGATTGGGTTGGTCTGGGTCCGCTGTTCCACTCCAGCGTCAAAACCTGGACGCGCTGTGCGTTCACGAGTGCGAGGTCGTGGGGGAGGTGTGTGCGGGCTTACTTGGGGGGGTGGGGGGTGGGGAGGGTCGGTTATTGGGCTTAGTTGGCCTGCTGCTCCGCTTCAGCGTCAACCTAGACGCGCTGTGCGTGCACGAGTGCGAGGTCGTGGGGGAGGTGGGTTTCGTTGGGGCTATATACGTGTGATGGTTTGGAGTTGGAGGTTGTTAGGATGGCCAGCAGTTGCGCTTGAAGTGGCAGTTGGGAGGAGTGGCACGGGAGTGCATTGGCCATGAGTTGTCCGGGTCTCCAGCCTCAACCTGGATGCTGTTGTGAGCGTGCACGAGTGCAAGGTGGTCCGAGACGTGTGGTTTGTTGGGTCTGTTGTGGCCAGCGCCCACGGCCCAAGTCACCGCGCACCACCCCTACACGCGTGTCGCAGGGAAGGGAGCTGTGGCCCGCGCCCACGTTTCAAGTCACGGCGCTGGACCGTCCGGACGACACACGCACACACGCATGCACACACACACACTCACAAACACACACACCCACACACACACTCACGCCCACACACTCGTCGCTGCGCTCTCACCCCGCCTCGCTCTGCTTGCCTGCCTGATTGACTGACTGACTGACTGACTATGTGCAGGGTGGCGAGCTGTGGCCCGCGCCCACGTTCCAAGTCACGGCGTTGGACCGTCCGGACGACCCAGTGACCGCCAAGTCGTGCACTGGCTGCTGGTCAGGGGTGGGTGTGCACGCACACAAACCAAACACACGCACTTACGCACTGCTGGTCGGGTTTGGGTATGCACACACACACACACACACACACACAAACCCAGTGACGGAAAAGTCATGCACTGGCTGCTGGTCAGGGGTGGGTGTGCGCGCACACAAACCAAACACACGCACATGCACACACATGCACACATGAATGCAGTGGCAAGCCAAGTCATGCACGGGCTGCTGGCTGGGTCCCACACGCATACAAAGGGGGGGGAGATCAGAACACACACACATACACACACACACACGAACCCAGTAACCACCAAGTCGTGCACTGGCTGCTGGTAAGGGATGGGTGTGCATACAAACACACCCGCCAGCACAACCACTCGTGGTCTTTGTCGCCATCGCCGCTCTGCTGCCAACGCCGCATGTTACCAACCGCCGCACGCACTTTCTCCCCCCTCGCGCACGCCCACACACTCCATCATTCTCTCTCCCTCTCCCTCTCCCTCCCTCTCCCTCTCCCTCTCCCTCTCCCTCTCCCTCTCCCTCTCCCTCTCCCTCTCCCTCTCCTCTCCCTCTCCCTCTCCCTCTCCCTCTCCCTCTTGCCCTCCCTGCCTGTATTTCAAGTTGTCTACGAACTCTTTCTATATCTGTCACAACCGACCGCACCCACCCACCTCCCTTTCCCCCTGCGCAGATCTTGCGCCGCATCAACGACGAAATCGAGGCGCGGCGGAGCGAGGGTCAGGACCTTCCGCCCCCGCCCAAGGTGCACCCAATGCTCATGTTGCGTGTGTATGTGTGTGTGTGTTTGCCTGCTCCCCACCACACACACACGACAGACTCCGCCTCCCCACATACATACAACAGACACACACACACACACGCACACACACACACAACAGACCGCCATTGCTGGACCAGAGTACTTTGGCTTTAACCAGCTTGAGGTGGTGGCAGCGATCGAGGCGCTGGACCCGGAGCACCGACACGCGCAGTACTGGGCGGGAAAGGTGCGTGTGTGTGTGTGTGTCCTCACCATGTCACTCTTCACACCATGTCCCTCATCACACCATATCACTCTTCACATCGCCCCCCCCTCCCCCGCCCACACACACACAGGCCCAGCGCGACATGGTCCCTCCTGTCTCGCTCACTCTTCACACTATGTCACTCATTACACATGCACACACACACACACACCACACACACACACACGCACACAGGCACAGCGCGACATGGTCCTCTCCGGCCACCTCCCCCCCCCCCATGCCTCGCTCACTCGTCGCTCGTCACACCAGGTCTCTCTGCACACACACACACACACACACACACACGCACGCACACTCACACACACTCACACACACACACACACACACACACGCACACACACACACACACACACACGCACGCACACAGGCACAGCGCGACATGGTCCTCTCCGGCCACCTCCCCCCCCCCCCCCCCCCCTTGCCTCACCCACGCCGTGGCACCGTCGCACGTCGCATCATGGCACTCTTCACCAAGTCACTTGTCACACCATGCCACTTTTCACACACACACACACACACACACACAGGCCCAGCGCGACATGGTCCCCACCCCTGTCTCGCTCACTCTTCCCACTATATCACTCGTCACATAGTGACACATGCACACACACACACACACACACACACACACACGCACGCACGCACACACACACGCACACACACGCACGCACACACAGGCCCAGCGCGACATGGTCCTCTCCGGCCACCTCCCCCCCGTGCGCCCGAGCGGATCGCGCCCCCAGGCAACGGCCGCAGCCGGGGGCGGCAGCGCGCGCGGCGGCGGCGCGCGCGGGCGCGGCGGGCGGCGTGCCGGTGGTGGCGGTCGAACGGAGGAGGAGCGCGGAGGAGGAGGGGGCGGAGGTGCGCCCCCCACCCCCTCCCTCCCTCCTCACTGCTCCTCCCTCCCCCCCCCCCCCCCGTCCCTCTCTTCTGCCTCTCTCTGTCCCCCCCCCACTCTCTTCCCCCTCTCTCTGTCTGCCTCGTCTACCCCCCCCCCCCCCTCCTTCTGTTCTCCCTCTCTCTCTGTCTGCCTCTTTTCACCCATCACTCTCTTCTCCCTCTCTCTCTCTCCGCCTGCCTCCCCCCCTCCCCCTCTCTCTTCTCCCTCTCTCTCTGTCTGCCTCGCCCCCCCCCCCCTCACTCTCTTCTCCCTCTCTCTCTGTCTGCCTCCCTTCTCCCCTACTTGCACATGTGGGTCAGCATCGACAGAGCATCCGTCACACCGCCTCTTTGTGCCCCCCACTCGCCCCTCCCCCCCCTTTTTCACTGCGTCAACACTCAGTGCTTTCATCTCCCACGACCTTTTATCTCCCACGACCTTTCATCTCCCACGACCCTTCATCTCCCTGACCTCTGCAGGCGAGGACGAGGGCGAGGAGTGTGTGTGTACGGCGGCAACCGAAGCTCGGCGTCCCCCCCCCCCCATTTATTTCGCTGCTGCGCCAGCACCGTACGTTCATCTCCCCCGACCCTTCACCTCCCCCGAACCTTCGTCTCCCCGACCTCTGCAGGGGAGGACGAGGGCGAGGAGTGCGTGTACGGCGGCAACCGATGGTCGGCGATCTCGCGATCGCAGCGCTACCGGCAGCGCTGCACCGACGCGGGAGACGAGGACCCGGCGGGTGCGTGGCAATCCATCTTGTCTAGAACTCGCAAAGCAGGCTCGCGGGCAATAAAAAGCCCAAGGAGTGTGTGTGGTGGGGCGATGGGGGACGTCTCCGTAGTGCAGCAGCACTACCGGCAGCGCTGCACCGACGCGGGAGACGAGTACCCGGCGGGTGCGTTGCACTCTTCAATACCAGGGGGGGCTAGTGTCTAAAATCCTGCCTGGAATCCTGTATACTAAATCATCAGGCTCGAGGGCAATGAATGGCCGCAAGGGAGGGGGCATTGCAGCAGCGCCAGCGCTGCACCTACGCGAAAGACGAGGACCCAGCAAGTGCTTCCTCACTCAATCTTGTCTAAACGTTTAGGGTTAAGTCGGGTGACTAACTAAGCAGGCTTAATGTTAATGAAGGACCCCAAGGACTAAGCAGGCTTAAGGTCAATGAAAGACCCCAAGGAACACGCACACGCTGATGCACCACAACTGATAGCTTTAATTTTCATCGTAATGTAATGAAGGTAGTCTTTGCTGGAAAGCCGATGTAACTGTAACTGTAATGTAATGAAGAGGGAAATTTGGGTTTGTGTATGAAGCTGTAGCTCAAAAGTGTGTACTTCCAGAGCTCTTAACCAGCTCTCTCCCCTTTGTCCTCATCCTGGATTCGTGCAAAGGGAAACTCTCGTTTCATAAGCACAGCTTCAACGGGTTCTGCCTTGAACAGAACCTCGTATAAACACCATCCTGTGCGGGCGAGCGATACGATCCAAGCAGTCAATCCTAAAAATCAGCACAACAGTGCAGTCAGCCAGCTCAGCTCCTTAATAAGAGCGAAAGCTGATACACAAACAGACACTCACACGCACATGCACTAGGCGGCTACGACAGCGACAAACCTCTCCCCGGCACGATCGACACACACGCACACATACACACACTGCCGCCTCCCCTTCCACCCACCCACCCACCCCCCCACACACACATGCACCAGGCGGCTACGACAGCGGTAGCCCTCTCCCCGGCACGATTGACCCGATCACGCACACACAGTGCCACCACCACCCCACACACACACGCACACACACGAGGCGGCTGCGACGGCGACGACCCCCCCCCTTCCCGACACGATCAACACACACACACACACATACACATACTGCCACCTCCCCCTCCACACACACACACACACACATGCCAGGCGGCAACGACGGCGGCAACCCTCTCCCCGGCGCGATCTACCCGATCACGCACACACAATGCCCCCCACCACCACACACAAATGCACACACACACCAGGGATTTCCTAGCCGATCGGATTCCGCTGAGGAGACCGCCAAAAGGGCGGTTTGCCGATGGGGAGCAAGGGGGGAGTTCGAAAAATCTGGAGGGGGAGCGGGGGTCCGGGGGCGCGGCCCCCGGAAAAATAGGCCAGCCTGGAGAGCGCATGGGGATCTCTGCCGGAAACTTGGAGAATCCAGGAGGCCCTCTCCAGGAAACCGACAGCCTGGCAGCTCCCAAGGAAACCCCTGACACACACACACACACACACACACACACACGCGTCAGGCAGCGACGACGGCGACGACCCCCCCTTCCCGGCACGATCAACACACACACACACACACACACACACACACACACGCGCGCGCGCACACACACACACACACACACACACACATTCAGGCGGCTACGACGGCGACAACCCCCTTCCCGGCACGATCGACCCAACCACACACACACAATGCCTCCCCACACACACACACGCACACACACACACACACACACGCACACGTCAGGCGGCTACGACGGCGACAACCCCCTGCCCAGCACGATCGACCTGATCACACACACATGCCCCCTTCCTCCAAAACACACATGCACACACACACGCCAGGCGGCTACGACGGCGACAACCCCCTTCCCGGCACGATCGACCCGATCACACTCGAGCCGGTCGCAAACCCGGCAATCAGCCCATACGGCCACGTGATGGGGCTTGCAACGTGGAGGTGTGTGAGTGTGTTTGCTTAGGAGGTGGTCCTATGTGTGTTTTTATGCGTGTGCTTGTGGACAAACGGGGGGGGGGGGTCAAGAAGGCGCGTCTCTGTGCGGTGCCGTGTGACGCAGGCAATCAGCCCGTGCGGCCACGTGATGGGGCTCGCGACGTGGGGGTGCGTGTTTGTGTGTGCTTTTGTGTGTGTTTGGGGTGGGGCTTTAGGTAGGCGCGCCTGCCGTGTGTATAGCAGGCAATCAGCCCGTACGGCCACGTGATGGGGCTTGCGACGTGGAGGTGCGTGTTTGTGTGCTTAGGAGGTGCTCATATGCGTGTGCTTGCGGACAAACGGGAGGGGGGGGCTTCATGTAGGCGCGCCTCTGTGCGATGCCGTGTGTAGTTGGCGATCACTCCACACGGACACGTGATGGGGCTAGGGACGTGGAGATGCGTGCGTGCGTGCATGTGTGTGTTTCGAAGTAAGGCTCTAGATAGACGCGCCTGCCGGTCGCCAACCCGGCAATCAGCCCGTACGGCCACGTGATGGGGCTCGCGACGTGGTGGTGTGTGAGTGTGTGTGGTAAGGAGGTGCTCCTATGTGTGTGCTTGCGGACAAAAGGGGGGGTGGGGCTGTAGGTAGGCGTGCCTGCCGGGTGAAATACGTAGGCGATCAGCCCGCACAGCCACGTGATAGAGTTTGCATGTGGTTGCTTCCTTGTGTTTTGGAAGGCGCATCCCGTTCTTGCTGCCTGCCTGCCTGCCCTCCCCACCACCACCCACCACGCATCCCCCCTCTATCTTTCCACCTGCAGCTCTTCTCTTCTCACCACCTCATGTGCCTCTCCGCCTCCCCCCGCTGCGTCCGCGCACAGGGCCGTTCTGAGCGAGAATGCACGCTGCCCGTTCATCCACCCCCGCTCCACCCCCGTGTGTGACTCTCTGCCCCCCCCCCCTGCCTCCGTGTGCAGGGCCTTTCTGAGCGAGAACGCGCGCTGCCCGTTCATCCAACCTACCCCTGCCTCTCTGCCCTCCCCCCCCCCTTGATTCTCCACGCAGGGCCGTTCTGAGCGAGAACGCGCGCTGCCCGTTCATCAAACCCTGCCTCGCCCCGTGTGTGACTCTCCCCCCTCTCCCCCCGTATCCCCGCGCAGGGCTGTGCTGGGCGTCCACTCACCCCTCACCCCTGCTCTCAGCCTCACCCCCCCCCCTGCCTCCGCACGCAGGGCTATGCTGAGTGAAAACACGCGCTGTCTGTTCATCCAACCTACCCCTGCCTCTCCGCCTCACCCCCCCTGATTCCCCACGCAGGGCCGTTCAGAGTGAGAACGCACGCTGCCCTTTCATCGAACCCCGCTCCACCCCGCGTGTGACTCTCCGCCTCCTCCCCCCCCCCTTTTGTGTCCCCGTGCAGGGCTGTAGGGCAGTAGGGCTCCTACAGTAACAGTAACACGGGGTTTCCAGCTAAGCAGGCTACTCTTCTACTAGAGAAACCTGCCGATACTCCAGCACACTTAAGTACTAGAGTACCGCCGGCTCCCGGCCGAAAGACTACCGCTCCCGCCGGCTAGACTACCCCAAACAGCGGTCTCTGAGAGACATGTCTAGCCAGGAGCATATAGGAGAGGACCTTCCTCAGGGTCACAGTAGTGGCCTTGTGGCCAGTCAAGCCGGCAGAGCCGACTGGCGCTGACTGGAACGGTCCCCGCCTGGCAGTGCATGGCTGTCCAGCTCTCGTTTGCATGGGGCTCAGCCGGCGCCCCATGCCTCATGCATGGCCAGGTCCCACCCTCCAGGGGTGCATGGACGACAGAGTTGTCATGGAGGCTGCCTGAAGACCTTCCAACGCCAGTCACCGGCAGACGAGCGACCCCGAGGATGAGCGCGGTGACGAACGCTGCGATTGGTGAAGCGGATTACTCTGTGTTGCCTCGGCGGTCGCCACCGCTGAAGCCGTGATGGTAGCCCGCCTCCACGGGCAGCCATCTTGACCAATGTCCAGCATGCATTGACGGGCGCCAGCTCCTCCGCTCGTCGATCAACTCGTCGAGATCGGTGCCGCATGGCGTCCTGCATGGGGGGAGGATAAGGGCCGTCTCCCAGCACGGGCCGCGGCAGCGCCGCGGCTACTCGCCAAGCCATGGCAGCGCCGGGCAAGCCGCTCCTGAAGTGTTCCACCGAGGGGCAGTCTAGCAGGAGCCGGGCCAGTCGTATTTTACCCCGCTCGTCAGCGGCACGAAGATCCTCGTCACCAGCAGCGCCGCATTGCTGGGTCCAGGGCTCGGCGACAAGAACGCGCCTCCGTTAATCGAGCCCCACGAAAGCTCAGTAGGGCTCCTACTGAGCGTTCACTCACCCCACTCCCCCCTGCCTCTCAGCCTCCCCCCCCTGCCTCCGCGCGCAGGGCTGTGCTGAGCAAAAACGCGCACTGCCCGTCGACCCACACAATCCTTTCTCTCCGCCTCATCACACCCACCCTCCGTTTCCCCGCGCAGGGCCGTTCTGAGCGAAAACGCGCGCTGCCCGTTCACGAAGAACCCGCTCACAGTCGAGCAGCTCACGGTGCTCAACCGCAACAACATCGAGCGCTACCGCGACCGCATCATCCACCTGTGAAGGCGTGGACGGAGGAGGGGCACGTGCGGGGCGCAGCGCGGGCGTGGGCGTGGGCGTGCTGGAGCAGGCACGGTGGGGAGGCATGCGGGGCATGCGGGCGGGCTCCCGGCCATCGTACGCTCCCCCCTCATGTGTTGCCAGCAGTGAATCGTGTGTGCTGCCAACGTGATCCCAGGCACGCGCGGCCACAATCTGTGTACTGACACTCAGTCCCAGGGAGATGTGGGTAGACGTAGAGAGACAGATGGGCAGGGAGATGTGGGTAGACGTACAGAGACAGATGTGGGCAACCTCGGTGTAATCGTAGGAGCAGAGCCGTCGCGATTTTCATGTCATCAATCATCATCAATACTAGCACTGCTTTGTGCTCAAGCTGCAAATCCAGAAGAGGCCCTTCATCTCCCTCCGTGTCCAAGGTCCAGGTGTAATCAAGTGTGTCTATGCTGCCGACGTGGGCCGACGTGAGCCCAGGCGCGCGCGGCCACGACCACCGCCTGTGTTGCTTACACTTTTTCTGCGCGTGGCAGGAGGGAGAGTGGCCACTACGTCTAGACGTGGGCGGGCAGACGTAGAGAGACAGATCGGCAATGTGTGTCACAGTAGGAGCAGAGCCTTTGTGATTGTCATCTATCATCATCAACACCACCACTTTTGTGCCCAATCAGAGTCATCGGAAATAATAATCGGAAAACCCCTCGTGCGTGATCATTCAGGTGTGGACCAGTGTCACCTGTAAACTCGCTCGGCCCCCCTGTTCCGCATCACGTCCGCGGCTCCATGCAGGCCGCGGTTCGGTCCTGCTTCTCCTATTATCTGTCGAGCTGTTATAAAGCACTGGGCCCCGCGCAGGCCATCAATCGCACCCTCCTGCCGTCGACTCTCGCTCGCTGCGACGTCGACAGGGCCGTCATCTGCGGGAGTGGCACATCGGGGCATCCGGAGTCATCTTGCAGCAGTAGTGACTCGTGCAGCAGCAGTAGTGGGGAGGCATTGGCAGACGGCGCCATGCAACGCCATGTGCATGCGTCAGCCACCATGCGCCCATGCGGGAGCGGAGGCCCCGCTGCCGCAGCTCAGCGCACCAGCCTCAGTATAGCCTCATGGATGCGCACGAGCGGCGCCAGCACCAGCAGAAGCAGCAGGACACCAGATGCGGGGGCAGCCAGCGCGCACGCTCGCACGCATGGACTCACGACGGCCGCGCGCGCCTCCCCATGCCTCGCCTCGCGGCGCGGCCGGCAGCCCAGCCCCGGTGAGCCGACGCCGCCGCGCTCCGCGAAGGGTGCGAATGTCTGGGCGTCGTCGACAGGTTCGTGGCAGATAGGCACGCGGGAGCTGTTGAGCGGAGGCGGCAGCAGCAGCAGCAGTGGCCGCGACGGGCTCGTGGAGGACACCGTGCTCGTGTCGGCGTGCGGCGACCCGTACTGCACGGAGGAGGCGGCGGCGTGGACGTGGGTGATGGGGACGCGGCAGCAGCAGCAGGGGCAGGCGGACGGAGAGGGGCAACCGCCGCAGCAGGCAACTGGGGTCAGGTGCGGGTACACACACACACACACACACATGCACACACGCACACGCACACAGACGCACATGCACATGCACACACACACACACACACACACACGTGAAAGCGCACACACACACGCACGCCCCCCCACACCCCTACCCGCACTCCACGTACGGCAGGCAGGAGCAGCAGGAGCAGCAGACGCAGCCGGCACACACGCCAGACGCGGTGTGGTGCGGGTTTGAGGTGCGCGTGCCCACGCTCGACTGGGAGGCTGTTCTCACTGCCCGGACGGACGGCATGCGCACGTTCCTTGCTGCCAAGGGACACCAGGTGTTCACGATGCCGCAGGGGCTGCAGGTGCGTTGCATGCGTGTTTGCGTGTGTGTTTGTGTGTGTGTGTGTGTGTGTGTGCAGGTGCAGGTGTGTCTCGTGTGCATGTGTGCATGTGTGTGTGCCTGTGTGTGCGTGTGTGGGTGTGCGTGTCTGTGTGGATGGGGGACTGCAGGTGCGGCATGTGTGTGTGTATGTGTGCGCGTGTGTGGAGGGGGGGGGCTGCAGGTGCTATGCATGTGCGTGCGTGTGCGTGTCAGGGGTGAACCCAGGGGCATGGCACTCAGCTTGCCCAAAGTGGGCCTCCTGGACTCATCGGCTTTTGCCCATTTTCCACCCTTGGTGGCACACACACACACACACACACACACACACACACACTCACACACACACACACACACACCAGGTGCGCGTCGTGCCTCCCTCGCCGCCCCGCCAGTGATTCCCCTGCGAGCCGTATACCGCTCCGGGCCGGATTCCCCATTGCCCAGAAAACCACTTCACGCTTTGTGGGAGAGGGCGTGGAGGGATGCGTTGGAAAGGTATCGCCGAGGGCAGCACAACGGCATGCGTTACGTGAACGCCCGCTATGTATTGCGTCTGGTATGAGCGGTCAAAGTTGCTGGAGCCGGGAAATAGATAACTACTAAATCCTTCCCAGGGGACATTGCGCCCCGCGCGCCTCCATGCTCAACCCTGTGCTGGCGATCGGCCCTCCTAAACAAAGCCCCAACTGCCTACATGCATCATACATGTATTATGTTATCACCACCCGGTGGAACTGTGCACCCCGACATGGCTGTCCCGTACAAGGGGGCACACACACACACACACACACACAAGCACACGCACACCCTGCCCATGCAAAGTTGGTGTCGGTGGGAGTGCGCCATCAACAAGAACACACTGACACACACACGAACACACGCACACACACACACACACACACACTCTCCAGGTTCACGTCGTGTCTGATGAGGCCGCCGTGCCGGGCGCGCTCGCCGCCCTGCGCGCCTCGATGCTCGACCCCGTGCTGGCGATCGGCCCTCCTGATGATGTTGGATATTTCAGTCTGTGTCTCCCAAACAAAGCCCCAACTGCATACATGTATTATGTTGTAAACCAGAATCAACGCCACCCTTGGTTGCAGGTTCACGTCGTATCTGATGAGGCCGGCGTGCCGGGCGCGCTCGCGGCCCTGCGCGCCTCCATGCTTGACCCTGTCCTGGCGATCGACCTGGAGTGGACAGCGGACCGGCGGCAGGGGGAGAGCAGCCCGGTCGCGGTCGTGCAGCTGGCGAGCGCGTCGGTGGCGGTGCTGCTGGTGTGTGTGTGTCGCTGTTCTCTCTGTCTGACTGTCTCTTTCTCTCTATCTCTTTCTCTCTCTATCTCTCTCTCTGTGTGTGCGTGTGTGTGTGTCCGTGGGTGGGTGGGTGGGTGGGTGGGGAGAGCAGCCCAGTGGCGGTCGTGCAGCTGGCGAGCGCGTCGGTGGCGGTACTGCTGGTACGTGCGTGTGTCTCTGTTCTCTCTGTCTGACTGTCTGTCTCTCTCTCTCATTCTGTGTGTGTGTGTGTGTGTGTGTGTGTGTCCACGTGTGTGTGTCGGGGGGAGAACAGCCCCATCGCGGTCGTGCAGCTGGCGAGCGCGTCGGTGGCGGTGCTGCTGGTGTGTGTGTGTGTGTGTGCGTGTGTGTGTGTGTGTGTGAAGGGGGGGAAGGGGGAATCGGGCACGTCAGTGGCTGTAGGATGGGTGTGCTGTGACATGCTGCACACACACACACACACACACACACACACATACACGCGCGCAGCACCTCGCCCCCATTGGCTACCGCCTACACCCGGGACTCAAGGAGCATGCACACACGCACACACACACACACACAAGCACACAAGCACACACACACACACACACACACGCGCGCGCGCGCAGCACCTGGCCCCCATGGGCTACCGCCTACACCCGGGACTCAGGGAGCATGCACACATGCACACACACACACACACACACACGTGCGCAGCACCTCGCCCCCATGGGCTACCGCCTCCACCCGGGACTCAGGGAGCATGCACACATGCACACACATACACACACACACACACAAGCACACACACACACACGCGCGCTCGCACAGCACCTCGCCCCCATGGGTTATCGCCTCCACCCGGGACTCAGGGAGCATGCACACATGCACACACACACACACACACGCACACACGCACACACACACACACACACACGTGCGCAGCACCTCGCCCCCATGGGCTACCGCCTCCACCCGGGGCTCAGAGAGCTGTTGAGTGACCCCTCGGTTGTTGTCGTCGGGCATTCGTGGGCGTCGGCAGATGAGACCAAGGCGCAGAAGTCGTTTGGTTTCGGTGAGTGGGAGTGTGTGTGCGTGTGTGCGTGTGTGCGTGTATGTGTGTGTGAGTGCATGCGTGTGTGTGTGTTAGATTACGTCTGTCGGACACCTCTGTTGGCGCATGAGACCTCTGTGTGTGTGTGTGTGTGTATGTGTGTTTGTGTGAGGGGGGGAGGGGGAGGGAGAGCCCCTTTGTGGGCTTCAGGCTATGGGGCCAAGGCGCAATGTGCACCCCAAATTCACGCCTGCGCCGCCCCCAGTGATTTCCTTTTTGGCGTTTGGAGCCGGATTGGGGAGCCATGGAGCCGGATTTTCAGTCAATTGCCTCCAGAAAATCAATTGAAACTCATGAAGAGGAAATCACTGGCTGCCCCTCAGGGCCTCCTCAGGGCCTGCTGCCACTTTTGTTTCCAGACAGCCTCATATTCGACCTGCAGCAGCGCGCAGAGCGGCTTCATACTGCACCCCCCTCCCCCCCCTCCCTGCGCCCCCGCCCCGTCCTCTTTTGCATGCAGGCAGCCAAGTATTCGGTCGCTTTCTAGACCAGCACGGCCACGAGCCTCTCACACGCCTGCCACTGCCCCTGGCGCCTTCTTGTGCATGCAGACAGCCGAGCGCTCGGTCGCTTGCTCGAGCTGCATGCAGTTCTGCAACAGACAGGCACCTCCGATGGTGCCCCTCTCTCCCACACCTGCTGCTGCCCTGCTCCTGCCTCTGTGCGCGCAGGCAGCCAAGCATTCGGTCGCGTCCTAGACCTGCAGCAGTGCGCAGCAAGAGCCACGCGCCCTCATAATGTACCCACCTCTCGCCCCAACGCTGCCCCCCCCCCCCCCCTGCCCCTGCTCCGTCCTCTTTTGCATGCAGGCAGCCACGCATTCGGTCGCTTCCTAGACCTGCATCAGTGCGCGGCAGTTACAGTTACATGGCATTCCAGCTAAGACAACACTATTCCTAGTGCCACCGCCCTGTGAAGGACGATAGCCACCAGCCGGTTACCTGCCGTCTAGACTACCGCTCCCGCCGGCTAGTTTAGACCAAACAAGTCCCTGAGGGACATGTCTGGCAAGGAGCGTATAGGAAAGGACCGTCCTCCTCCTGGCCTTTGAGGCCAACCACGCCGGCTGTGCCGACTGGCGGCGCTGAAGCAGAAAAGTCCCCGCCTGGCATGGTGCATGGTTGTCCAACTCCATGCATGGGGCTCTGCCTGCGCCCCATGCGTCATGCATGGCCAGGTCCCACCCTCCAGGGGGGCCTGGGCAAACAGAGTCGTCATGGCAGGCTGCCTGAAGACCAATGCCGACGCCAGTCACCGGCAGACGAGTGCCCCCGAGGGTGAGCGCGGTGACAAACGCTGCGATGGTGAAGCGGATAAACTCTGTTGTTGCCTCGGCGGTCACCACCGCTGAAGCCCTGATGGTAGCTCGCCCCCACGAGCAGCCATCTTGACCGATGTCCAGCATGCATTGACGGGCGCCAGCTCCTCCGCTCGTCGATCAACTCGTCGAGATCGGTGCCGCATGGCGTCCTGCATGGGAGGAGGATAAGGGCCGTCTCCCAGCACGGGTCGCGGCAGCGCCGCGGCTACTCGCCAAGCCATGACAGCGCCGGGCAAGCCGCTCCTGTAGTTTCCACCGAGGGACAGTCTAGCAGGAGCCAGGCCAGTCGTATTTTATCCCGCTCGTCAGCGGCACGGAGATCCTAGTCACCAGCAGCGCCGCATTGCTGGGTCCAGGGCTCGGCAAAGAGAACGCGCCTCCATTAGTCGAGTCCCCCCCCCCTTAGAGGGGCTAAAAGAGAGGCACGGCTTCATAACGCACCCCCCCCTCTACCCCCATGCCCCCGCCCCGTTCTCTTTTGCATGCAAGCAGCCAAGCGTGTGGTCGCTTCCTAGACCTGCAGCAGTGCGCTGCACGCCTCTCTCACATGCCCCCCCCCCTGACCCTGCCCCTGACACTTGTGTGTGCAGGCAGCCAAACGCGTATGGTCGCCCCCTTGACCTTCAGTACTGCAACGGCCACGTGCCTTCATGATGTGCCCACCTCTTGCCCCAACGCTTCCCCTTTCCCCCTCCCCCTGCCCCTCTTGTGTGTGCAGGCAGCCAAGCATTCGGTCGCTTCCTAGACCTTCAGCAGTGCGCAGCGCGACTGGGCTTCCCGCGGCTGGGACTCGCGGCGCTTGTGAAGCAGGCGAGGAAAAGCCGCATGCGCACACACGTGCACGCACACACACACACACACTTCACAGCCTCGCAAAGCAGGCACGGAATGCGCACACACACGCACACACACACACACACACACACACGCGTGCGCATGCACACGCCCCACCACCACCACCACACACACACACGCGTGCGCGTGCGCGCATGCACACGCATACACACACACACACTGTGTTACACAGTGTGACACACACACACTTGCTCGCTCGCCGTGCACACCCTGGCTGTTGCACCCTGGCTGTTGCACAATGGCTGTTGCACACTGGCTGTTGCACACTAGCTGTTGCACACTGCCTGTTGCACACTGCCTGTTGCACACTGCCTGTTGCACACTGCCTGTTGCACACTGCCTGTTGCACACTGGCAGGTGCGCACTGGCTGTTGCACACTGGCTGTTGCACACTGGCTGTTGTACACTGCTTGTTGCGCACTGGCTTGTTGCTCACTGGCTGTTGCTCACTGGCTGTTGCACATTGGCTGTTGCACACTGGCTGTTGCGCACTGGCTGTTGCACACTGCCTGTTGCACACTGCCTGTTGCACACTGCCTGTTACACACTGCCTGTTGCACACTGCCTGGTGCGCACTGGCTGTTGCACACTGGCTGGTGCGCACTGGCTGTTGCACACTGGCTGTTGCACACTGGCTGTTGTACACTGCTTGTTGCGCACTGGCTTGTTGCTCACTGGCTGTTGCTCACTGGCTGTTGCACATTGGCTGTTGCACACTGGCTGTTGCACACTGGCTGTTGCACACTGGCTGTTGCAGGTCATGGGCATGCAGCTGTCCAAGGCCCAACAGCTGTCCAACTGGGGAACGCAACGGCTGAGCACTGAGCAGGTATGCACTCCTTTCCAGCGATCTCATCTTCATTTCTCCAGAGGAGGGGGGGGGAGGGGCAGATTTATTTTTCCAGACCCCATGATCGTTTTTTTTAAGTCCCCTGAGGGGGAGCCCCCCAGGCTCACTCAGGCCTTATCTGTTGGAGCTGAAACTCTGTGGGCAGCTTCGTAACATCATCCCTTTCTATGGTTTCATCCGTGCAACTCACTCCAACTTCTTGAAACTGGCCTCAGAAGGCGGCAGCCTGCATTTCTCATTATACTTTTCGCTGCCCTTTCACAGCTGTAAAGAACATCGCCGAGTCTCCTGATCGTGATCCTCACAAACAGTGATTTTGTTTTCAGTTTTTTAGTTACTTTCTGGGAGCCGGCGCGCGGACCAACGTCCCGTTGACCGCCTTGACCGCTGCCTTAGCGTTGACTGTTGATCATCAAATATAGGTAAGTTTCAAGCTCTTGACAAGATCTATCTGGTGGGATCGTCAGACCATCAAGCAACTTGGTTGGTTGAGCTCTATCCGATGGGATCAGTTACAGTTACATCGGCTTTCCAGCAAAGACTACCTCTAGTCCTAGTACCACCGCCTAGACCCAAGTCCAGTTCTGGCCCTAACAATTACTTGTGAGGGGCGGTAGCCACCAGCCGGCTGCCTGCCAACGTGTAGTCCCAGAGCAAAAAGGAGAGCTATTGTGCGACGCCTCCAAAATAGGTCCTAACTGCTTCTAGGGGATAGGGGGTCAAGTGGCGCTTGCCAATCTACTTGACCGCCGTGGTGGAGGGGCCGGCGCCTGAGGGGCAGCCGGACCGTACACCACGGCTCTCCACCCGACCCTATCCTGAGCACGCTCAAACGCCGTGTCCGAAAAAGTCTTCCAATCAGAACGAGTGCCACTAGTTTCGCCTAGCTGCTGAATCAGTAGCTTAAGAAAATAGTGTCGGGAGGAGGCTGAAGGCCAGCCTTGCTGCCGAGCCACATCCATTGTGCAGTCAAAAGTCGTACGAGGGATCGTCAGTAGCCAAATGGCTCCCAACGGCTCCCAGGAGCCCAAAACAAAATGACTGCTCACAACCCACAGCCCCCACTCAGAAGATGCCTGGCAAGTGGCCTGGCACACACACACGCACACGTGCACACACCACACACACACACACACGCACACACATGCATGCACACACACACACACACGCACATGCACGCACACACACGCACACACACACACGCACAAACACACACACACGCATGCACACCCCGCACACGCACACCCACACACCCACACACACACACACACATGGGTCTAATGCGCCATCAAAGGCGTCCGACGGACTGTAAAATCGACCACACACGCACACACACACACACACACACGCACACACGCACATGCACACACATGCACACATGCACGCACACACACGCACGCATACGCACGCATACGCACACACACACACGCAGGCACACATACACACACACACACACAGGTCAAGTATGCCGCCCTCGACGTCTTCATCGCAGGCCACATATTCCGATGCCTACGTCTGCGCCACTCGGCGCCCACGCCGTGCGCTGCGTGCGGGCAGCTGCTCGGGCCGGCAGCAGGTAGGGACACACACATATGCACACACACACACACACACAAACATGTACACACACGCACACACGCACACACACACACACACATAGTGGGGTGTCACATAGTGGGGTGGTTCACACACTTACACACACACACACATACGCACGCACACACGCACGCACACACGCGCCACCATAGGCGTCCAACAGGCTGTACACTGGAACACACACACACACACACGCACACACACGACCCACCACCGTCGCCGTCACGCAAAATACACTGTGCGCGTCGTACACCCACCCACACTCCTTAGTAACGAATTAACAGGATGAGTTACTAAGGAAGGCAGCCAGGTTATACCTGGCTCCTCCTCAGTTTCATCTTAGTGTGAACTGAGGCTACAAGCAGAAACTCTAGTTTCCTGCTCATCTACGATCTGAAGATCTACGATTGAACAGGAAACTGTACATTGACCCACGCCAGGCTCGCCCGTAGCTTAAAACCCCTGAACCTTAAAACCCTAAACCCTGAAACCCTAAACCCCAGTGCCCTGCCTAGGTCCAGTGCGTGCGCACATGTGGGGGTTTACCCTCACCCCTACCAGGTAGCCTGCCAGTTTCTCACTGAAACTGAGTTTAAGGTGTCGGACGCTAGCGCCGACACAGGTCTTATACATCATTACTGGTGTCACACAGACTGTAATATCCATCAAACCCTAAACGCCAGGCTCACCCGTCGCTGGCGCCGAGACCGCCATTCGGTGCTGCGGAAAAGACTTTGGCCGCCTGAGTCACTACCGCCTCCACAAGCAGGTGTGTGTGTGTGTGCGTGTGCGCGCGTGTGTGTGTGTGTGTGCCTGTGTGCGTGTGTGTGTGTGCCCTGCACCAATGACTTGTATGCCTGCACCTGTACCGCCTCCACATGCAGATGGGTTGCTGCTGCCTGTTTTTTGCTGCACGGGTGTTGCTGCACGGGTGTTGCTGCCTGGGTATTGTTGCTGCCTGTTTTTTTGCCTGCCTGCCTGCCTGCCTGCCTGCCTGCCTGCCTTGCCTTGCCTGCATGCCTGCCTTTCCTGCCTGCCTGCCTGCTTTGCCTTGCCTTGCCTTGCCTTGCCTTGCCTGCCTGCCTGCCTGCCTGCCTGATTTGCCTGCCTGCCTGGTTGTTGCTGCCTGGTTGTTGCTGCCTGTTTTTTTGCTGCACGGGTGTTACTGCTTGGGGTTGTTGCTGCCTGGTTGTGACTGCCTGTTTTTTTGCCTGCCCACTGTGCTGCCTGTTTTTTGCCTGCCTGCCTGCCTGCCTTGCCTGCCTGCCTGCCTGCCTTGCCTGCCTGCCTGCCTGCCTGCTTGCCTTGCCTTGCCTGCATGCCTGCCTTTCCTGCCTGCCTTGCCTTGCCTTGCCTTGCCTTGCCTTGCCTGCCTGCCTGCCTTGCCTGCCTGCCTGCCTGGTTTGCCTGCCTGCCTGGTTGTTGCTGCCTGTTTTTTGCCGCCTGTTTTTTTTACTGTACGGGTGTTGCTGCATTGTTGTTGCTGCACGGGTGTTGCACTGTTGTTGCTGCTGCTGCATGGGTTGCATGGGTTGCAGCCTGGGTGTTGCTGCTTGGTCATACAGGTGGGCTGGCGTGCTGCGCGGCCTTGCGGGCTCTCCTAGTAGAGCCCCTCGAGACGCGTAGTCTCGGCCTGAAATCACGCCCCGGTGTCCTCCGGGCGCGTACACATAAAACCTGTCAAATCTGTTTGGTCATTGTTACCGTGGAACACCGCGCACTGCCCCCACACACACACGCAGGCGTCCCACCCGGAGCGCCCCGTCGAGTACGACAGCTGCCACGCGTGCGGCAAGGTCGTGCGGGTGCCCGAGGGCGGGGCGGGAGGCGGACCAGGGTCGAGTTCGGACGACCACGCGTGATGCAGTGGCGCTTACTGTGTTACAGCCGGCTGTAGGTTTGAACGGCGAGCCCACACTTTAAGTGTTGCATAACCGGCTCCCATTGGGTGTGGGGCCAGCCACGCTAGCAGCCGCGCTGCGACGAATGACCTGCAGTGCCTGTGACAAGAGTGGCGTGACAACCGGACAAGTGACAACCGCACACGCAGCAGGGGCCGTGAGCCCTGCTGGTGGTGCAGCGGTGCGCTTGTAGGGGATGGCTGTTCACGTCGGTCCCCACCCACCCACCCACCAACCTACAACACGACCACGACAAACAGAGCGCGGGCACCAGAGAGGAGATGACATGGTGAAGCTGAATAAGCAGTGCCCCCCCGTCCCTAGGACAAGTATGCAGGCTGTACGTGCAGAGATGTCAAGAATGCCACAGAGGCATCTACGGGTGGTTGGCTCACTTGCAGGTCACTTGGGTCTGGGCTACTCTCTCAACCGCCCTGCTCCTCCGCCCGTGGACTCTTCCGAGGCCGCCCCCTCACCGCCCCCACCCGCGGCACCGCCCTGCTCGGCTCGCCCCCCGCCGCTCGCGCCCTCTATCCCAGAGTCCTCTGACCCGGATTCAGAAACACCGTCCGCTCGCGAGTCCGCGTCTGCTTCACAAGCACCCTCTGTCTCCGGTTCCGAGCCCGTGCTGTCACCGTCACCGTGGTACACATCATCGACATTCGCGCTGCCCCGCAGCCACACCCGCACCGCCTGTCCGGGTTTGGCGAAGAACCGGCGCACGAGCAGCATCGCCGCGAAGGCGTCTTCCTGCGTGGGGGCAGTGTGTGTGTTTGTGTGTGTGTGTGGACCCTGGTAAGCTGGCGCGCTGCGCGGCCTTGCAGGCTCTCCTAGTAGGCTCCCCTAGACGCGCAGTCTAGGCCGTCTAGGCCTCAACTCAAGCCCCGGGGTCCTCCAGGCGCGTACATGTAAACCCTGTAAGGCGCGCTGCGCGGGGCAAAGCAGAGAGAGCACCGCACCGCACTCGCGAATACACCTTTGCGCTGGGCTCTGCGCTGGGATGCAAGCAAAGTGGTCGCAACACACGTGCCAAGATTGGTGTGCCTCTGGAGGCAGCCTGCCCTGACTTCAGCTTGCGCTGCGCGCTGCAAGCAGAGGAGCACCGCACCACACCTGTGCGCACGCCTTCGCGCCAGGCTCTGCGCTGGGCTGCAAGCACTGATCGTGGCAAGCAGAAAAGGGGGAAATTCGGTAGAGAGCCTAACCGCCCACCTGCGCGCGCGCCTTTGCGCGTGCATTTGCCCTGCGCTGGGCTGTAAGCGCTGATCGTGGCAGCGGGGAAGGGACACATTT
>VFSX01000032.1:165000-190000 GCA_016618255.1 Chlamydomonas sp. UWO 241
GCAGCGGAGCGCGCAGGCTTAGCGTCTGTGCTGTCACTGCTCGTGACCTAGGTGAGGGGAGCAGAGAGCGGGCGGCATGGACAGAACGCTTGAATTGTGCTGGGCAGCCTACAGGCCTCAGCGACCGGCTCACGCGACTGATGCACGGTGCAGGGCCTGTGCCAGGTCTTCATGCGGCGGATGGGAGGGGCGCGGGGTGGGGAGGGGCGGAGAGGGCAGCCGTGGGGCACCAGCTGTTGTGGGTGGCATGGCGTGAAACCGCCCTGCCTAAATCGGGAGCCCCTCGCTGCCGCCCTCGTGCCCACCCACCCCCCCATATAGCCTGATAATGCCGCCCTCGATGCATGCCGCAGATAGCCGAGATGGGGCACCGCGGCGCGCGGCTACTAGCGGCCATGCTTGTGGCGGTCAGCGGTGAGGGCGCACTTGAAACGTACAGCGCGGCGGCGCATGCACGTCACGCCAGGCGTTGCATGAATGCAACGTTGTGGGCGTGGTCATCGGCGGGATGGCGCTGGTGCACTCGCAGGGTGGTGACCGAGTCCATGTGGTGTTGGCATTGAGGCTCACGCGTGTGCTTGTGTACCCTGCCCCCTCCCCCGCTGCAGCCTTCCAATTAGTGGCTGCTGTCCATAACGAGGGACCAGATGGAGTGGAGACGGGATACGTCGCGGGCGTGGATGTGCCCGTCAGCGAGCTGCTGATCTTCCCCTACTGCGTGTGCGACGACTACCGCTGCTCAAGCAGCCCGTACGAGCTCAAGATGCAGCCAGTCAGGACTGTGACTGACGACAAGTTCGGGCAGGCGTACGAGTTCTGCTTCATCATGAAGCCGGTGGGTCGCATGCATGCCCGTCAGCAGGGGGGTCGTAGTGCCGACCACAGCTGCGCTGTGTGCCGGGCGGCGCGTGCATGGAAGCGCACCAGCATGGTAGCAGCGAGCATGGGGCACGGCCTGTGCGCTGCCAAACGTGATGCTACACTTGCCGGGCATGGCCCACGTGTCGTTGCTGAGTGTGTGCATGCATCCATGCGCAGACCCCGTGCACTGGCACGTGCTGCGACATGATCAAGGCAAACGTCGGAAAGGTCGAGTTTGAGCTCGGTGAGTACATGCGCTGGGCGCGCTGCGCTGGGCGCGCCGCGCTGGCACGATGGTGGTGGGGCGCGTCCTGCATGTCTCGTGGTGCTCTGAGCGCGCCACTGCGTGCATGCCTCGCGGTGCGCCTGTGCTCCCCGCACACACTCACCCACACCCAACGCGTGCGCCCCCCCTGTCCTCCCCTACAGACAAGGCCTGCGAGCCCAGCTACATTGCCGCGTATGTGAACGGCACGTGGCAGACGTCCTACTATGACACCGTCTTCTCCACCGGCAAGATCCGCATCACGAGCCTCGACTACGGCCCAGAGATCGCCCCCGACACCGAGTACTGCATGCGCTTCCAGTGGGGCGTGACGTGCAACTCGTGGGAGACTATGTGCGAGGCCGGTGACGGCAGCTGCAAGTGAGTTCGCGGAGGGGGGCGCTGGCAGCAGCAGCGTGTGGCACATTGCGCACCAAGGGGAGGGGGGAGCGCGGGCATGTGTTGGTGCGAGTCGGAGCTTGTCTGCGTGCATCACCAGAAGCCGCTGCGCCGACTCGGCTGACACTGCTGACGCCTCCTTCCCCCGCCCCTTGCCCTCTCCCCACCCCCCAGGTACTCCATCATGGAGAGCAGCCAGCATCGCTGCTGCCCCATCTGCCAGGACGCGTTCTCGCCTCCGCCGATGCCGCCGAGCCCGATGCCGCCGTCGCCAAACCCCCCTCCGCCGCCGTCGCCGAGCCCCCCTCCTCCTCCCTCCCTCCCCTTCCCTCCCCCCCTCCTCCCCACCCGCGCCCACCGCCGCCCTCCCCCACCCCGCCGCCGCCCCTCCCCCCGCGCCGCCCCTCCTCCCCCTCCCCCACCTCCCCAGCCGCCCCACGCCTCCCCCCGCCCCTCCCCCCCCCCCCGCCTCCCCCCCCCTCCTCCCCCCTCCCCTCCCCCTCCCCCTCCCTCCCCCCTCACCCCCCCTCCACCCCCCTCCTCCTCCGCCCCCCTCCCCTCCCCCCCCCTCCCCCCTCCCCCTCCCCCCTCCCTCCTCCCCCCCGCCCCCCTTCCCCGGCCTCCTGCCCAAGGTGCCCACCTGCCCCTGCATCTCCGCACCCATCAAGGAGTCGTCGCGCTGGCGCCTCGGCTTTGACGACGCCGTTTCCGAGGCCGTCAACACCACCTTCACCTTTGACATCAACCTCGTGGCTGCTGCCGAGTGCTGGCCGGTCTCGTACCGCAACGGCGACTGCTGCGCGCAGACGCTCGACTCGATCGCGCTGTCCACGATCCCGATCTACGGAAACGCGATCATCGACGCATACGTGACGACCGACAAGGGCGAGAAGATCAAGACCGTCGTGATCAAGGGCGACTGGGGCACCGAGTTCTACCCGGTCGAGCTCTGCCGCGACTGCCCCAACAACATGTTCTACATCACCAACTTCACGGTCGGCGTCCCGTGGAAGTTCACCGTCGTGTTTGACTCCAACCTCTACTCCAACACCACCACGTGGCCGTGCCAGACCAGCGCGTTCACGCCGTGGGAGCCTGGCAACTGTGACTACATGATGTCTGGCCTGCAGACCGAGGTTGGCCAGCCCACCGTGGTGCTCACTGGCCCGTCTGACGCCGGCTGCTGCCCCGAGGGACTAATCCCGTTCTACTCGTCCAAGAAGGACAACTGCTGCGTCGACAATTACGCAGAGGTGCGTGCAAGTGGCGCGCGTGCGGCCGCACATGCGTGCACGGCCAACTGACCCCTCAACACACACTGCAAGCATACGTCTCACACACGCGCACGCACACTGACCCGACCCTCGCGGCCGCCGCACACACGCAGCTTCGCACGTGCACGGCCAACCAACCCCTCATCCACACCCGCGCTGCATGCACGCACGCACCCTCAATCACCCGCACCCGCACGCACACCTGATTGCGCACAACCCATACAAGCTCGTGTTCCGCCCTCCTTCGTCCACATACACGCACTGCATGCACTATCTCCCACCCACAAACACACGCACACACGCTCACTGACCCCCACGCACACTCCCCCCCCCCTGCCTGCGCACAACCCGTACAAGCTCGTGTTCCGCCCCCCCTTCGTCCACATACACGCACTGCATGCACTATCTCCCACCCACAAGCACACACCCGCACGCTCACTGGCCCGCACGCACCCTCCACCCTGCCTGCGCAGAACCCGTACAAGCTCTTGTTCCGCGAGGTGCGTGACGTGTCTGGCCTCACGCGCTTCACCTTCTCCGTCGACTACAAGGGCACCCCGCTCATCGACCCCAACGTGCCGGTCGTGCCGGTCGACTGCACTCAGTCGGACGTGGACCAGATCGACATGTACTTGGAGCCAGACGCAGTCACGCGCACCGTGCTGGTGCACTTCAACGGGGAGGTGAGCAGCAGCAGGGGTGTGTGTGTGTGGGGGGGGGCGCTGGATGAGAAGGTGCAGAGAATATCCACGGGCGTGGGCCAGATGGATCTGAACCTGGAACCAGATGCGGTCACGCGCATCGTGCTGGTGCATTTTAGCGGCGAGGTGCGCAGCAGCAGGGGTGTGTGGGGAGAGGGGGCTCGATGAGAAGGTGTAGAACAGATCCAGGGAAGCTGCAGGGAAGCCGCAGATCAGCTGCAGAGAACGTAGAGGATATCCACAGGCGTGGACCAGCTCGACATGCACATGGAGCCGGACGCTGTCATGCGCACCGTACTGGTGCACTTCAACGGGGAGGTGGGCAGCAGTGTGTGGGGGGGTGACAAGGTCCAGAGAAGGTGCAGGGAAGCTGCAGATCAGCTGCAGAGAGGCTGCAGAGAATGTAAGGCTGCAGAGATGCTGAAGATCAGCTGCAGACAGGCAGAGAATGTAGGGCTGCATCGGCGCGCCCGTCAACAAGTACGGGGAGGTGGTGGGTGGCGCGGTCCGGGCTTGTGTGGGTTAGGATGGATAGGATCAGGGGGCAGACCGTCCACCCTGAACTAGGGCTGCCAGGCCATCTCTGTTGGGGATTTTGGCATGATGGCTTAGGGATTTGGGCATGATATCAATAGTTCCGGATCCCGCCTTGGAGAGGCCAGCGTCAGAGTGGTGGGTGGGGGTGGTAAGTGCGCGAGTGCCGAGCCCTTATATCCACTCTCTCTTTGCACTCAACGTGAGTGCAGAACCCTTGCATACACTCTCTCTCTCTCTCTCAGTCACTCCCCCACTTGCCTGCTGCCCTTGCATACCTGCTCTCTCTCTGTCACTCCCCCACACATGTCTGCCCCCCCCCCCCAACACAGGCCGTTGACTTCAACAAGGAGACCGACAGCGTCCGCACGTGGGTCAACGTCATCAACCTGTACTGGACCAACAAGACGGCCCCCGGCGTGCTCGACATCTTTGTCGACGGAGTAATCGCGCCCCAGGAGTTCTGCAACGCGGTGCGTTTGTGCCGATGGGGCGTGTGCTGGGGTGGTGTGTGTGGGGGGGTGGGGGTGGGGGCATGCAATAGGGCATGGTGCGTTTGCATGCGCCCGAGGAGTTCTGGAGCGCAGAACGGCCGCTGCGGGTGGGGACGGGTGTGCGGATGGTGCTGGGTGCCTGGCTGGCGATCTGGTGGTGGATAGCGCATGCTCACGCACGCAAGCACAGCTCTGGAGCGCAGAACGGCCGCTGCGGGTGGGGACGGGCGTGCGGATGGTGCTGCTGGGCACCTGGCTGGCGTTGTGGTGGATGGATATGGATAACGCATGCTCACGAAAGCAAGCACTCGCCACGCACGCCTCTGACGCCCCGCTCCCATCGCCCCCACCCTCAGACTGTCGCCGCGTCCACGCTGTGCGAGTACAACTTCTTCGGCAAGTACACCAACCTCATCAACGGGACCGCCGAGTACGAGTGCTGCCCGCACTCCGCGTCGACGCTCATTCCCCGCGGCTGCGACGCGCTCTTCGTCGCGCCTTGAGTGGTGTTGCGGATGCGCCGCACTCGAGTCCGCCCGAGCGGCAGCATGTGGCACGCCACACGTGCGCACGTGGTGGCACGTCACACGTGAGCGGTGCTACGGTTGCCCCGCACTCGAGTTCGCCCGAGCAGCATGTGGCACGCCACACGTGTGCACATGGTGGGACGACGACGAGGCGACTGGGCTCGCCGCGCCCCGCCCCCCCCCCGGCTGGCTGCCCACGAGCCAGCTGTCGCGGGGGGGCTGCTGTTGGGCCCGCTGGGGCGCCCCGCGCAGCGCTCGGCCACGGCCGCGGCCTGCACCTCAGGCTGTCGCCGTGTGCACGCACGCGCAAGCGCGTGCCCCCTGGAGCGGATGGAACCGCGGCGGGCTGCGGTTGGGCCCACTGGGGCGCCGCTCGCACAGCGCTCGGCCGCGGCCTGCACCTCGGGCTGTCGCCGTGCGCACGCACGCGCAAGCGCGTGTCCCCTGCAGCGGATGGAACCAAGGGGTGGTGGTGGCGTGGCCGCGCCGCCCCCCTCCCGGCGTACGCGCCTACGTTGATTGATGAGGGTTGCTTGGTCCTCTCCAACCCGGGCTTTGCAGCTCGCAGGAAGCTGGCCCAACGGCCCGCTTTGCAGTTTGTGGTGCGTGTTTAGGCGACGTTTAGGTTAGGAGGCCTAGGCGCACGTGCGTGCGCGCGTGTGGCCACTCGCGACACAATTTGGTGTCTACACACCGCCAGTGCACCAGACTCTGTCACTCTGACGAGTTGTGGTGCGAAGCAGCTGTGAGCGGCGGTTTGCAGGGCAGGCAGGTGATGATTTGTTAGTAAAAAAAAACTTTAAAAAAACACGCGGCCTCACGTGCGCTCCCTGCTGAACAGCACGGCCTCGACCCCGCAAAGGCACTCGTGACAGCGGGGGGACAGGGGCACTGTCTCCACCGTGTGTGCGTACGATCGTTCAGGCGTCACAAAGCGACCGCGTCGATGTGCGCACGTGCGGGTGGGGTGCCAGCAGGGGTCCCATGCATTCATCAGACTGTTGGTGACGATTCAGTTTGTGTCCGGTGGAGCTATGAGTCCCGTGCTGCTGCGCAAGCGTGCTGTCCTGAGGCTGTCCATCGTAGTACTGCACGATGTGTCTGCAAAGCACAGTCCGAGCGAGGCATGGCCACGGGGGGACGAGCGTTGGATCCACTGCTCGCCGTTACACGCTCAAAAGTTGCAGTTTAAGGTTGCACTTCATTGTGAGCAGGGAGCACTCAGCGTGCATGAACCTCGGCATGAGGAACACCATGCTGGGGCACATACCACCCTGAAAGTAGCCACCAAGAGATGCGTGCCTGCCTATGGTACGAGCGTGTACCAACGTGTGTGAGGGCATCGAAAGTGATCACTCTGTGGCTTGGCAGGCGATACTGTGCACAACAAAAACACCACGACAGGGTGCGTCAGGACACGTACGCCTCGCTGATGGCCTGCAGCCCCTCTCGCCAAGCAGCCTGCATGCGCTTCCTCAGCCCGGGTGCGTCTCGCCGGAGGTATCCGCCAGCTACCCGCGACCAATCTCAATGACCCACGGTGCGTCGCCATCAGAGTACTGCGCCGGAGGCAGCGTGTATGGCAGCGGTACGCATGCGCGGGGACCGCCACCGTGCACTGCCAGCGCACTTATCGGCACCAGGTCGCATGCCACCACCGGCTGGCCTGGCAGCAGCAGCGGCGGCAGCTCTGCCGCTGCTCCGGTCGCCGGCGCGGCACGGAAGCGCGAGTGCGGGTGCGCACGGTACGCCGCCTCAGTCTCCGGAGTCACCAGCACAGACAGTTCGTATGATTCCATTCTCAGCTGCGTGCCGTTGAGTTGGAGCGCGCCCCACGCTGGCTTGCTGAGGTTGTGGGAGCCCACCATCACCCAGTCAGCACGGCCGTCACGGCGGTGGCGCGCATACGTCTTGATGTGGGGCATCACGTTGCCGCGGCCCATGAGGCCATTCAGAGAGCCGTCGTAGCGGTGGAATTTGTGAGACAGGTGCTTCATCAGGCTCTGGATGTTTTTCAGCTTGCCGGGGATCGCAGCACCAGCAGCCCAGCCCTCATTGCTGTTGCCAACCTGGTCCTTCGTGGGCCACACAAACACAATCTGGTCGTCACCCGGCGCCTGCCCGCCCGCACTCCCGCAGCCAGGCTCAGACAACAGGCTCACGCCAAACTCCTGTCGCACCCACTTGAAGTCGTTCTGACCCACGCTGGAGCATTGCAGCACGAGCTGTGGGAGCGGCGAACTGCCGCCACTCCTGCCGGCTCCGCCACTGTTGCCGCCAGGCCCACCGGGGTTACTACGGCGCCCGCTCGATAGCAGAGTGCGCACGCGCATGTGGCCCCACCGCTGGATCGCAATGCCCTTGTGGATCCCAGGCGACGAGCCCACAAGGTGGCCCCGCGCAGCGCTGAAGTCGTGGTCGCGGCACAGCCGCGCCGCTGTCTCCTTCCATGCACTGTTTTCCGGACGAAGCTGTAGCAGCGCAAATGCCAGGTACGACTGCAGGTACTCGCCAAATTCGCCTGCAGCACCGGGCGGCAGAGCAGCGCTGCCCACACCGTTGTTGGAGCTGCTGGACACACGTGGGAAGTCCTGCCACCACAGGCCCTGGCACTTGTTGCGGCAGTCACTGGGGATGAAGTTGGCAGTGGTGATGATGACGCGCAGGCCGCCATGGTAGACTCCGTTGGGACCGTACTCCAGCAGCATGAACTGGGGTCAGGCGGGGCAAGGCATGCGGCAGATTAGAATGTGAGCCTGACGCGCGAGCAGGCAGCGCGGACACGCAAGCAGCATACCTTGGAGTGGTGCGTGCCGTACTTGAGAGGCAGGTGCGGCCGGTACTGAACAGTGCGAGCCCACACGCCTGCCTGCTGGCACGCCTGTGCAATGCCCGCATCGTCCCCGTCATAGCCGTTCAGCACAAGCATCTGCTTTACAGACTTGAGTGCGGGTGCTGTCTGCAGCAGCCACCTCATGTCGAACAAGAAGTTGCTCACGATTGCGGTGGAGATGGGAGCCTGCGCGCACGTGCGTTGCGCATGAGCATGGTGTGCGTGTTGTGTGTGCGTATTGTGTGCGTGCTCCATATCCCCTGCGTGTGCCCTTGCGTGCACCAGGCGACCACCCACCTGCACCAGGTCCTCCAGCGACGCTCCCAGGCAGCCGCTGTTGTGGCGGTCACTGAGACCGGACACCTGCATCAGCGAGAAGGGCGCGGACCACATGGGCGGCACGCTGCTGCTGCTGCTGTTGCCTGCTGCTGCTGTTGCCTGCTGCTGCTGCTGCCTGCTGCGGCTGGTGCCTGCTGCTGTTGCCTGTGACGCCTACGCCAGCGGACGTGCTGGCGCCTCTTTCCCCGCCTGACATGATGCCGTGCTTCACGCGCTTGGCATCACGCCCACCCTCATCATCATCTGAGTCGCAGATCTCCACCACGACAGGGGCAGCGCCAGCTCTAGCGGTGTTGGAGCCACCAACCCGCACAGCCGCCGCAGCAGCTGGAGCGCGTGCGTTGCTCGCTGCAGTCGGTGGCGCGAGCTCCACCACGTCATCTTCGTCGACGTGCTTGTCGCTGGCGCCCACCGACGCCGGCGCATCAAAGCGCCGCAGCCGCAGCTTACGCAGCTCGGCGTCCGAGGGAGGCTGCCGCTGCTGCTGCGCCGCTGCTGGTGCTGGTGCAGCTGCAGCCTGTGCAGGCGCGGCGGCACCACCACCTCCACTGCCACCGCTGCCGCCCTGGCTCATCACCAGCTTCACCGTGGTGGTGTTTTGTCGGTCGTGGACGTAGAAGCACGTGCGGGCGCGCACAACCCTGGCCTTGCCGGGCTTGAGGTGGACCTGCGGCATGCCATAAACATGCATTGGGTTGTGCTGATGTGCGCATGTGTGCGTGCGTGCGTGCGTGCATGCGCTCCACGGAGGATGGGGTTTGGAGCTGCATGGCGTGAGCTGCATGGGAGCATGGGGGCGCACGCATGCCTGGGCAGCCCCCTCCCCACCTCGTCCCAACCCCCTAATCGTCACTCCAGCACCACCACCGTTTCCGTTCCGACAGCCGTGAGGAGCAGCGCGGGCCCATGCGGCTGCTGCTGCTGCTGCTGTGCATGCTGTGCTAGGTCCTCCCCATGGAGCACCGTCAGCTCGTACGCTGGCCCATCCAGGCACGCCAGATTCTCCCTCCCAATCGTGAGCGTGCGCTCAACGCTGGCTGACAGGCTGCCGTCCGGGAAGCGGCAGCGGAGGATGGCTGACATGGCTGCGTGGGTGCTGTGTATCAGGCTATTGCTACGGCATGGCGACGAAGGCGAATGTCCGAGCGTGACTGGGCAGTGACAGTTCTGGGAGCGTGGAGGGGGGGCAGCAAGGGTTTAGGCTTTTGAGCCGTTCACACTTTTGTGACTTCAATTTTTTAAGGGAGTAGTGTTACACTTCCACTGCCGGATTCATCAATGCTACCCATTATCATTTTCCGCATCGGCATTTCCATGGGCAGGATTTTATGCTGATTTGGGGATAAAACCAACACCAGATGCGTGTAGCCGTACTCTCAAATCCCGTTCTGGTGATTCAGTTGAATGATGATGGATATTACAGTCTGTGTGACACCAGTAATGATGTATAAGACCGGTGTCGGCGCTAGCGCCCGACACCTTAAATTCAGTTTCAGTGGGAAACTGGCTGGCTACCTGGTAGGGGTGAGGGTAAACCCCCACACGCGCGCACGCACTGGACCTAGACAGGACACTGGGCCCCCAGATCCACCCTATACCACCCAGGTAGTGACAGCAACGCATTGTTGGTGTGCGCCTGTGTTCTACTACTAGTCCCGCCGCCGCCATTGGCTCCAGCAATCTCCTCCATGCCCGCCAGCAATCTCCTCCACGCCCGCCAGCAATCTCCTGTATGCCCGCCAGCAATCTCCTCCATGCCCGCAGCAATCTCCTGTATGCCCGCCAGCAATCTCGTCCATGCATGGGCGCCGCCATGCGATCTCCATGCGCCGCGCCGCGCTCCATGCGCGCCAGCACCCGTACCACCCGCCTCATTCCCGTTCTTTAGCCATTCCCAGTGACACCTATGGCTGATCCTTGTTCCGCCGTCCCCTTTGGCATCTGTAACCCGTATCCTCTCCCTGTAGCCTCATTCCCCGTTCTTAACCGCCATCTCCATTATGGTGCCCGCCCGCTGGTGGGGCCTCGCCTCGCCCCATGCCGCACGGCTAGTGTATTGATTGCTGCGCCATCTATAATCTGCGCCTTGGGGCAGGGAACCCCTGCGCCACAACCTCCTCACAAAGCCTAGCCGCATGTGCCTCGCTTCCCATGTTTCTCAATTTCTCGCCATCCGCTTCCATGCCCGCCTGCAATCTCCTCCACGCCCGCGAGCAATCTCCTGTTTGCCCTCAAGCAAGCTCCTCCATGCCCGCCAGCAATCTCCTCCATGCAAGCACGCGCAGAGCGCCGCCATGCAACCCCCATGCGCCGCGCGCGCCGTGCGCGCGCCGCGCCCGCCAGCTCCCGTAGCCTCATTCCCCGTTCTTTACCCATGCGCCGTGACGCATTAGCCTTGTCCGCCGTCCCCTGGCATGCATAACCCGTAGCCTCATCCCCGGTAGCCGCATTCCCGTTCTTAGCCGCCATCTCCATTATGGTGCCCGCCCGCTGGTGGGGCCTCGCCTCACCCCATGCCGCACGGCTGGTGCATCGATCGCGTCGCCATCTAATAATCTGCGCCTTGGGGCAGGGAACCCCTGCGCCGCAACCTCCTCACAAAGCCTAGCCGCATGTGCCTCGCTTCCCATGTTTCTCAATTTCTCGCCATCCGTCTCTCTCTTGCATCCAGGCACAGTAAACCATTAGGAGCCGCAATCTGCTTGAGTTCCGATCGTTGTGAGAGGGGGTGCATGCTCGCCGCAATTCTCGCCATCGTGCATCGTGCTCTCCATCGTACCGCTGCCCCATCTGCCACATAGCCTCGCCCCATCAGGAACAGTTCACCAGTAGCGCTGTGCGTCAGAGCCGCTCAGGGTAAATGTAACTCTGATTTCTTCTGATAAGAAAGTCAAGAGACTAAGTCTCTAAGCTTCCTTGGCCACCTACCCCCACTGTCAAAGGCATTAAAAAAACATAGCCTTAGGCCGACATTGCCGCGATATTGCAAGCTTGCAATATCTAGTAACGGCAAAGCCGTTACCGGGGGACTAGCCAAAAGAAGAGGCCGGGGTTAGCAAGCTCGGCTTCGCCAACAATTAGGACTAATCAAGCTAACCAAGAGACTTAGTCTCTTGGTTTGGATACCTCCCCCAGCTGGCCACCCCCCGGCCGGGCCACATCACACAACAGTAACACACCCTGTGTGTAACAGACCCTGTGTGTGACAGACCCTGTGACACACACGATCATGTACCACCATTCAATGCGGGCCGACACAAACGGAGTCCCACGTCATCAGGGCCTGTGTGACTCAGCAGCTGCCAAGCGCCGCTGCTTATGCTTGAAGATCTCACCGCGTGTGAAGCGCTCCTCCCGCTGCGCCCAGCTCTCTCCACGGGAATCCTCCAACTCCACGAAATCAGAGTGGCTCATCCACTGTGCTTCCCTACCTGAGTACTGCGCCGGGGGGAGCTCTCGGTCTGCTCTGGCGCGAGTCTGGGTTAAAACTGATGATGATAGAATTTACAGTCGCGTGTGACGCACCTTACTAAAATATTCCGTACAGGTACGGGCACTGCTACACGAAAACGCCTGGGGAGATTGACATGCAAGGAATCATCAGTTAACATTTTACAGTTACAGTTTACAGTTTACAGTTTGTACACCCTCGGTGCGTGGAATTTTGAGGGAGCTGCCCTATCATACATCTCTCATCTTAGACACTGCACCTCATGATGCCTCGGGTATGTGACAACACGCGGTGTGTGTGTATGTGTGTGTGTGTGTGTGTGCGTGCTTGTGTGCACAAAGGGTATGCGCATACGTGCGTGCCGACCTGACGTGTGCGTGCGAGCGCGTCTTTCTCAACAGTGCGCGACGGTATGCTTGTGTGTATGTGTGTGCATGTGTGTGTGTGTATGCATGCGTGGCGTGTGTGCGCGTGTGCGCGCGCGCGCGTGCGGAAGGAACCCGAGCGCCAGCGGTGCGCCACAGCTAGCTCGCACGGCCCGCTCCCTTCAACGGAGGTTTTGGCCGACCGCCCAAAGGCCTGAGGCACAGCCTGCACGGCTCAAACCTGCACTGGCCAGCCGCGAGCCAGCCTGCCGTGCCTGCTGTGCCTGTTGTGCCTGCTGCACCTGCCTGCAACTGCTGCACCTGCCGTGCCTGCTGCGCCTGCTGTGCCTGCCTGCCAGCGGCGTGCCAGCCTGCTGTGCCTGCTGCGCCTGCTCTGCCTGTTGTGCCTGCTGCACCTGCTGCACCTGCTGCACCTGCTGCGCGGGTTTGTGAGCCACGCCATCAGGGGCCCACCATCAGGGCTGCGCAGGGACGTGCACGCTTGGGTGGGAGGCAGCGACGGCGGGGTCCTTCACATGCCCGCGTCCCAAATGGGGCCGTACATGGCAGCAGCGATGGCGAAGCCGATCAGTGGCACGCCGAGCACGACGAGCGCCTGTCCGCGCGTGCAGGTGGTCAGGTGTGAGAGAGGAAGGAGAGAGAGAGCGAGGGACAGTGGGAGAGAGGGGGCGATGAATGGGGGAGAGAGAGGGCGGGAGGAGAGAGTCGGACGGAGCGTGTGTGCGCGTGTGAGCGAGGCCGGGCAGCTCTACGCAGAGCGATCACGTTTGAACACTGTTGATACGACGTGGGTACCTGCTGGGTACTATGCAGCGCGATACGGTTGCAACTCGTTGAGCTCTTCGGTGGTCACACGGTGTGGCGGATTGACACTGCACAAAAAAAAACTACACTCTCCCCCGGTTTGACAGGCGCACGCGCACGCACACAGGCATGCACACGCACGCCTTATGTGCGCGCCCTCAAGGTGCAGCACGCAGCACGCAGCACGCAGCACGCAAGAGGCCCACCAGCATAGAAATCTCGTTGTTGGGGCTGGCGACGGCTCCCATGTCAGACTTCCAGTCCTCATTGTACTTTGCCAGCTTTTCTCCGCGCAGCCTCGAAACCTCGTCGCTGCTGTGGCCGGCGTGCGGCCGAGAGGCTGCGAAGGGGGGGGGGGGTCGTCAGCCTTGCAGGCGGGCGTCCTCAAGACTGCCCAAGTGCTCAAGCGTTCCCAGCGGAGGTCAGGTGCGATGCTCCCTCGAGCGTTCACAAGCAGTAAATGCCCCCAAGTAGGTACTGGGTAGCTATAACAGCACCACGGTGCTGTACGCATCTCGATGCAGGGGGCACTCAGCCAGCCCGGACCAGGCGGTGAGCGTGTGTGTGCGTGCGACAGTGATGCAGGTGCTGACCACAACACTCAACGGTGTTGGGCTCTCTTCTCCTCTCCTGCACCTGCTTGCTAGATGGCATTCCCTCTGGGGGTGTTTTTGAAGGGGAGGTGGCGCCACACGCGTGCGGTGGCGGGTGCGGTGTGGTCGCTGAGTAGAGTGCTGCGGCGGGTGTGCTACTAGCCCCGCTTCCGGTGGTCTGGGGGAGGGCTTTTTGGTCCCTTCATGGTTTTATACCTTGGGTCCGCCCTCTGGCCATTTGAGGGGCTGGGTGTGCAGCCTGCACAGTGGTGCTGCTTGCTTGGCGCCCGCCACCAAGTGTGGATGGCGTTACCGTGGGCTACTTGTAGCTTGACCTTTTGTGGGCCTTGAGCCTTGTTTCTCTAAGTCCCACTGGAGCTTTGGAACCGTACGTGTGACCGCCAGAAGTGGATTGTAAAACTCTCATCATCATCTCTTGGTTGTGGGGCGTTGCCCCTTTGCTGAGGGCGTTACTAGAGGCTGTTGATACAGCCCTGTATCACATCATGCTCGTGGCGCTGTGCTGCTAGTGCTTTAGACCAAACGGTTGGTGTGGTGCGTGTCGTGTTTCGTGTCGTGGGGTCCTTGCCGTCGCACTGCTGTGCGTCCTCCTCCCCCCTCCCACCCTCCCCTGTGCGTTTCATTCCCCATGTACAAGCAGCATTGAAGCTCACGTATGCGCTTCGGAACACACTCTAGTCCAGTTCCGAGACTATCGCGTCACCTGCGAGCTTCTTGCTTCCGGTGAGTGGCTGCGGCTCGTCAGCGCGCGCAACGCGCGTCACAGTCGTGTCGCGAGGGTGCACGGATACTGCAGCGACGTTGCGCCTGCAAACGTGACGAGAAGCAGGAAGGGGCGCCTGCGAAAGTCGATGCATGATGTGGGTGGCCATGGTTGTTGGCTGGAGGCAGAGCAGAGCTGGTGATAAGATTGATGAAACGAGTGATTAGATTGATGAAGCGAGTGACTAAATTGATGAAGCGAGTGGCCAAAGTGATATGCCAAAGTGTGCCACACTTTCCACACACTGCGACTCATCCGAACCATGTCAAATGCTTTTGTGTGGGGGGGAGCCCAAAGTTCCCTACCGTACGTGCGTTTTGCCTTTGCGAATAACTATCGGTCTTCACCCCTCCCACACAGTTTAGGAACTCTTATGAATCGTCGAAAGTCACGATTTAGGGCGTCAAAATGACTCTTATATAGTTTCGATCAATGAGAACCGTGTAGGGACCAGAGCCCTCCCTCCCTCCCTCCCTCCCTGCAATCCACCGGAAGCGGGGCTGGTAGGCACACCCGCCGCAGGACTCTTATTTACCAGCGACCACACCGCAGCCGCCACAGCGCGCGTGTGGCGCCACCTCCCCCTCACACACGCACACAGGGGGTGGGGGGGCACCTAGCAGACAGGGGTACAAGCACCCGCTCGCCGTCAACCACGAGGCGTGTGCTTCCCCGCAGCCGCCTTCTCCCCGCAGCAGCCTTGGCGGCGTGCACAGGTGCAGTGCCTGGTGTTGAGAGGGCGGCTCTATTTTCGCATGCGTATTGTAACAGCTCAGTTAGAGTTTGCGTTGCCATGCCTGCACGTGCTACTACGGGCACGCGCGTGGCGCACGCCCCTGGGTCCTCCGGGTGAGTGAGACAAGAGTGAGCGAAAGAGAGCGTGCGCGCGAGAGAGATGGTAGTGCCTCGTGCCAGCACAGCACAGGGGCCGGGCCTCGCGCCAGCACAGCGGAGGGTGCGGGCCGGGCCTCGCGCCAGCACAGCACAGGGTGCGGGCCGGGCCTCGCGCCAGCACAGCGCAGGGGCCGGGCCTCGCGCCAGCACAGCGGAGGGTGCGGGCCGGGCCTCGCGCCAGCACAGCACAGGGGCCGGGCCTCGCGCCAGCACAGCACAGGGTGCGGGCCGGGCCTCGCGCCAGCACAGCACAGGGGCCGGGCCTCGCGCCAGCACAGCGGAGGGTGCGGGCCGGGCCTCGCGCCAGCACAGCAGGTTGCGGGGCCGGGCCTCGCGCCAGCACAGCACAGGGGCCGGGCCTCGCGCCAGCACAGCGGAGGGTGCGGGCCGGGCCTCGCGCCAGCACAGCACAGGGTGCCGGCCGGGCCTCACGCCAGCACAGCACAGGGTGCGGGCCGGGCCTCGCGCCAGCACAGCACAGGGGCCGGACCTCGCGCCAGCACAGCGGAGGGTGCGGGCCGGGCCTCGCACCAGCACAGCACAGGGTGCGGGCCTCGCGCCAGCACAGTGGGGATTCGTTGGGGAGTTGACGATGCTATTGGAGCGGAGCTATTGGAGCTATTGTTGCGGAGCCTGCAGCTGCTGGAATGGAGCCTGCATGAAGATTGCTGCGGGCACGGCGGCGGCGGGGACTAGCATAAGGCACACCTGCGGCCTGCGCAGTCACATAGTATAAATTCAAGGAGCACACCTATTTGGCGATTGGCGATTTACCTGCCTCGCGTTTCCGTTTCCCCACATGCGTTCTTCAACAAGCATTTGCTGTCGCTGCGGTAGGGGACCTAGGGGTGCGCTCACGCTCTTTACAGAGTTGGGGTTCCCTACCACCAACAGCCAGCCATCTCAGTAAGGTGCTCGGGCCATACGCGCCGATCACGGTCTTATACGCCTTTAGAGGTGTCCCTGACTGTAACATCCATCATCATCATCAGTGCAGCGCAGGTGGCAAAGCTAGTTACACCCGAACATTTCTTTACACCTTATAATACCTAACGCGTACATGTAAAACCTGTAAAGCCAGCGCGGCCGGCTCGCTGGAAGAGCCCGCGGGCTCGGCCGAGCCTCCGCTCCATGACGGCCCCGCTGGACCCCCTTGCCTGCCGGGGGCGACGCCGTGTTTGGGGTGCAGCCCAAAGTGCACAGCATGGCCGGCTGGCTGGAAGAGCCCCAGCCTCCTCCTTGTGTCTGTGGCCTGCTGCTTGGCGCCCACAGTGCACAGCACGGCCGGCTGGCTGGAAGAGCCCCAGCCTCGTCCTCGTGCCTGTGGCCTGTGCTGCTGCTTGGCGCCCAAAGTGCACAGCACGGCCGGCTGGTTGGAAGAGCCCCAGCCTCCTCCTCATGCCTGTGGCCTGTGCTGCTGCTTGGCACCCAAAGTGCACAGCACGGCCAGCTGGTTGGAAGAGCCCCAGCCTCCTCCTTGTGTCTGTGGCCTGCTGCTTGGCGCCCAAAGTGCACAGCCGGCGCCCAATGTGCACGGCCGGCGCCCCAAGTGCACAGCCGGCGCCCAAAGTGCACGGCCGGCTGGCTGGAAGAGTCCCAGCCTCCTCCTAATGCCTGTGGCCTGCGCTGCTGCTTGGCGCCCACCACCTAAAGTGGGTGGCGCTACCGTGGGCTACTTTTGTAGCTTGACCTGTTGATGGGCCTTGCGCCTGCTGGCTGGTAGTCCCGCTAGAACTTTGGAACTGATTGTGACCGCAGGCAGTGGATTTGTAGCACTAATCTTTCTCCTCGACGGCCCCGCTGGACCCCCTTGCCTGCTGGGGGCGACGCCGTGGTTGGGGTGCAGTCCAAAGTGCACAGCATGGCCGGCTGGCTGGAAGAGCCCCAGCCTCCTCGTCGTGCCTGTGGCCTGTGCTGCTGCCTGGCGCCCACCACCTAGTGTGGGTGGCGCTACCGTGGGCTACTTTTGTAGCTTGACCGCCAGATTTGTAACACTACTCTCTCCTCGACGGCCCCGCTAGACCCCTGGCCTGCCGGGGGCGACGCCGTGGTGGGTGATGATGAATATGATGATGATGATGATGGATGTTACAGTCGGGGACACCTCTAAAGGCGTATAAGACCGTGATCGGCGCGTATGGCCCGAGCACCTTACTGAGATGGCTGGCTGTTGGTGGTAGGGAACCCCAACTCTGTAAAGAGCGTGGGCGCACCCCTAGGTCCCCTACCGCAGCGACAGCAAATGCTTGTTGAAGAACGCATGTGGGGAAACGGAAACGCGAGGCAGGTAAATCGCCAATCGCCAAATATGTGTGCTTCTTGAATTTATACTATGTGACTGCGCAGGCCGCAGGTGTGCCTTATGCTAGTCCCTGCCGCCGCCGTGCCCGCAGCAATCTTCATACAGGTTCCCTTCCAGCAGCCGCAGGCTCCGCAACAATCGCTCCAATAGCTCCGCTCCAATAACATCGTCAACTCCCCAACGAATCAACGCTGTGCTGGCGCGAGGCCCGGCCCCTGTGCTGTGCTGTGCTACAATCCACTTCTTCTGGCGGTCACACGCACGATTCCAAAGCTCCAGGTTTTACAGGTTATACACGTACGCGCCCGGAGGACCCCGTGGCGTGAGTTAAGGCCTAGACTACACGTCTAGGGGAGCTCTGCTAGTAGAGCCCGCAAGGCCACGCAGCGCGCCAGCCTACCAGGGAGTCATACCTGTGATGACTCATGACGCGCTCTAAGGCGCGCAAACACAGTGCGGCCGCCGGCGTGCTCGTCGCCCGCGCGGCCACCACCACAGAATCACCGGTGAGCAGCGGCTCCCCCGGCTCAGACTCCCCGCCACGCCACCGCGCGTGCGTGGATGCGACACAGACACAGCTTTCGGCGCTCCTTGGGGCGCGGGGGGCAGCCACATACGCGGAGGCTGCGCAACACCTGCATGGCGACGCCAGCAACCACATCTCGGCCTCGGCCGACACCACAGACGCCCTCAGCGCCCTCAGCGCGGGGCAGGCAGACATCAGACGCCTGATAGGGGGGCTGCTGGACAGGGAGGCGAGGGCGCGCGCCCAGCCACAGAATGCGCCGACGCATGTGGGCGCGACACAGATTGCCGACGCCGGCCACAGCAGCGGTGCCCTCGCGGGGGTGCTCGCTGTGGTGCAGGCGCAGGCGCAACAGATTGCGTCCCTGGTGGATGTGGTGAGCCTCCTGGTGAGCCGCGTCCCTGGGGCGCCCATGCAGATGCCGCATGCAGAGCCCGCCCGCGCGCGGGTTGGCCATGCGGCCCACAGTGCGGCGCCCCGCGCTGCGCCTGCTGCCAAGGCTGCTCAGCCTGCCCGGCCAGCTGCTGCTGCCGCCCCGGTGGCGTCGGGGGGGGGGGAGCCGACGACGGGGCGGCCTGCGGCGGCGGGCGCCGCGCGTGCCGCATCTGCGCGCGGCCCCTCCCGCCGGGGGGGGCTGCCCGCGCGTGTGGGCGACGCGTTGCTGCGCCGCAGTTTCGTGTTGTCCATCCCGGTGGCAGCCGCAAACGACCTCGTCGCGTGCGATGGCTACCCAGGGATGGTTGCTACCCTGGGGAGGAGGAGGCGGCGAAGGCGGCGGAGCAGGTCACTGCGGCCGTCAAGAGCGGCGTCAGCCTGCCTGTCTGCCTGGCTTCGGGTCTCGTGCGCTACTTGCACCAAATCCGTGGCTCGGTGTATGCGCCGGTTGGTGGTGGCGTCGTGTCCGCGTCGTTCCTCAACGCCAAGCATGCCGTCGGGGGCATCGGTGTCGAGCCGCGCCGGGGCGACATGCTGCGTGTGCTCTTCGCCGTGGAGTCTGACGCCGTGGCCGACGCCGTCGTGCGCAACCGCTGCTGCCTGTGCGGCTTGGGCCCGTCGGTTGCGGTCTTCGATGTCCTCAGTGACCGTGAGGAGGCGCGGCACCAGGCGCTGTGGCCCGCGTTCCTCGCCGCCAAGGCTGCGGGGAAGCGGGTGCAGTTCCACCGCGCGCGCCTCGTGGTTGACGGCGCGCGGGTGGCTGCACCTGCTTGCTAGATGGCATCCCCTCTGGGGGTGTTTTTGAAGGGGAGGTGGCGCCACACGCGTGCAGTGGCGGGTGCGGTGTGGTCGCTGAGTAGAGTGCTGCGGCGGGTGTGCTACTAGCCCCGCTTCCGGTGGTCTGGGGGAGGGCTTTTTGGTCCCTTCATGGTTTTATACCTTGGGTCCGCCCTCTGGCCATTGGAGGGGCCGGGTGTGCAGCCTGCACAGTGGTGCTGCTTGCTTGGCGCCCGCCACCAAGTGTGGATGGCGTTACCGCGGGCTACTTGTAGCTTGACCTTTTGTGGGCCTTGAGCCTTGCTTCTCTAAGTCCCACTGGAGCTTTGGAACCGTACGTGTGACCGCCAGAAGTGGATTGTAAACAAACATCATCATCAAAAATAAGTAGCAAGTTGCCTTCTTCTCCCCCTCTCCGCCCCCTCGCTCGTTGATAATATGGAGTGCAGCCACGTGATGGTGTGCCCCTAGTTCGTGCGGCGGTCAAGGCAGCTGGAGGAGCTCAAAACGGCTGATCTGTGGGAGGTGCCGGCTGTGGGAGATTGGGAGATTGCGACAGTGCGACACAAGCGTGTGGAGCAGATTGCGGCTGGCGGGCGACGTGGGACAGAGTCGGATAGCCTCCTGCATATAATTTACAAATCCTGCGGCAGCGAGATGAAAATTTGAATGATGAGCCAATGGAACCAACACCACAGGCCGCTAGTCGACGGCAGGCACGAAGAGGGAGCATGACCCCAGCTCAGAAAATCTCAGCGTGAACCAATCATCGTTGTCTGTCGAGCGACGACTCCAGGCCAAGGTGTTGTTTTGTTCTTGTTTTTTTAGTGACTGTACACCGTGCGAGTAGCCTGGGCTTCCGCATGCCTGGGATGCACACGCCACCCTGGCGGCCTGCACACGGCACACCTCGAAACGCATTCTTATCTTGTTTTTATCACGCACGCCACGGCTGCGCGGTGGCGCCGGCGCGTGGGGCTCAGTTATTTAAGTGGGGTTGCGTGCAACAATGTCTATGCCGCGTCGATGGATGACGTCGGCAGCCAGGCGCGACGGCTGGCGCGCTTACGCGGCCTTTGAGCACACGCTCGATGTGCTCGCCAGCCACTCTGGGTTGGAGACGTCCGAGGCGGGCGCAATCGTGTCGCTGTTGGGCGGGTTGGCCGTCTGCCAGTACATGGTCGACGTGCAGATGACACCTCCCACATTGATCGCACCCTCGGAGCGCAGCGCGCGCGACACCAGGTTCCACTCCTGCGCATACAGAGCGAAGAAATACTTGTACGCGACGCGCTGCACGTCGTTGGGGTTGGGCAGCACGCTCACGCGCGAGCAGCCGTTGAGGCCGGAAGGCTGGTTGAGCATCACGCGGGAGACTGGCAGGCCGTACGCGTTGAGCACGACGGTGATCGCGTTGAACATCTTGGGGCACAGGAGAGTCAGCGTCGAGGCGTAGTTGATGTTGGAGCCGCCGCTCACGGGCGTGGACAGCCACATCATGTACGTGGCCACAGTGGGGATGACGGGAGAGGGCACCGGGGTGGGGGTGGGCGCGACGGGCACCGGCACGGGCGGGGGCGTGAACACGGGCACGGGCGTGGGGGTGAACACGGGCACAGGCGTGGGGGTGAACACGGGCACCGGGGTTGGGGTGGGGGTGGGGGAAGGAGAGGGCGAGGCGGTGCAGCACAGGCGGGGGATGATGACCGAGACCTGGCCGGGGATGGCCGTGCAGCTGAACTGCGTGGTGCGCTGCGTCGAGTCGACGACGCCGAGGATTGCGTTGCACGGCAGATCGTTGGTGGCGCGGGCGTTGAAGATGAAGAAGTTGATGCCCGCGTTGGAGGTGAGCGAGTTGTAGAACGTCGTCGAGTCTGACTGCGCGGTGAAAGAGACCTGGAGGACGAGGCCGCCCTGCACGTTGGTGCAGACCATGCCAATGGGGTCGCTGATGCCCTGGGTGATGTCGACCGAGGTCTGCGTGGCAGCCATGAGGCCGGCG
Source organism: Chlamydomonas sp. UWO 241 (assembly GCA_016618255.1). Classification (NCBI taxonomy): domain Eukaryota; kingdom Viridiplantae; phylum Chlorophyta; class Chlorophyceae; order Chlamydomonadales; family Chlamydomonadaceae; genus Chlamydomonas; species Chlamydomonas priscui. The sequence continues at coordinate 186,182 of VFSX01000032.1, forward strand.
CCATCCTCAGAGCAGGCCGCCGCGGCAGAGTTCACGATGATGGTCACAGAGCCCGCGGGGGGAGGGGAGGGGAGGGACGGCGACGGGGGCGGGAAGGCGAGGAGGGGGGGAGGGGGAGGGACGCGGGGCCGGGGGGGCGGGGGCGGCTGGGGAGAGGGGGGAGGGGGGATGGCCGGGGGGGGGGGGAGGGGGAGGGGGGGAAATGGAGCATGTTGCGATGCCCTGTCCGTAAAAGACCTGGGTGGGGGCCAGGGGCAGAGACAGGTTGAAGCCTGGAGGGTTGGGGAAGCCCGTGTGCGCGACGCGCTGGTCCTGGATGCCGGCGCAGCCAGAGATGTTGGCAAACACGCGGTCCGAGCACGTGAGGCCAAACTGGGTCGCGAGGATGGCCATGCGCGAGGGCTCGGCAAAGTTGGCGAGGAAGGGGGCCCACTGGTTGGGGCCAGTCAGCACGCCGGCGAGCAGCAGGAAGTCGGTGGTCTGGACACCGCTGGGGGCCACGTAGCTGAACAGCGGGCTGCCAAACTCGGCGGCGACGCCAGTCTCGTACAGCTGGTTGAACAGGTTGGTGAACTTTGCGGCGTCGTTGTTGAGGGGAGGGGGCAGGCCAGTGTTGGCGAGGCTGAAGGGGTTGGAGGCGGCGGTGAAGACCTTCTTGGCCTCAATGAAGATGGTGCAAGAGGCAGGGGGGGAGGGCGACGGGGGAAGGGGGGACGGGGGAGAGGGGGGCAGAGGCCGGGGAGGGGAGGGGCCGGTTAGGGGCGAGGGGTGAGGGGAGGAGGTGAGGGGCGGGGAGGGGGACGGGGGCGGGGGGAGGCGACGGCGGGGTGTTGCACGTGGTGCCGGGCACAGTCGTGATGGAGCACTGGACCAGGGGCAGGTAGCGGAGGGAGGGCTGGAAGGGGTTGATCCCGTCGGGGAAGAACTGGTTGATGCCGTTGGGGATGCCGAACGTCGGGGGCGCCTGCGACTGCGGCGGCACAAAGAACAGCGGGTTGGTGAAGTTGCCGTTGAAGAGGTTGTTCGCCGAGCACGCGTAGAACGGGCGCCACGCAGCGGGGTAGAAGGCCGTCTGTGGGGAGGCAGCGTCCTTCTCGGCGAGGCTGTAGGGGAACGCGGGGTCGAGCTGGCCAGTGCCAGTGTACACGTTGTCGCCAGTCGTGTGCGCCATGCCGAAGAAGCCGCAGCCCGTGTTGGTGCCAGGCGGGCCAGACAGGCCGATGGGGTATGCGACGTCTGCGACCTTGCCCCAAAAGTTGCCCTGGTTGGTCTGCAGGTTGTTGAAGAACAGCTGGTTAAACTGCGCATCGAGGAAGCTGACCTTCATCCACAGGGCCGACCACTGGATGGCGCCGGTCGACGTCGTCACGGTCGAGGTCTGGCACTGCGGCTGGCCGATGGCACCGGCGTTGTACAGGCCGAGCATCTGGAAAGTCGACTGGCCGGTCGTGGGGTTCCTGCCGTAGAGGTACGCGCAGTCGGTGAACTGGTCGTAGGCGCGGAACGACTGGTTGAGGAAGATGACGGTGTACAGGGTGGTGACCGGGGGGGAGGGGGACGGGGGAGGGCGGGAGGAGGGCAGGGTGGGACAGGGGGCGCCGGAGGGCGGTCGGGCGGGGGGGGCGACGGTGGGGGGGGAGGGGGCGACGGAGGCACGGGCGGGGACTGCGGGCGGGTCTGCGAGGCGCAGTTCCTGCTCAGGAGGCCAGAGGTGTAGAGCTCAATGGCGGGCGTGGCGATCGTGACCTGGTTGGCGCCCATCACGGCAGGGCTCTGGAAGGTGCCGCAGCTGGTGGCGCCGGTGGCGCCGTTGCCGACGTCGTAGAACGAAATGTTGTACTGCGTCTGGATATAGAGGTTGCCGGTGGACGACAGGTCGACGGTGGCCACGCTGGCGCCGGTGGTCTTGGACGCGCAGTACGACGGGGAGCCGCCAGTGCCGCGGATGAACGACGAGCCGTCGGGGCAGGCGGTGCGCAGCGGCAGGATCATGGTGAAGCACGAGTACTGGCCCACGCTCGAGGTCAGCATCTGGGCGGTCGAGTACTGCGCCTTGATGTACATCTGCTGCACGTTGGAGAACTGCGACGAGAGGAAGACCAGGCCGGAGGGCGTGCCGTCGAGCGAGGGGTTGGGCAGCAGCGCCTGCGTCGCCGCGTTGACGGCTCCGTTCACAAAGCCAGTGCCGTTCAGCGACACGGTGATGTACATGTTGTCGGAGTAATCCTTGAACGCAAACATCTTGCCGTAGATGCTGCCCTGGTTCCCGAGCACAGGCACGTTGGCCTCGTGGATCTTGAGGGCGCACGCCTGCTTGGCGTCGTACGTGATGGGGTAGTTCGTGGGCGCGACGACGCCCAGGCTCGAGGAGATGAACAGCGGGTCGCGGCCGAACCCGGGGTAGTAGCACTGGCTAGGGTCGGCACCCCAGTTGTCCGCAGTCTGCGTAGGGGGGGGGGGGGGCAGAGGGAGGGGAACAGTCAGTTCCAGAGTTGGGTGGCGGCTGCGGGAGTGGGCTGGGCTCCAGAGGCCCGTGGCCCCTGGCTGCTTGCACGCAGCATGCATGCAGGGCACCCCGGCACAATCGCACCACAATCGCGTGCGATACTCACGATGCAGCCGGTGGGCGCAATGTCGAACACGCTTGGGTTGCCGCCAGAGCCAGAGGGGTAGGCCGAGCCGTTGGAGTAGGTGCGGGGGATGTTGTTCACGCACGTGTTGCAGCCAACGTGGCATGCCGCATTGTAGCGAGAGGGGGAGGGGACGAAGCTGCCCCAGGTGGAGCGGGGCGTGGGGGCGCCCAGCGTGCTGAGCGTGTCAGGCATGTTGGTCCCCATCTCCCCCATTGAGCACCAGTACAGGATGCCGGTGGAGGTCTGGGCGCTGACAGCGGCGAATGCCGCTGCCAGCACCAGGAGCGCGATGCTCCGGCCGGCCATGATGAGAGAGCCGCGACCTGCGGGAGGGGGCGCCAGGGTGCAGGGGTCAGTCGCTTGGATCCAAAGCGCTATGTGCAGCGTGCGAGGGTGCGCGTGATGCGAGGGCGAGGGTGCGCGTGATGCGAGGCCGAGAGAGATACTGGCGCGTGGAGATTCTGGCCTGGCACGCGTTCCCCATCGCTCCGCCAGGCCGCCCACAAGGCGGCATGCCATTCACAGGCCAGGCTTGCTGGCACCCTCCCCGGAGGAGAGGACTACGCGCGTAGGGGGTGGCGCACCTGCAGATGCGCCGCCAGCAGCAGGAGGAGAACTCGACGGTGGGGGGTGGAACGGGCCGGTGTAGCAAGATATATATATCAAGCTTTCCAGGCACTAGGCTTTGATAGGTGGTAGGGCGTACCGAGGGGAGCCAATTATCTTAATCCGAATTGGTGGCGCCCCACACTGCCACAGCTGCGTGGAACCGGCGCTGCGCAGTGAGTGGAAGCTGGGTTCCAGTCTGACCCAACGACCGTCCAGTTTTGTTGCCTCGACACCTCACAGGCCCAGGCTACTGAAAGCAAGAAGATATTCTAGTAAGCTTCGAGATTGCTCCCGCACTGTGTACAACAGTGGACTAAAACGGCAACAACGGTTTTACACAGGGTTTACACTTTGCGCAAAACTCGCCGAATGGTCCACGATATGCCCTATACAGCCTTGTTTTAAACCAACCCCGCGCACTAGAACTTACCGATCGCGCCCATAATCGGCGCTGCCAGCACGCAACCAACCGCCGTTCAACCAAAGTCGTCCCTTTTCCGGAACAACGCGTCTTCTTGGTAGGTTTGGTTCTGAGGGTTGATGCGACCTGCTATGTGGAGCACACAGTCAACACGTG
>VFSX01000032.1:200000-220000 GCA_016618255.1 Chlamydomonas sp. UWO 241
TCAGACGGCCAGCGCCTGAGCGCGAGCACGCGCACCCCACCACCCACACACACGCCCCCGCCCCCCCCCCCCCTTGTCCCCCCCAGGAGAACACTAAGCGCAGCGACCAGTACGCACGCTTTTGCCACGATGGCCAGCACCTAAGCGTGCTTCCCCCCACCCACCCACACACACACACACGCGCCCTTCCCACACTTGTCCTCCCCATGAGAACACCAAGCGCGGCGGCCAGTACGCACGCTTCTGCCACTCAGCTGGCCAGCGGCTAAGCGTGCGCCCCCCCCTCCCCCCCCACACACACACTCACCTCCCCATCACCACCACCCACACCCACACCCGCACGCCCTTCCCACACTTGTCCTCCCCAGGAGAACACCAAGCGCGGCGACCAGTTCGCACGCCTCTGCCACAGCTGGCCAGCGGCTGTGTGTGCGCACGCACGCCCCCCCCCCCACACACACACACACTCACCTCCCCCCCCACACATACCCCCCCCTACACACACACACACCCTCCCCAGGAGAACACCAAGCGTGTCGACCAGTACGCACGCTTCTGCCATGACGTCCAGCGCTGTGCCCCCCCCCACACACCCCCCCCCACCACACACACACACACACACAAGCCCTTCCCACACTTGTCCCCCCCAGGAGAACACCAAGCGTGCCGACCAGTTCGCACGCCTCAGCCACCCAGCCTGCCAGCTGAGCGTGTGCACACGCGCACCCCCCTTCCCCACCCACCCACACACACACGTCCTCACCCACCCACCCAAGCACCCCACCCTATCCCACCCCACACCCACCCACCCCACACACACGCCCTTCCCACACTTGTCCCCCCAGGAGAACACCAAGCGCACGCTTCTGCCACGATGGCCAGCGCCTGAGCGTGAGCGCGTGTGCCCACACCAACACACACAGACACCCCTCCCCCCTCCCCCTTGTCCTCCCCAGGAGAACACCAAGCGTGGCGACCAGTACGCACGCTTCTGACACGATGGCCAGCTCCTGAGCGTGAGCACGCGCACCCCCCCACCCTACCCCCGCACACTCACCCCCCACCCACACGCCCTTCCCACACTTGTTCCCCCCCAGGAGAATACCAAGCGCGGCGACCAGTACGCACGCTTCTGCCACGACGGCCAGCGCCTGAGCGTGAGCACGCTCGCGCGGCCGTCAGACGCGGCGGTGGCTGGAGAGCTCCTGGGTGAGGAAGTCGCTGAGGGGGGCGCGAGCGGCGGCGGTGGTGGCGGTGGCGGTGGCGGCGACGGCTCTGCTGGCGGAAGCGGCTACGATCCTGTGGGTGCCGCTGGTGGTGGTGGTGCTGCTGCTGCTGCTGCTGCTGCCGGTGCTGCTGCCGGTGCGGCCGGTGCTGCTGCTGCTGCTGCTGTCGGTGCTCCTGCTGCTGCTGCTGCTGCTGCTGCCGGTGCTGCTGCCGGTGCTGCTGCTGCTGCCGGTGCTGCTGCAGCTGGCGGTAGCATTGACGCTGCAGGCAGCGCGGCGTCATTCAGCGGGGATGGCGCTGCTGGTCGTGACGGCACTCACCAGCCACGCATGTGAGCTGCGCGGCGCGTGCACTGCTGTGCGCGCCCGCGGCAGCAGGAGTGTGGTCGATCATGATCACGTGGTCGATGCTGCAGCGTGTGGTCGATTTAACGGTCCGTCGGACGCCTCTGATGGCGTACTAGACCCGTGCGTGTAGACCTTCAGCAGTGTAGAACGCATAGCAGGGATGAGAGCTTGCTACTCACAGTGAGCTCTCAATCTTCTCGGCGCGTGATGAGTAAAAAAGACGTGTGTTACAACTTGAGTCGCCAAGCCGTTTCACCAGCCGTCGTCGGAGGAGCCAGCTGGCCCGCCACAGCAGCCACAGGAGTGTACTAGAAGGAATGACACAATGAATCTCCATTTGAATCTCCCTTTGTGTGTCGTGCGCTTCCTCTACGGCGGCACCGGCCGGCGGGAGCCGGCTGATGGTGGCGTCGTGTCCGCGTCGCTCCTCAACGCTAAGCCTGCCGTCGGGGGCATCGGCGTGGAGCCACGCGGGGGCGGTGTGCTGCGTGTGCTCTTCACCGTGGCGTCTGACGCCGTGGCCGACACTGTCGTGCGCTGGCGCCACGAGCTGCGCCGCTGCGTGGACTCGACTGCAGTCTTCGACGTCCTCAGTGACCGCGAGGAGGCGCAGCACCAGGCGCTGTGGCCCGCTTTCCTCGCCGCCAAGGTTGCGGGGAAGCGGGCGCAGTTCCACCGCGCGCGCCTCGTCGTTGACGGCGAGCGGGTGCCTGCACCTGCTTGCTAGATGGCATTCCCTCTGGGGGTGTTTTTGAAGGGGAGGTGGCGCCACACGCGTGCGGTGGCGGGTGCGGTGTGGTCGCTGAGTAGAGTGCTGCGGCGGGTGTGCTACTAGCCCCGCTTCCGGTGGTCTGGGGGAGGGCTTTTTGGTCCCTTCATGGTTTTATACCTTGGGGCCGCCCTCTGGCCATTTGAGGGGCTGGGTGTGCAGCCTGCACAGTGGTGCTGCTTGCTTGGCGCCCGCCACCAAGTGTGGATGGCGTTACCGTGGGCTACTTGTAGCTTGACCTTTTGTGGGCCTTGAGCCTTGTTTCTCTAAGTCCCACTGGAGCTTTGGAACCGTACGTGTGACCGCCAGAAGTGGATTGTAAAACTCTCATCATCATCCCTTTGGTAAATTAGATTTGGGCTGTTGTTGCCGTTCAATACGAACTGTCAAGCTGGTGTTGCAGCTGTTGCGAGACAGACAGGCAGGCCTGTAGACGGCCACCCCTGAGTTATGATGCTAATGATCGAGTGGAACAGAATAAATCACTGCTGAAGCGTAATGCGTACGCAGTCAGGTGAAGCGGGCGGCATCACCCATATGGGGTGATGGGTGTGAGAACAGTGATTGAGGGGCGTCAGCACCGATGCACGCAAGGGCAGTCTGCAGCACCGATGGCGGCGGCCTTGGCGGATGTCTTTGTAAGACAGGCGGCAGTTAAAGAGCCCAGCTTGGACGCTCTGGTCGCTAGCGCTCCGCAAAGCGTCATGTGTCCTGGCCGCTTTTTCGTGTCCTGGTCGGGCGTGCTCACTCTGGCATACACCGGATTCTCGCCCGCGTTAGAGGGCCTCAAGGCGCGCATGCAGGACGGCGAGACGGTGCTGCCTAGGGAGAACCCGGGCTCAAAGTAAGTGTTTGCATGCATGCATGGCGCTGGCAGGTGGTGCCTGCCTGCCCGCACACTCACACACACACACACACACACACACACACGAGCACACGCACACACACACACACACACACACACACTCGAGCACACACACGCGCGCGCGCGCACTCAAGGTGGCCCAAGACGTCGCTCGGCTGCCTGCGCGACGGCGCGCGCCTGACGCCTCAGCAGCTGTCGGTGCTGTCAGACATCTGCCGCGAGCTGAGCGAGGCGGCGCTGGGCGAGAGCATGCAGGTGACGTGATGTGACGTGCACACCTGGTCACACCCACCCACACACACACACGCGTGCGTGCACACACGCACATGTGCACACGCATGCATGCACACACACACACACACACACACACACGCACGCACGCACGCACATACCTACATGGGAGGTCTATTACACACACATGCACACGAGGCATTCTATTGTGTGCTTGTTCGCGCGCGCTTGGACCGCTGCTCGTCCACTCAGCCCACCCAGCACGTGGCTGCACTAAGGGGGCACGGGGTAGGAGATATTTGGGGGTATGAGATCTTCCATTGCAGTTCCTCAGCCCTTGGCGCCGCTAGGGGCTCTCCCCCCATCCCCCCTTCGGTGGGAGCGTGGATCACACACACATAAGGCCCCCATACGTGGGGACGGGGGGGGGGGGCGAGGGAGGGGGAGCTGGGGGTCATGGTAGCAGTAGACTGGCGGGTGACAAATGTGCCCCAGCCCACCAAACCCATCAGGTATGCCCCCCCCCCCCCTATGCGTGTTCAGACGTGTGCAGCACGGGAGCACATACCCACGCCCCGGCCCACCAGGCCCCACCAGTAGCCAGCCACCGTTTGGTAGTGCCCGGGCGATTTGATGATGATGCTGGAATTTTTCGCCGAGCCAAGTCAAACACGCTGCCTGTTAGTGCGTCACACTAAAAAATCCATCAGCATCAGCATCAAGCCGTCAACCCCAAACCTGCCCAAAACATCAAACACTCAACCCCACAGGACGCGGTCTTCGTTGACCGCCTCTCCATCGTGCTCGTATACGGCTGCCGCTGCCTCTCGCTCACTCACCCCCCCCCCTCACCCCCCGTGACTACCCCTGCACACTATGTGCACACTGTCAACCCTTAACCCTTAACGCTAAACCCCACAGGACACTGTCTTCGTTGACCACCTCGCCATATCAGACATACCTACCGACACGGCTGGCCTCTCCCATGGAAGGTCACATGAATGTCTCGTATTGCCCTACCGACCCCCCACCCCCGTGACCATCGTGCTCTACTACAGCTGCCGCTGCCTCTCGCTCACTCCCCTCCCCCCCTCCCCTCCGTGACTACCCCTGCACAACATGTGCACACAAACTGTCAACCCTCAACCCTCAACCCCAAACCCTCAACCCCACAGGAAACTGTCTTCGTTGACCGCCTCTCCATCGTGCTCTACGGCTGCCGCTGCCTCGAGCACAACCGTCGACTCAGCATGCGCACCGTGGCGATGGCGCCAGCGGCGTCGCCCGCCGAGTGCGCTGCGAGGCCGAGTGAGGAGGAGCGTGGACGGGTGGCGGGTGCGTATGCGTCAGCACGCACACACACACACACACACAGCTGCGCTGCGAGGTCGAGCGAGGAGGAGCGTGGACACGTGGCGGGTGCGCTCGCATGAGCACGCGCACACACACACACACACAGTTGCACTGCGCGGCCAAGCGAGGAGGAGCGTGGGCGGGTGGCAGGTGCGTACGCATGCGCACGCACCCACCCACCCACCCCCACACACACGCTCACACATTTGCGCTGCACGGCCAAGCGAGGGGGGGGGCGTGGATGTGTGGCAGGTGCGTTCGCATGAGCACGCACACACACAAACACACACACAGTTGCGCTGCGAGGCCGAGCGAGGATGAGCGTGGACGGGTGGTGGGTGCGTATGCGTGCGCACACACCCACACACACACAGTTGCGCTGCGCGGCCGAGAAGGAGGAGCGCGGGTACGCATGATGATGAAGATTGTTACAATCGTGTGTGACGCACCACCACAATACCTGATCGGCTCTCCAGCAAGATAGATCACGCAAGCGCCACAAACCCTCAACCTTCAGACCAGCCAAGCGTGGGGGCGCAGTTGAATGCGCGCGTGCGACGGGTGCGCGCGTGTGTGCGTGCTCACACGCGCAACCACCAGGAACAGTGACATCTGTTTTTCAGCAAAAACAGGCGGCAGAAGCATCACAAACCCGTAACCCCTTAGCACAGCCGAGCGTGGGTGCACAGCCAAGCACGAGCGCGTGCCGGGTGCGCGCGTGTAAGCACGCACACACGCGCAACCACCAGTAACATTAACAAGTGCTCTTCAGCAAAGGCAGGCAGCAGAAACATCACAAACCCGAAACCCCTCAGCACAGCCGAGCGTGGGGACGCAGCCGGGCGCGAGCGCATGCCGGGTGCGCACGTGTGAGCACGTACACGCGCAAACACCAGTAGGGGTGGTAACAGTAACTGTAACAGTAACAGCAACAGTAGCAGTAACAGTAACATTAGCTCTGCAGCAAAGTCAGATGGCACAAACACTTCATAACCTAAAGCGAGGGGGCGCGCGGGCGCGTGGCAGGTGCGTACGTGTCAGCACGCACACACACGCGCAAACACCAGTAACAGTAACAGTAACATAGATGCCGATCGTCTCTCCATCAAAGATGGATGGCGCTAACGTCACACACCTCAAACCCTGAGAGCCGCCGAGCGAGGGGGCGCAGCAGGCACTGCAGGCACCGCAGGCACCACAGGCACAGGCACGGGCAACACAGGCACACACAAGCAAACACCACCACCTCCGGCACAGACCCCTGCCTCAAACACCGAACCACCTCTGCCGCAGGCACGCCACAGGCACCACAGGCTCAGACACAGGCACACACACACGTGATGTCCTAGATGTCTCCGCCCGACTTGTGTTTCCTCTCGAGCAAGGACGGCAGTCACCAACACACACTCTCTCTTTCTCTCTCTCTCTCTCACGAATGCATGCACACACGCAGGCATGATGTCGGAGATGTACCCCACGCGAGCGAGGACGAGAGCCACTCACACACACACACACACACACACACACACACACACACATATGCGTGCACGCACGCACACACGCAGGCGTGATGTCCGAGATGTCCTCGCCCGACTACTGGTTCCACGCCAGTAAGGACGGCTCCCGCGAGTCGCACTACCGCGGGCCTGCGCTCGGCCTCACGCTCGTGCACGACATCAGCTGCTTCTGGGATGCACAGGTGTGTGGTGGGATGGTGGTGGGGTGGGTACATGGGTGGGTCTAGGGTTTGGGGTGGGTAGGTGGGGTTCAACCCTTTAGGGTGGGTGGGTGGGTGAATGGATGGATGGATGGATGGGTGGATGGGTGGATGGGTGGACCCGCCGCCCACCATCAAGATCCACCACCACCATCAAGATCCACAGGGGGGGTCCTCGAGGCCTGGGGTCTGGGGTCTTTGGTGGGTCTCAGCTCTTCTACTAACTACTCACCACTAACTACTGGTTCGTAGTCAGTAGTTACACAGACACACAGAGCGCAGCATCCATCACTAACTGAGGCTTTAGAGGGGGCGTGCTCAAGGCCCAACGAGGGCCACCGGCACTGCACGAGTGATGAAGGAGGATGTTGAAGGAGGTAATGAAGGAAGATGATGGATGCCGAGTGTGCTGCTGACGGTCGCTGTGCCCCCCCTCCCCCCTCCCGCTGCCCGCGTGCTTGTAACAGCCACCCTTGCGCATGTCCAGTAAGGAGGCAGCACAAAGGGTGCTGTATGTCAGGACCAGCCAGTGGCCTGACGTCTCGAGATCCGACCTTTTAAATCCCTCTCTGGCAAGAAGGGAGAGGGAGAGCGGGAACTCACACCCGCTCTCCTCCGATTCAGGCCCAGTGGTTGACTTTTGGCTGGCATGTCACGCGCAGGGCGGACCGGGCGAGGGCCTCGGGTCGGCGTTCTGGGACGCGGTGCGCGCGTTCCGTGCGCGCGTCGACGCGGAGCTGCCCGGCATGTACACGTGGTTCGATGAGAGCAGCCTGCACATCACCGTGCGCGCGCTCATGGGCTGATGGGCTGATGAGATGATCTTCATGGCGCTTGCTTTCACTCTGGACTGGCCATGTTGCGGAGCTGCCCGGCATGCACACGCAACGCAGGGTTCGATGGGAGCAGCCGTGGGAGCAGCCTGCACATCACTGTGCGTGCGCTCATGGGCTGACGGGCTGGCGGGTTGAGCATCAGTTGGCAGGCGGTTGGCGCCCTCCTGGCAAAATCCTATCCATTCCTTTCGCTGACTCACCATGCCGCGGAGTCTGCCCGGCGTGCACATCAAACTCGTCTTTTTACCTGACAGCAGCCTTCACATCACCGCGCGCGTGCTGACCGCCTCGATGCTGCGTTTTCACTCTGGGCTGCCCATGCTTTGCCCTCCCCCCGTCTCTCCCCCCAGCGCACCCACACCCCAGCCACCCGCGCACACACACGATCGCACGGGCCCGTCCACTATGTTTACAGCTTGTAACAAAAAAACAAAAACGCGCGGCCTCACCACGACTCTATTGTGCACAGTCCCGCAGAGAAGAAGAACCCAGCATCCTCAATCCTCCTCCTGATCCATCCATCCAATAGTGGGCATAGCGTGTGGGCGCAGCTGCCGCCTGTGCCTGTGGGCGCCGCCTCCTGCTTGCGTCGGCGCGTCAGCCAGACAGTCCTAGTGCACTGTGTCACCTCGATCGCCTGCATCTCTGCGACCTTCTGCATCTCCTGCACCTCCGCGACCGCCTGCATCTCTGCTAACTTCTGCATCTTTTCCTCCTCCAGCGCCTGCATCTCCTCGAGCCTCTGGATCTCCCCTAGCCTCATCATCTCGTCCTGCTCGTCCCGCTCGCCCTGCAGCTGCAGCTGCCGAATACCCGCGGCCTCCTGCATCTCCTCCTCCTCCTGCAGCGTCTGCATCTCCTCGAGCCTCATCGCCTCGTCCCGCTCGTCCATCTCGTCGCGCTCCTCCTGCAGCTGCTGCTGCCGAATCTCCTGTGGCGACGCCTCCTCCTCAGAAGTCTCCTCCTCCTCGTCATCCTCCGTGGAAGCACCGTCCCCAGGAGGGAACATCTTGAGGTAGGTCGCGATGCGGGCCAGCGCCTGGGACGCAACCTGCTGGAGGCGCTTCTTAGCTGCCCCGGGCGCCACCAGCCGCCCCAGTGCAGGCACCGCACCAGCCGCCACCATGGTCGTGACCGACCCCTGGACGACCCCCGCGAGGTTCATCAGCGCGCCCGCTGCATTCTGCTGCGTCAGCGCCTTGGAGGCGGGGCCCAGCAGCAGCACCAGTGGCGGGATGGCCCCGGCAGCCGCGACGGTGACCGCGTCCTCGGCGTTCATGCCAGCGATGGTTGCCAGCGCTGCGGACGCATTCTGCTGAGTTCCAGGGCTGCCCCCCAGCAGCTGCACCAGTGGGGGGACGGCACCGGCAGCTGCGATGGCGGACGCAACCAGCTTGCTCTTGGCGAGTTCAGAGAGCGCTCCCGCAGCCGACTCGTGTGTTGCAGCTGAGGAGCCAGGTCCCAGCAGCAGCACCAGGGGTGGGATGGCACCGGCAGCGGCGATGGCGGCCGCAGTCTCAGCTTCGATAGCAAGGTTCCACAGCAACCTCCCCGCAGGCTCCTGCACGCTGTCTGGAGAGCCAGCCCGAATCAGCCGCACCAGCAGAGGGATGGCACCAGCGGCAGCGATTATTTCCGCGACGTCCGGGTTCAGTGAGAGGAAGCGCAGCGACAGTGCTGCCATCCTCTGCACTTCAGCTGGAGACTCGGGCTCCAGCAGCTCAAGCAGCGGACCGATGGCACCCACAGCAGCAATGTCCATCAGGTTCCCTGGCGTGAGGCCACGCAGACCGTTGTGCGCGTCGCGACAAATCTGCATGAGTTCCTCCAGCGCCGAGCGCCTCTGGGAAGGCCGGGCACCTCTACCAAGCTTGCGCACCAGGACCTTCAACTTCCGGGTATCCGTCATGGCCGTGTGCTGCGTGGCTGCGAGGTTACAGGCGGTGTGGGGGTGTGGGTGGGTGGGTGGGGGGGGGGGCATGCAGTGAGCCACGAGCAGAGTGGTGGCATCATGGGCTGCTTGGCTACGAGGGTACAGGCGGGTGGAGGGGTGGGTGGGGGGGGCCACGCAGTGAACCACGATCAGGCGCACGGGAGCGCATGGAGCGCGCATGGAGGGCATGGCGCGCCAGGCAGCGTGGGGCGAGATGCATGGCACCTCCAGGTGCATAGTGTGCCTCCAGGTGCATGGGCCTGCTACCAAGGCAGCAGGCCCAGGACAGGCGCCGACAGGCATCAGTCGGCGGTCGTGCGACTCACGCTCTAAGGCTTGAGCATATGTGCGTGGACGATGCGTCGCACAGGGGGTTGACAGGATGGCGGAGAGAACAGACAGTGTGGCCCCATAGCACCGTTCAGGCCGCGGGATGCATAGTATAGCATTGCATACGCGCGGTGCACAGCGTGGTATGAAGAAAGTGCGAATCTCCAAATCTCCACAAATCAGTCCACACCTACATATGATGATGATGATGATGATGATGAGTTCGTTACAATCCACTTCTGGCGGTCACACGTGCGGTTCCAAAGCTCCAGTGGGACAGTGCTAGGTGTGGTTTGGTTTTGGGAGGGGAGATGGGTGGGAGGGGGAGTGATTTGTAAGGTCTCATGCGGGAGAATGCTGGGGGCACGCCCTTTATTTTCAGGACTTGAAATTCTATTTTCCACGGCTGGATTTTGCTCTGACCACGTTGACAGTGACCTCCCGTTGACCGTTTGCCTCGCGGCTTGCCCTTTAGGTCTGACGGGTTCGACATACTGAAAATCCACTGGATGGGTTGAGCTGTGTTCAAAGTACAGCCGGAACACAGTCAAATGGCTGTGTAAAGCCGAAAACAAAATCATTGGGCGTGCCGCTGGGAGAGCCCCTTGTGCGTTTGAGGGAAACAATTGTTTCATCTGGGCTTCCGCTTCGGAAACCGGCACGGCCGTGACCGTCACGCAATGCTGTGTGACTACTCTCCATACTCCTCTCTAACGTGTTACAACTGTGACGCTGCAAGAGCCTACTTACTGGCCCGACTTGCTCTCCCCCACCCTTGATGATGGATGCTACAGTCAGGGACACCTCTTACCGTGTAAAACCGTACTCGGCGCGTATGGCCCGAGCACCTTACTGAGATGGCTGGCCGTTGGTGGTAGGGAACCCCAACTCTGTCTGCTGCTGCACATCTGCTGCTGCACAGCACACAAAAGCAACGTGCGTGCCAGTGTTTCCATGAGCCACCCCGCAACCACGCAAAGTGCATTTGCAAGGTGAGATTGGCCGATTAGGGCCGGCGCTGCGGGGTGAGATTGCGCGAATTCCGACCCGATTTGTTTCGCCAAAAGTCTCTGGCGGGGTGAGATTGAGGAAGTGGGTGTGAGACGCGGGGTGGGCCATCACTTTCCCATGATCGTTAGCAGAGCCACTGGTGCGTGCGTCTCCGTGAGCGCGTTAACAGGTATTACAGGTTAAACTTTTCACATACGCGTCCGGAGGACCCCGGGGCGTGAGTTGAGGCCAAGACTACACGTTGAGGAGGGCTCTACGAGGAGAGCCTGCAAGGCCACGCAGCGCGCCAGCCTACCAGGTCGCGTTAACCGAGCACACACGCTCGCGCCCGCCCACGCACGCACCCGCCGGTACGTGCTCCGCAACTGCTGTCAGTGAGTCAACTGCTGCGGCCGCGCGTGTGTGTGACTCGCTTCAGCTATTTACACGGAAGAAACTCAGACAGCTCAAGCCAGCAAAATAAACGCCGCACCGGCAGCACAATCCCGCGCGCGCGAACTTCTCATGCCACGTCAACCGCGAACGTCACGCCACCGCACCCCCCCACAAATCCACCCCCGGAATGTCAACGCCAAACATTATCTCTGCCACACACCAGCATTCTCTCTACCACATGCCGTCAACAATCGCTGATTTTCAGCCCGCTATAGCTGGCTTCCGCTGCCCCCAGAAGACAGATATTCCGCCTCCACGGGGACTTGATTTGTAGCTCATGCAGCGATGACATTTGCCGGTGCCGCGTGTGTCGGCCCATCAGCTGGATAGTCGCAGACCCTGCGGCTGGTCCCCGTGCTTGTCCCAGTGATTTCCTTTTCAGGATTTGGAATTTATTATTCCACAGCCGGATTTGGCTTTGACCGCGTTGACCGTTGACCGTCGACCACACGTCCTCAGATGTGGGTAATTTGAAAGCTGTTGACGTGCTCTGTCTGGCGGGCTTGTCAGTCTCACAATCCACTGGATGGGTTGAGCTGTGTGCAAGGTCAAAGTACAGCCGGAATACAGCCAAATGGCTGTGTAGAGCCGAAAAGGAATCACTGGCTTGTCCCCAGCTGGTCAGCTGGTCCCCTGCAGCTGCAGCACAGAAATCGCAGACCCAGCATCCCCTCCTGCAGCACGGAAGCCCCGGCTCGAAAGACGCGAGTCAGTGGCGGGCACGCCCCTCTTTTACTCAGCAAGTGCTGCCAGTGCGTCTGATGCAACCATTCGGACGCGCTCTGGAGATTCGGGTCCCACCAGCTGCTCTAGCGCAGGGATGGCACCGGCTGCGATGATAATATCCTCACTCTCATTCCGAGCAAGGTTCAACAGCGCTCCTGCTGCATTCAGCTGCACCAGAGCTGGAGAGCCAGGTCCCAGCGGCTGCACCAGCAGAGGGATGGCACCAGCAGCAGGGATCGCAAACGCATTCTCAGCATTCCAGTCCGCAATGCTCGCCAGCGTTGCAGCTGCATTGTTCAGCACGGCAACTGGAGAGCCAGGCTGCAGCAGCTGCACCAGCAGAGGGACGGCACCAGCAGCAGCGATGGCCAGTGAACCCGCAGCACACGCAGAGATGTTGCACAGTATTCCTGCAGAACACTCATGCACCTCAGCTGAAGAGCCACGTCCCAGCAGCTGCACCAGGGGAGGAATGGCACCGGCAGCAGCGATGGTGACTGCTGTTTTCGCATTCCGAGAGAGGGCCTGCAGCGCTCCGACTGCAGGTTTGCGCACCGCGGCTGAAGATCCAGACCCCAGCAGCTGCACCAGTGGAGGGATGCCGCCAGCGGCAGCGATGATGATCGCGATGTCATCGCTGTCGGTGAGACCCCAGAGAGCCAATGCTGCCATCCTCTGCACATCAGCTGAGGAGCCGGACCTCAGCAGCTTCAGCAGGGGAGGGGTGGCACCCGCAGCAGCGACAGCCACCATGAAGTCCTCGTCCGCCGCATCGTTACACAGCTGCAGCACCTTGGCCAATGCCTGCACAGTCTGAGCGGGCCGTGAGCCTGGACCAAGCTTGCGCACCAGGTGCTTGAGCTCGCGGCGGGCGGCGCGGGCCGGTGGTGGCATTGTCTCGTGGCTGCGGGCATGGAGGACGGAGCAGGGTGAGCCAGGCAGGGGAGGGGGGGGGGAAGGGAGGCAGCACGCGCGTGCTGGACATGTATGTGTACAGTGTGCACGTCCAGCATGCAGGCGCGGAGGCAGCCTGCACGCACACATCGCATGCAAGAGGCCTCGCAAATCATCACGAGCCTCTGTTCGATCGCGCGAGTGTGGTTGCGTAAAGTGGCAGGCGGGCGGTGCGTGAGTGGCTTTGCGTGTCCCATCACATGCGTACCTCAAGCACGCAACAAGGAAATCTCACGTTAAGCTTGGCGCCTGCTGTGTACACAGCGCTAATGGTAGAGCGTGGCGCCTGGCTGAACGAGGCGTTCAGATGGGACGGAAGACAAGCCGACGCCAAAACCTAAACTGAAAGCCAAGTGTTGATAGTTGGGCGTCCGGCGTGCGATTTAGTCGCTTCAGTTGATTGGGGCGTAAGTAGGCGCGGTGGAGGAGCGTGGCGGTGTGTGGAGTGTGGAGTGTTGGAGTCTTCAAAAAATAAATATTTTTGAGATGATGATGATGAGATGATGATGATGATGAGCTGTTTACAATCCACTTCTGGCGGTCACGCGTACGGTTCCAAAGCTCCAGTGGGACTTAGAGAAACAAGGCTCGAGGCCCACAAAAGGTCAAGCTACAAGTAGCCCACGGTAACGCCATCCACACTTGGTGGCGGGCGCCAAGCAAGCAGCACCACTGTGCAGGCTGCACACCCAGCCCCTCAAATGGCCAGAGGGCGGACCCAAGGTATAAAACCATGAAGGGACCAAAAAGCCCTCCCCCAGACCACCGGAAGCGGGGCTAGTAGCACACCCGCCGCAGCACTCTACTCAGAGACCACACCGCACCCGCCACCGCACGCGTGTGGCGCCACCTCCCCTTCAAAAAACACCCCCAGAGGGAATGCCATCTAGCAAGCAGGTGCAGGCACCCGCTCGCCGTCAACGACGAGGCGCGCGCGGTGGAACTGCGCCCGCTTCCCCGCAAACTTGGCGGCGAGGAAAGCGGGCCACAGCGCCTGGTGCTGCGCCTCCTCGCGGTCACTGAGGACGTCGAAGACTGCAGTCGAGTCCACGCAGCGGCGCAGCTCGTGGCGCCAGCGCACGAAAGTGTCGGCCACGGCGTCAGACGCCACGGTGAAGAGCACACGCAGCACACCGCCCCCGCGTGGCTCCACGCCGATGCCCCCGACGGCAGGCTTGGCGTTGAGGAGCGACGCGGACACGACGCCACCATCAGCCGGCTCCCGCCGGCCGGTGCCGCCGTAGAGGAAGCGCACGACATCCGTAGCCAGGCGGACGGGCAGGCTGGTGCCGTCCTCGGCAGCTGCAGCGATCCGCTCCGAGAGTTTTATAATCCACTGCCGGCGGTTCGGTTCCGAAGCTCCAGCGGGACTTAAGAGAGCAGGCACGAGGCCCACCAAAAAGGTCAAGCTACAAAAGTAGCCCACGGTTGCGCCAACCACGTAGTGGCGGGCGCCAAGCAAGCAGCACCACAATGCAGGCTCCACACCCAACCCTTCCAGTGGCCGGAGGACGGGCCCAAGGTATAAAACCATAAAGAGACCAGAAATCCCTCCCCCAAACCACTGGAAGCGGGGCTGGTAGCACACCCGCCGCAGCACTCTACCCAGCGACCACACCGCACCCGCCACCGCACGCGTGTGGCGCCACCTCCCCTTCAAACACCCCCCCAGAGGGGGTGCAACTAGCAAACAGGTGCAGCCACCCGCTCGCCTTTTTGGGGGGGGGGGCATGGCATGTGCGGCAGTAGAAACAAACTCAAGCTTGAATTTCCAAAGTGTTGTTTGGGATTGCGCCGCGCTGCTCTGTCTCCGCGCCACACCTCTGAGAGGCACAACAGATGGCACCTCCCATCTTCCTGCGACCCCGAGAGGCAGGCTGCGGCCGCTAAAATACCGACCACACCGGGGTATTGCAACATCCATTTATCACGTGGGGAACGGTGCTGGAGCGCCAGGGGGGACTTGGGCAGGTGAGGGGTGAGCCTTGCGGGCGCTGGCGAGGGGGTGGGTGGGGTGGGGGCACCAGAGGGGCACTTCAAGGGGGAGCTTCCATCACACCACACATTGTCTTACACGGCCGTTGAAGACATTGCAGTGGTGGTGAGCGGCCTGCCGGCAGGATGTGGTTGCGTCGGCCCGCCTCCGCCGCACCCGTCCTCTCCCCGCCCCCCCCCCCCTGTGGCTTGTTTACAGTTTACAGTTTACAGTACGCGCCCTCGGGGCGTGGGATTGAGGGAGCTGCCTAATGAGGCCAGCTACCAGCCCCCTGTGGCTTGACTCAATACACGGCTGCCATCCAGTCTAGTCCAAGCACGGCACGGCGCATAGCTCTACGCCTGCGCCCCCTCCTCCCTCCCTGCTCCTGCGTGTGGCTGATGCACGACCGCGACAAAACCTGGGCCTGTTAGACACGTGCAGACACTCCCGGGCCACTTTCGTTACAACTGTGGCTGAAATACTGCATAAAATAGTGGCGACGCGCCTGTCCCGGCTGCTCCCCCAGCTTGCTCCCCCCACCCCTCTTAGCTGAGCGCTCCCGTGCGGCCGCCCAGTGGGCTGCGCTGCCCCCCCCCTGGGTTGCACTGCCCCGCTCACCACTAGGGTAGGGTGGATCTGGGGGCCCAGTGCCCTGTCTAGGTCCAGTGCGTGCGCGCATGTGGGGGTTAACCCTCACCCCTACCAGGTAGCCAGCCAGTTTCCCACTGAAACTGAGTTAAGGTGTCGGGCGCTAGAGCCGACACAGGTCTTATACATTATAACTGGTGTCACACAGACTGTAATATCCATCATCACCAGGGTGCCCCGCTCCCCCTAGGTTGCCCCGCCCCGCCCCCCACTCTCCGGCCCCCACTGTCCGCGAGCGCCAAAACGGGGGAAAACACCCGCGCCCGCCGGTGCATGTACCGCAACCGCCTGCCCGCGCCAGGCAAGTGTGCTGTAAACGCGGTTGCAGTGCATTTTATTCGTACGCAGTGGCGGCATCTGTACATGCCGCCTTTAGCCAGCACATCACCTGGACAGTCCCAGCCCCTGCATCTCCCTCACAAACACGCCGTCCGCAGCAGCGGCGATAGCAGCATGGTTCTCGGACGGTCCGCTCGCCCTGTGACCAAGTGCCGCCAGTGCCTCTGATGCGATCAGTTTCACGTGGTTTGGACAGTGGGGCCCTATCAGCTGCTCCAGTGCGGTGATGGCACCAGCTGCAACAATAGTGGTGACGAAGACATCGACATTCCGAGCTAGGTTCAACAGCGCTGCTGCTGCATTCAGCTGCACCAGAGCTGGAGAGCCAGGTCCCAGCGGCTGCACCAGCAGAGGGATGGCACCAGCAGCAGGGATCGCAAACGCATTCTCAGCATTCCAGTCCGCAATGCTCGCCAGCGTTGCAGCTGCATTGTTCAGCACGGCAACTGGAGAGCCAGGCTGCAGCAGCTGTACCAGCAGAGGGACGGCACCAGCAGCAGCGATGGCCAGCGAACCCGCAGCACACGCAGAGATGTTGCACAGTATTCCTGCAGAACACTCATGCACCTCAGCTGAAGAGCCAGGCCCCAGCAGCTGCACCAGGGGAGGGATGGCACCGGCAGCAGCGATGGTGACTGGTGTTTCCGCATTCTCAGCGAGGTTTGTCAGCGCTCCGACTGCAGGTTTGCGCACGCCGGCTGAAGATCCAGACCCCAGCAGCTGCACCAGTGGAGGGATGCCACCAGCAGCAGCAATGATGATCGCGATATCAGCGCTCTCGCTGAGGGCCCAGAGTGACAGTGCTGCCAGACGCTGCACATCAGCTGAGGAGCCGGACCTCAGCAGCTGCAGCAGGGGAGGGATGGCACCCGCAGCAGCGACGGCGAGCAAGCAGCTCTCGTCCGGCGCAGCTTGACACAGCTCCATGACCTTGGTCAATGCCTGCTTCTTCTGAGCGGGCTTGGAGCCAACACCAAGCTTGCGCACCAGGAGCTGCAGCTGTCGACGGGCGGCGCGAGATGACATCGTACGTGCGTGTCCCCGTGTGACGTGGCTGCGAGCATGGGGGCAGGGCATGCAGCAGCGTTGAGCCACGATTGGAGGTGCAGGCCTCGCGCACCCGCAGGCCTCCTGCCGTGCATGGCGGTGACGCAGGCTTTGCATGCGCGGCAGGTGTGCATGTTGAGGCGCCAGGAACGTGCAGCGCGGCGTACACGGTGCACGCGACTCACGTTGAAAAGGCTTGGCGCGAGTGCTACAGCACGCGATGAGGCGATGCGCCTAAGAGGGGCGTTGGGGCACAGTCAGAACCTGGCCTCGAGGATGATCGACAGCTGGATGCAAATGTGCAGTCGCGGCAATACAGTTGCGGGATGGCAAGTACTCGGCGTGATGCAATCGCAATTTGTCGATTGGGTCGTGTGGGTTGAGGGGCGGACAGAGGTGAGGGAAGGGGGGCAAAGTGTGGGGAAGTTTGGAAGCTGCAGCTATTCATCACCTCAGCTACGAGCTGCTATTCATGACACTGTGTGCCTTGTGTGTGCAGTAAACAGAGAGAGGCTGCGGATGGGGTGCGCACGACGGCGGATGGTTTGCACACAATGGCGGATGGGGTGCACACGTCCGGCGGATGGGGTTGCACACGACCCCATCCGTGCGCGCCAACACCAGTTACAGTTACAGTTACAGTTACATGGCATTCCAGCTAAGACAACACTAGTCCTAGTGCCACCGCCATGTGAGCCCCCCTGGAGGGTGGGACCTGGCCATGCATGACGCATGGGGCGCAGGCAGAGCCCCATGCATGGAGTTGGACAACCATGCACCATGCCAGGCGGGGACTTTTCTGCTTCAGCGCCGCCAGTCGGCACAGCCGGCGTGGTTGGCCTCAAAGGCCAGGAGGAGGACGGTCCTTTCCTATACGCTCCTTGCCAGACATGTCCCTCAGGGACTTGTTTGGGTCTAAACTAGCCGGCGGGAGCGGTAGTCTAGACGGCAGGTAACCGGCTGGTGGCGCCAACACCAGCAACACAAAACGCAACCCATCTGTCAATTACAACACGCAAACTACATTGTACGTCGTCATCATGTTGAGGCGGCTGGCAGATTGTGATGGCGACAGGACGAGCTTCGGCGCCTGGCGCTGCTTCTGCTTCTACGCCCCTCGCTGCTGCTGCGCCTGCGCCACACGCACGCAAGGTTGAGCAGCAGCGGCCGCCAGCCAGCCACGCCGCGTCCAGCCCCCACTGCGTCTGCGTCTGCGCCTGCCCTCACTGCTGCGCCTGCCGCTGCGCCTGCACCACGCGCACGAGGTTGAGCAGCAGCGGCAGCCCGCCCCCGCTCTCCCTCGCAAAGCCCACCAGGCCCTCGGCACTGGGGACGCCGTCCGCGGGGGACACTGTGGCAGACGCGAGGTCAGCACCGCCTGCGTTGGGGTTTAGGGGTTCAACGTTTAGGGTTCAGGATGCGTGCGTGTGACATGTGCGCGTGCACGCGTCGGTAATGGTTCTACACCCACCTGGGAGAAACCGGGGGAATGGTTTTACACCCACTTGGGAGAAACCGGGGGAGAGGGAGAGACCGAGAGAGAGAGAGAGAGACACAGATAGAGAGAAAGAGACAGACAGGCAGAGAGGTAGAGACAGAGCCACAGAGAGGAACGGAGGGAGTGTGTGCGAGGGCGTGGCTGATGATCGGGCAGCAGGCTGTCGGAAAGACCCACCCGATGCGAGACGCGCATGCACCACGTGCTCCTGCCCCTCCGCCGGCCCCATCAGCCGCACGCGCAGCTCGTCCTCTCCGATGTGCTCGACGCTCGTGCCGGTGAGCTGCACACAGAGAGAGTGAGAGAGTGAGAGAGTGTGAGAGCGAGTGATGCGACCATTCAGACTCGACGCTCGTGCCGGTGAGCTGCACACAGAGAGATTGAGAGAGTGAGAGAGTGATGTGACTATTTAGAGTGAGAGTGAGAGAGAGAGAGAGAGAGTGCTGCAACCATTCAGGCTCGACGCTCGTGCCGGTGAGCTGCACACCGAGAGAGTGAGAGAGTGAGAGCGAGAGTGATGCGACCATTCAGGCTCGACGCTTGTGCCGGTGAGCTGCACACAGAGAGAGTGAGAGAGAGTGATGCGACGACTCAGAGTGAGAGAGCCACAGCGATGCGACTATTCAGGCTCGACGCTCGTGCCGGTGAGCTGCACACAGAGAGTGAGAGAGTGAGGGAGTGAGAGAGTGAGAGAGAGTTCTGCGACCATTCAGACTCGACGCTCGTGCCGGTGAGCTGCACACACAGAGGGAGAGAGAGAGAGAGATGCGACCATTCCGAGGCGCTCTGGAGAGCCGGCCCCCATCAGCTGCTCCAGTGCATCGATTGTGTCCAACAAAGACCTAGCTAGGCCGTTTCGGGTCATCATTGAGGGGATTACGTTTGAAGGCGGGTGACCAACCGTGCGCCACACACACACACACCCTGCCACACACACACACCTGTGTGGCAATCGCGCTCAGCGTGTCGCACCAAGAGGCAGCGGCAGCGTGGCGGTCGTCGATCGCGCGCGACTCGTCCAGCTGCACCGCGCGCTGCCGCGTGGTCTCCGCCTGCATGCGCGCCTGCATGGTTGCACGGTGTGTGTGTGTGTTTATGGGGCGTGCGTGCGTGTGTTGTGTTTGTGTGTGTGTGTGTGAGAGTGTGCGTGTGCGTGTGACTTGTCTAGCTGCACCGCCCGCGTGGTCTCCGCAGGCAAACACACCTGATTGCAGGGGGGGGGGGACCGAGGTCATTGAGCTGGTGCAGGGCGTGCAGGTGGAGGCACCTGCTCCGCTCCGCAATGTGTGTGTGTGTGCGTGCGCGTGTATGCGCATGTGTGTGTCTGTGTGTGTGTGCGCGTGTGCGTGCACTCTACACCCACCATCTCGGTGTCGTGCGCCACCAGGTCCCCCTCCAAGGCCCTGGCAACTCACACACACACACACACGCACACACACGTACACACACACACAAACGCACACACACAACACACTCACCATCTCTGTGTCGCGCGCCACCAGGCCCCCCTCAAGGTCCTGGCAGCTCACACATACACACACACACGCAAACACAAACGCACACACAAACGCACACACACTACACACCCACCATCTCTGTGTCGTACGCCACCAGGTCCCCCTCCAAGTCCTGGTAGCTCACACACACACACACACACACACCATCTCTGTGTCGTGCGCCACCAGGTCCCCCTCAAGGTCCTGGCAGCTCGCCTCTGTGCGCGCGAGCTCCGCCTCCAACCTCTGTGCCTCTTGCT
>VFSX01000032.1:222500-250000 GCA_016618255.1 Chlamydomonas sp. UWO 241
GCCTCTGCCTTGTAGTCGTGCGCGTCGCTGAAGGAGAGGATGGCCTCTGAAAAGGACGCTTTCTGGCCCAGGTTCTGCATGCTCGACTTGAGCGACTGCAGCTGGCGCTTCAGCAGTGTGCGCCCCGCGTGCGCCTGCGTCTGCTTGGTCGCCTGGTCCCGCGCTGCACCCGCCCTGTCCTCGGCCCCCCTGCTGTGCTTTTCGCACTCGGAGAGCAGTTCAATCAGTTGCGCTTTGAGGTGCGCCTCATCCGTGTGCACCAGGCTGCTGAGCGTGAGGCTCAGGTCCTCGAACGCGAGGCGCTTGGCAACGTCGGCCATGCTGAGGGCGTCTACTGTTGCAAAGCGAGAGCAAGCTCTGGCTGTCTGCAGGGCGAATGTCAAACCGACAGCGACCACGCGCTCAGATTCCGTTGCAGAGGGGGGGTGCAGTTGTGCAGTTGTGATTCGTAATGGTGCGTTGACCAGGTGTGGACTAGGGTCTAGTCAAAGCCCCCCCCCCAAGTAAGGGGACACACACACACACACTGGGGCGAGTGTGGCGTCTCTCTCTGTCTCTCCGTGCCTCCCAACATCTCATCCGCGGATGATCGGTTCGATTTGGCGACGCCATTAAGACGCGGATTAGAAACGCACACTCTCGTAGGGCGTGGGTGCCCGTGGGAGATGAGGGAGGGGGGGGGCATGGGGGGCCTGGTGGGAGCTGTAGGGAGTGCGGGGGCTGTAGGGGGAAGGCAGTGTGTGTGTGTCAGGGTGTGTGGTGTGTGTGTGTGTGTCGGGGCAGTCAGAGGGAAGTAGGCGTGTGTGTGGGCGTTTGTGGGCGTGTGCTGTGTGTGTGTGTGTGTTTGGGGGGGGGGCATCGACACACCACTGAACGGGCCGCGACGCAGGAGCCTTACAGTAGTCTTCGGCTGACACACCGATCGCCGAGGCTAGTGGGTCGGGGCGTGGTCAAGTTAATTCCCCGCCCCCACCATGCACAGCCTGAAGCCTCAACTCAAATCGTCATGCCTAACGGACAACGCGGGACACTGCCACGCCTGGCGTTCTTTCAACAGCGCAGTGCACCCATGCTAGCCAGGAGTGGCTTGTACGTCAAAGCCATGGGTCCATGAACATCGCATCACCGCTGTAGCACCGGCGCCAGCACCTGCCCCTTGTTCCACTGGTCCAGCTTGCTGGCACGCCGACCGAGGGCATATACGCCCAGCTCCTCTGTGAATTCCTTGGCGATGGAGCGCAGATTGCCGCCAGTGCTGTGCAGCGGGCGCGCGTGTGTGTGTGTGTGTGGGGGGGGTAGCGCGAGTGCGTGTGTTTTATGCAATGCCACAGAGTGTGCGTGTGTGTGTGTGCCAGTGCGCTCTGTGTGCCCTCGTGCGCCACCGCACCCACCGCTTCCTTGACATTGCGACGCGCGTGTCTGCGGGTGAGAGCCCGCCCACACACTGTGCCACCACTCCGGCCAGCTGCTCTGTGAGGGGGGCGCCGGGTGGGAGCAGCGGGCACACGTCCTGCGTGGGCGTGGGCATGCGTGTGCGACGCAATGTGTGCGCGTGTATGTGCGCATGTGTGTGTGTGTGTGTGCGCATGTGCGTGTGCGTGGCAGCGAGTGTGCCACGCCCATTGTGCACATGGTGCGTGCGTGCGCACGCAGGCCGCCCCACCTGCAGCGCCGCTTCCGCCACCAGCGTCGCAGACAGCACGTCACCCTGCGAAGCGTAACGCTCTGCAAGAGCAGCCGCAATGACGGCAGCGTCCTGGTGATCCGTGTGGTGGGCAGACACAGGGTGTGCATGCGTGTGTGAGTTTGTGTGTGTTTGTGTGTGTGTGTGTGTGCGTGCGTTGCCGTAGCTGTCTTCACTTCATACTGTTCAGTTTGTCGGTACAGTCACGCATGACCACAGTCACGACTCGGGCAGAGTCTGGCCTCCACCGACCGCGGCCGCAGACAGTCACTGAGTGACCATGCCACAAAGGCTTGTGATGTCACTGCCCACAGCCTGTGTCAAGCGGCCGACCCTGAGGCTAGCTAGCACTCCTAAAACAACTACAGAGAAGGGTGGGTGGGTGGCACGGCATAGAGGGGTTACCCCTGAGCCACGAAAGTATTGAGAACAGTTGCGGTGCTAGCGACCCAGGCCGACGGAATGGAAGCTTAGGTGCCCAGCACCGCACGTACTTGTCCTCAAACTGAACCATCTCAGCGACACCGGAAACTCGTGTTTTCTATCCACCTGGCGTTCAACACAACACTCCCATGTGCATGCACGCCTGCGTGCGTGCGATTGCGTGTGTGTCCCCGCCCCTCACTGCGCCCGCACCTGCGTGGCTGCATCCAAGCGGCTGCGGTACTGTGCCGACACCTCTGGCGCATCCGGCACTGCGCCAGCCTGCGTTTGTGGGGTGCGCACGCGGGCCATGCTCACCACACCTGCTGCTGGTACACGTACTCAAGTGAGAGGGCGGCCTGAGGGACTTGCACACGCGCATGCGTCACAGCCACCGCCAACACCTAGTGCCGACTTGACAGTAGGTACTACCGCACGGACATCCACGAATCAAACACGCAGTCCTGACAGCAAAGCCGCGTAACAACAATACTAATAATAATGGACAGCGCGCATTGGGGCTCGATTAACGGAGGCGCGTTCTCGTCGCCGAGCCCTGGACCCAGCAATGCGGCGCTGCTGGTGACGAGGATCTCCGTGCCGCTGACGAGCGGAGTAAAATACGACTGGCCCGGCTCCTGCTAGACTGCCCCTCGGTGGAACACTTCAGGAGCGGCTTGCCCGGCGCTGCCATGGCTTGGCGAGTAGCCGCGGCGCTGCCGCGGCCCGTGCTGGGAGACGGCCCTTATCCTCCCCCCATGCAGGACGCCATGCGGCACCGATCTCGACGAGTTGATCGACGAGCGGAGGAGCTGGCGCCCGTCAATGCATGCTGGACATTGGTCAAGATGGCTGCCCGTGGAGGCGGGCTACCATCACGGCTTCAGCGGTGGCGACCGCCGAGGCAACACAGAGTAAATCCGCTTCACCAATCGCAGCGTTCGTCACCGCGCTCATCCTCGGGGTCGCTCGTCTGCCGGTGACTGGCGTTGGAAGGTCTTCAGGCAGCCTCCATGACAACTCTGTCGTCCATGCACCCCTGGAGGGTGGGACCTGGCCATGCATGAGGCATGGGGCGCCGGCTGAGCCCCATGCAAACGAGAGCTGGACAGCCATGCACTGCCAGGCGGGGACCGTTCCAGTCAGCGCCAGTCGGCTCTGCCGGCTTGACTGGCCACAAGGCCACCACTGTGACCTGAGGAAGGTCCTCTCCTATATGCTCCTTGCCAGACATGTCTCTCAGAGACCGCTGTTTGGGGTAGTCTAGCCGGCGGGAGCGGTAGTCTATCGGCCGGGAGCCGGCGGTACTCTAGAACTGAGGTGTGCTGGAGTATCGGCGGGTGTCTCTAGTAGAAGAGTAGCCTGCTTAGCTGGAAACCCCGTGTTACTGTTACTGTTACAGCGCGCATGCATCGTTGCTCTCGCTGCGAGAGAGAGACGGATGTGTCGGTCGGAAGCAACGTTGCAAGGCGCCTCGGGTGCGCCCGCGCTGGTACAAAATCCGATGTGTACGCACCTATGTACGACGTACTAACTGTGCTCCCCCCCCCCTCCTCCCCCCTCCCCCTCCCCGTCTGCATCTTGGTGGAGGTGTTTCCTGCGTCCCCCCCCCTCTCACCGCACGTGCCTGCATGTGCGCTGCTTGCATCGCCTCGCGTAGATCGAGCAGTGTGGAGAGGCGCCCCGGGTGCGCGGCCCCATAGTGCGCCCGCGCGACCGAGTCTGCTTCTGCAAGCATCCCCACTGCCTCAGCTAGCTGGCCGAGGTCGCCACCGCAAACCTGAGTGGGGGGGGGGGAGAGGGGGGGAGGCGGGGAATGGGCATGGGCATGGGCGTGGGCAGGGGGGCTGAACGGGCGCACGTTGGGTGCGGACGCAGGCTGAGGGATTCGTCGGGTGGCAGTGCTAATGCGGTCCCGCGTCCTACGTGTGGACTCTGCCACCATGCTGCTCACGTGTACGCCGCACGCATGCAGCTGCCTCAAATGATGCACGAACGAATGCATGATACAAGCGCACCATGTTGTTTGCAACGTTCCGCAGCGCCCACAGTCGCTCCGGCACCGGCACCCTCGACCGCCTGGAAGGCTCAGAGTTGGGGTCAAGCGGCTGGCGCGGAGGCTCCGACACCTACATGGAGGGAGGGAGGGGGCATTTGGCATGGCATGGGATGGCGTGGGATGGCGTGGCGTTTGTTTGGTTGTTTGGGTGCTGGGTGCAATGAGGGGGTGGAGGGAGCGGGGTGGGGGTCAAAGCGGCTGCAGAGGCTCCAATCCCTGTGAGCAAACACACGAGGGGGCGAGCGTCAAAGGGTGATGACAGGTAGATGGTGCAGTCTGTGTGGCGCCGGACCGGACACACGACAACCGCTGCCCAGTCGTGGCCACTGTGACATGAATTGGCAACAGCTGCTGCTGTGGTGCTGGTACATAGTAAGGCACGTGTGTGTGTGTCAGTGATGCAGAAAGTGTTTCGGCGGTCTTACGACGCGCGGAGGCCCCAGCCGGGCCTGCCGGCCCGGCGCTTCTACGCGGGCTGTGGCGCGATTCTACGCGGCCATTTTCCCGGGGGCCGCGCCCCCGGGACCCCCGCTGTCCAAAGTGTTCTTGTTGGTGAAACGGCATTATATATTTTGTTTTCTCTGCTCTCTCATTTCTCTTTCTCTCCTTATGTCTTGCTTAGTTCACTTACTTTGTCTTTTCCCTGTGCTTCACAAACATCACAACCACAAACCCACACAAAGCGTGTCGATTCTCGGTGTAAACCAGGGGTGTCCCCACGGGGGGGGCAGAAAAGAAACTGCTGGAACACAAGGTACAAAAAATGACCCCCCCCCTCCCCCCCCCCATCTCACAAAATACGCCATGCATGGAGCCGGTACCAATGCGCATGCTTCCTTACAGTGAGGGCTGTCCATCGCAATGTGTAGGTCGCCGGCAGATGGCCCAAATCACCACTAAAATCTAGCCATTCCATGGCTTATTCGGCAGGCACCAAGGAGTGTGGACCCTCCAGCTCACACTTTCCAGGCAGATTCAGGGTTGACTCTCCTGAGGTGTTTTGCTGTGCTCTCCAAGGAGATTCAGATGGCGTCGGTCCCATCTCAATCCATGAAGGTTGCTAAAATCCCTTGTGGGCACTTGGTGCACCGAAGGGAGCACGCGGGGGAGTTGGGGCGTTGAGGGGGTGTTACCCCCCACCCTATAACCCAGGGTCACTTCTTAGAGTGGATTTGTGCTCCTCTCATCAAGGCGGTTCCAATGGTGGTTTTCCCATCCAAAACGACCCACGAAAAAGAAAGTGCTGAACCCCCCAAAGAAAGCTCTAGACCCCCCCCCCAACTTTGAGCCCCTCATATCTCGGCCCCCAGGTGTCACAATTCGGGAATTCCGATGGTTTGGGAACATTCACAGCAAGGAGACAAGATTCCAGCTTGTGTTCCATATCTTGTGTTTTCTGCCCCCCCCTTGGGTGTCCCTGATGCAAATATGCATGTACACTTCCCCCCGCGCCTACGCCGCTCGTGAGTGGCTCAGCGTGGATCAGCACACAAAATCTGCCCCTACAGCAGACAAGTAGCCAACTTGTCTGCTTGAGTAGACCGCTGCGGCGGGTGTGCTACCAGCCCCGCTTCTGGTGGTTTCGGGGAAGGCCTCTAAATCAGCACACACAATCTGTCCCTACAGCAGACAAGTAGCTTACTTGGGAGTAGCATGACGTGAGGCGCCCCCTCCCCCCTAGTGGCTCGCGTACATGCAAGCAGCGGAAGCCAGAGCCACAATGGAATTCTGGATTTGATGGCATCCTTAGCAATGTTGGTTTTCAGGCTATGGAAGCAGTCTGGAATGGGCAAAACAACTGAGCACGCACGCCCAGGCGAGCTGTCGCACATGGCGTGTTTGCATGGCGCACGCGTGTTTGCATGCATGTATGCAGTGGGCGCCGGGGCACAGTCCCCGCATGTGATGTAAGAACCAGTGATGCAATGTGTTTAATACTAGAGACTGGCATGATCTGCTGCAGGAGCCAGGCACGGGGTCTGTTGCACTTAAATCAAGCAAAAGTGTGACCAACCTTGCCTCCTCCATCTCCGCCCCCCCTAGCGATCATTGCGCGAGCTGAGCGCTGATCGGATCCTACACTCGCCGCCCAAGGCGCCCTACGCGCAAGGCGCCTGGGGGGCGCCGCACTACGCGCGGGTCCTGCCAAATGACCCGAAATTATGCGAAAGCATGCGTATAGCACTTTCTGCAACACTGGTGTGTGTGTGTGTGTATGTGTGTGTGTGACTTGCATGTGCGTGCCAACTGTGTGCATCATCTGTGTGGACCCTTCCTACCTGCCGCGCGCGCGAGCGTGCGTCTTTGTGCTCCGCCACCGCTCGTGCGCTCATGTTGGACGCAGCGGCGGCGCTCACTGCTGCGGACACTGGGTGCTGAGCACCGAGTGCAAATGCAATCACACGAGCGGTGGGGAGGAGGGCATCCTGCGGTGTGTGTGTGGGGGGACAACAGTGCGTGTGTGTATATGTTTGTGTGTGATGTGTGGGTGAGAGAAAAAGAGAAAGAAAGAGAGAGGGAGAGAGAGAGGGAGAGGGAGACAGCGGAGAGAGTGAATACCGTAGCGGCACCAGAGGGGGGGGGCATAATTGTTTTTTTCCAGACCCTACGTATTTTTTTTGAAAAGTCCCCGGGGGTGACCTCCCCCCCAAGTACACCTTGGCCTTATCTGTTGGAGCTGAAACTCGGTGGGCAGCTTAGTATCATTGTTCCCTATCTTAGGTTTCATTTGGTGGGTGCGCAACTCACTTGATCTTCTGCAAATGGCCTCAGAAGGCGGCCACGCGCCTTGGTGCAGCCCCACACTCCAAGGCCTCATTCACACCCTCCCAACCAATGAACCACATGAATGACCATGCACTTGGCATCTGTGTCATAAGACGGATCTAGCGCGCCCAGTCTCAGCCCAATTGCAGGTCTGCAGAGCATCCTGGCCCTCGGGGTGTGAACCAGTGGTCAACACCAGCCGCCCCACCTACCACCCCCCACACCCCTGCGATATGTATTGGGTGTGTGGATGATCTAAGGGTGGATTTTGACTCCTCTTGATGAAAGGAATCCAATGCGCCCACTCCCATGTTGAACGGAGGTCGGAGTAGAAAGTTACATGATTTTGGGGGGGAAGTCACCTAAGGCCCCCCCCCCCCCCGCGGCCCGTTTGTGGTAGGTGGATATGTACGTGACTAAGGGAGGGGAAGGGCATGGCGCCGGTCCGGTGCAAAAAATAGAAGTTTTTGAACGTGGGGTCTGAAATCGACTTTCCTGCCCCCCCCCCCTCCCCCCTGAGCGGCACGCTCATTTTTCTAAACACTCATTTGGTGACTAGGCTAGGAACATGGCCATTCTACTGACACCAAAGACACGGGTGTGGGGCAGCCGCCGGCACGCTGCGCCCTCGGGGACACGCATTTGGGTGCTGTTTCTCCCCCCCCCCCCACTGCTGCGCCACCCTCTTCTCTCAACCCCATGCTGCATCCAAGCATACTCAGGAGAGCCCTTGTTATACGCGCCCCAATGCAGTTAGGGGGAAAGTTGCAGCATGTACGCCACAAGTATGCATTTTACTTGTGGCACGGGTGTGGGGCTAGCCCCGAGTGGTGCTGCCACCTTGGACACAAGGTTGGAGGCAGTCAACCCCCAACCGCACCCCCAAATGAGTGTGTCACTACGGAGTGTATCAGAGGGTTGCAGCAGCACGCGCACGCACACGCATGCACGCACGCACACCACACCACACCACACCACGCCCCCCCCCCCGTCTCCCCGCCCTCCCCACCTGCGGCAGTTTGCACGCGCGTCGCATCAGCTGCTCGCGCGCCAGCCGGCCAGCGGATGACTCGCCACCGCCATCCCCGCCACCACCGCCGCTGCTTCCCTCGAGGGCGGCATCCAGCCATGCGTCAGCAACGATGACGGCGTCGCCTGCCGTGAAATCAACGAGTGCGCACGCGTGTGTGTGGGGGGGATGTGTGTGTGTGTGTGTGCGCCACTGGGCACGTGGGTAGTTGCGGTGACTGGTTGTCAGCCAGCACCCAGGCAGGCGTGATGCACGTGAGCACAACCACACCTGTGCCACCACCAACACCGCCACACACACACACACACACACAAATGCACGCATGCACACACACACACGCGCCCACACACATCCATACACACACACACACACACCTGTGTCACTCTCATCGCATTCCGACCCTGACGCAGCAGCAGCAGCAGCAGCAGCAGCAACAGCAGCAGTAGCAGCGGCTGCAATCGGCGGGGGCGCGCTCATGCCCGTGGCCCCTGCCGCGCGGTCCACCAGCTGCAAACATGCATGGCAACATCCAAGGGGCGGGTGGTGGCGTGTGTGTGTGTGCGTGCGTGCGTGTGTGCGCGCCCTCCTCACCCCTCCCCGCCAGATACCCCCCCTCCCCCACCCCCCACACACACACCACCTGGGCATACACGAGCGCTGGCACCAGCAGCGGCGGCAGCAGCAACGTCCGCGTGCGTGCGTGCGGGGCGTAGGTGGTAGTGGCCGGGGGAGCCAGGGCCGCACCCACGGCGTCCTCCTCGTCAGCAATCACACTGCTCGGGGGAGGGAGGGGGGGCGTGCGTGAGTGATGCGGCACACACACACACACACACACACACACACACAAACTCTCGCGCACGACCATGTCCACCGCGTTGTCCCCCCTCCCCCCCGCCAGCATACCCACGACCACGCACACACACACAAGTTCACACGCCCCCCCCCCCCGCACCGTTCCACCATGTCTGCCGCGTCGTCCCCCCTCCCCCCCGCCAGCATTCCCACCGCCGCCATGAGTCGCGTGTCTGTTCTGTCGGCGTGTCCATGTGGGAGTGAGCGGTGGGGGACGTCGATGGAGAGGGGATCACACAGGCGGGAGGAACCACACAGAGGGGTGGCCTGGGGGGGGGGGCAAAGGCGTGTGTGTGTGCGTGTGTGTGTGAGCGTTTTTGCGCGTGTGCCCCCAGATGTGGCACCGATGATGCTTCATTTTGCGCGGGCAGGCCCATGAATTGCCCCCCCCCCCCGCACACCCTGCTGCCTTGCCATTGCCCTTTCCCTTTCCCTTTCCGCACCTGTGCCACCGCCTGGTCTGCGCGCGACAAGCATGCCCCGAGGCACAGCCGCGCCCAATAGTTGGCCTCATGCACGTCCATCACCACAACACCGCAGCTGCCACCTGCGTGCGTGCATGTGTATGTGTGAGTGTGTGTGTGTGTGTGCGTGTGTGTGTGCGTGTGTGTGTGTGTGTGTGTGTGTGTGCGTGTGTCTGAGAGAGAGAGAGTGTGTCAGCGGTGGTTGGCCAGACCGTTTGAGGGCATGCACTTCCGTGCAGTCCAGCACTACGGAAGTCCACTGTGAAGGGGGGCAGAGGGGGGGGGGCGGGCAGATTTTACATCCCATCCCACACAACATTACATTTTGACACCGGACTTGTGACACGCCCTTCCCCTCCCAGTTTACGGCTGGAATCCGCCCTACTTAACAGAACGTGCAGTGTTGGTGGTGATGGTGTGTGTGTGGGGGTGGGTGGGTGGGTGAGTGGGTGGGGTCCCGCGGGGGATTCTCCCAAACTGCAAGGAACTTTCATGTCTGACCTCCGTTCGACACGGGAGTAAATGTGTTGGATTCCTCACATCTGTGTTGTGAGACGAATCTAACGCACCCTCTGCCAGCCCAATAAGAGGTCTGCAGAGATTCCAGGCTCCAAGCGGTTGTGGCCTGTTTGAGGACCCTCCCCCTCCCCCTCGGGTTAGTGGTCCAGGATTTGGCAACACGAACGTCCATCCCAACCACATGGCCAATGCCGGTGTGTGTGTGTCTGTGTGTGCGTTTGTGTGTCTGTGTGTGTGTGTGTGCGCATGCGCATGTACAAGTGTGTGTGTCGCGTGCAAAGTGTGTGTGTGCTCGATTTTACAGTCCGTTGAGCACTTAACACAGAGTAAATCCGCTTCACCAATCGCAGCGTTCGTCACCGCGCTCATCCTCGGGGTCGCTCGTCTGCCGGTGACTGGCGTTGGAAGGTCTTCAGGCAGCCTCCATGACAACTCTGTCGTCCATGCCCCCCTGGAGGGTGGGACCTGGCCATGCATGAGGCATGGGGCGCCGGCTGAGCCCCATGCAAACGAGAGCTGGACAGCCATGCACTGCCAGGCGGGGACCGTTCCAGTCAGCGCCAGTCGGCTCTGCCGGCTTGACTGGCCACAAGGCCACTACTGTGACCCTTGAGGAAGGTCCTCTCCTATATGCTCCTTGCCAGACATGTCTCTCAGAGACCGCTGTTTGGGGTAGTCTAGCCGGCGGCAGCGGTAGTCTATCGGCCGGGAGCCGGCGGTACTCTAGTACTTCAGTGTGCTGGAGTATCGGCGGGTGTCTCTAGTTGAAGAGTAGCCTGCTTAGCTGGAAACCCCGTGTTACTGTTACTGAGCACCTTCAATGGCGTATTAGTGTGTATGCATGCATGTATGCATGTATGTATGTGCATGTGCATGTGTGTGTGTGTGTGTGCATGCGTGTGTGTGGATTCGGCCGAACATCGCCTCCTTTGAACCTCTTCCACCGTCCACCGCCCCCTCCCTACTCCCTCGGAGTTGCGTCCTCGCGCCCTGAGCAACGCGCCATGGAGTCCAGGAGCAGCGACGATGCAGAGGCTCAACCACACGGCCCCTGCATGGGCGCCGCCACTACCCCACCTGGCCATGTGCATGGAAATCCCCAAGCATGGGCGCCAATGTACGCGCCCATGTGACTGCGCACACCCCTCCTAGTACCCCCCACGCCCTCCTCCTCTGGCACCCACCCCGCCATGTGATGGACCCCTCTTAGCGATGAGTGGTCACCCGCTGTAGACCGACACGCGTCCGTCCAGTGAGCTCTGGAACATTGCCAGCACTTACAGTTACAGTTACATCGGCTTTCCAGCAAAGACTACCTCTAGTCCTAGTACCACCGCCTAGACCCAAGTCTAGTTCTAGCCCTAACAATTACTTGTGAGGGGCGGTAGCCACCAGCCGGCTGCCTGCCAACGTGTAGTCCCAGAGCAAAAAGGAGAGCTATTGTGCGACGCCTCCAAAATAGGCCCTTACTGCTTCCAGGGGATAGGGGGTCAAGTGGCGCTGGCCAATCTAATTGACCGCCAACACTTAAGTACGTGTAATGCTGTTGCAGTTGTGTAACATACAGGAATGGAATGTGTGTGGGTGTGTATGTGTGTGTGTCCAACATGTACACGCATTCCTCACCCCCCCACCCCCCCACCCCGCACGCACACACACACACACACACACACACACATGTGCTCCCCCAAGCTCTGCGTGCATGCATGTGTGTGTGCATGCACATGTGTGAGTGTGTGGGCACACCGCCACACACACCTAGGCATATCCTCACCCTGCTCCGCGAGTGCTTCCGCGAGTGCGCGCGCGCCGACCGCCGCGGCCGCCCCGCACGTGCGCGCGCACAGCGCGTGGCGGCCG
Organism: Chlamydomonas sp. UWO 241; assembly: GCA_016618255.1. NCBI lineage: Eukaryota > Viridiplantae > Chlorophyta > Chlorophyceae > Chlamydomonadales > Chlamydomonadaceae > Chlamydomonas > Chlamydomonas priscui. Next base: position 234,158 of record VFSX01000032.1, read on the forward strand.
CGAAGTGCGTCTCCGACGGATGCGTATGATTCAAGTGTGTACGTGGGCGGCGGGGCGGCAGTGACACACAACAGATTGTCGCTGACGCTGGCGCTGGCGCTGCCGCCGCTGCTGCTGCTGCTGGCACTGGCCTCGCTTGGTGCACGCTCGACGACCAGTCGACTCAGTCCCATCGTGAGCTCGACCTGTGCGACACAAAACACGCACGCACGCACGCATGCATGCTTGACACGGTGAGCACCCAACCAGGTCGCCAGCAAGCACAGTGGAGCCAGCGTGCATGACGTGGCGCAATATCACACTTCACACACACGCCGCCGTCAAAGCTCACATGACAACAGCAGGACCCTTGGAAGCCCAGAGTAAACACCAGTAAACCCAGCTTGCCCCCCCTTCCCCCCCCCCAAGCAAAGTCCCCCGTCACAACACTCTGCCCACACAAGTGTGCGCGGTAGTCTGTGTGTCGTGACCAGCTTGATGCGCTGTGCAACACACCACCACCACACACCACACCACATGTAGGTGCACCACACCACACCATCACCACACCACACCACCACACCACACCACACACCCCGGCCCCCCCCCACCCCACACCACCCCCACCTGCAGTCGCGCCACGCCCCCGCCTCCCCTCGTGCTTTGCGTGTTGAGGGGCGCCGGCTGCACCACTGCCAGCCCTGTGAAGCAGGCAGTGCACACCTGTGGGCGCACACCCGGGTGAAGCAGAGCCACAAGTCAGTCGGTGAGACAGTCTATCACGGTCAGTCAGTCAGGCAGTCGGTCAGACGGTCAGTCAGTCGGTCGGTCGGTCGGTCGGAGTGTGTACTATGAAGCTGCAGTCGATAGATATACCACACAGGCCCTGAGGGTTTCTGTTGCTGGGCGCGCGGGGCGGCATGGGGCGCAGTGCGTGCACGAGGCGGGAAGGGAAGGGAGGGGGGTCAGCGTCCGCGTCAGAGGCGCAGCAAGGGAGAAGGGAGAGAGAGAGAGACTCGACAGCCTGTGATGTGACGCAGAGCGTGGTTGCAGACGCACGCCCATCCGTGCCGTGCGGCCATGGCTTAGCATGGAATCGGACCCTCCCCTCGCCCCCCCCCCCCCGCCCCCCCCGCGCTCCCCACTTCCGTTGCGACCATGCTGCTGCTGCTGCTGCTGCTGCTGCTGCGCGTGACAGCCTAGCCCTGTGTTTGTGTGGTCAACAGCCTATCCCAGGTCTTTGGGGTTTCATGTGTAGGGGACCAGGTGCCACTCGCATGTGCACCATGCGTGTGTACGGACGTACCGTGCTCGCAGACGCCAGCCTCGCCCTGCGCGTGGCCAGCGCTGCTGCTTCAGCGTCCGTACGCGCACGCGCGTCAGCCTCGCGCGCACGTACAGCACGCTGCTCCAAACGCGCACGTGCGGCCGACGCATCTGCGGCGGCAGCCTGGGGGAGGAGGGGTGTGTATGAGATGGGGGGTGGCGTGGCGTGGCGTGGGGGGTGGAGCGGCGTGTGGTGGTGTGGTGTGTGGCGGTGTGGCGTTGGGTGGAGCCACTGCACAACACGGCAGGATGCGCTGCGGACCAGGCGGGTGGGTGGGCAGGTGAGGGAGCCCCCCCCCCCCCCCCCCCGCCCTGAGTGCCCCCCCCTGCCCTGTTCCTGTGCCCCCCCCCACACACACACACACACACCTGTTCCCTGCGCTTGTCCTCTGCCTCTGCCTGCCTCCGTGCCACCTCCCTCTCCGTGCGCATGCGAAGCTCCTCACCCATGAGGGAGTCCTGTGACTGAAACGCCTGGGGTGCACACAGGGAGGCACGAGTGCAGTCAGGGGTGCTCGGGGGGGGGGGGGGGCATCGATGTGATAGCAGCCACCACCACATAGTGCAGGGGACAGGCTGAAGGGCACCCCAGCAGCGGTGGGTTGCAAGCGGTGCATGGCATGGCAGGGTAGGGCAGTGCACCCTCTGCGTTCATCGACCACACCTCGCTCGAGTGTGGGAATCCCTGACTTGCCTAGATCGCACGGCCGCAGCCACGGGCGAGCAGCTATGGGCTGCAAGGGCCGTGTGGGAGACCGTGTGTGTGTGTGTGTGTGTGCAGCAGGCCCCTACCCACTTGTGCCGCTGGATTCGCCTCACGCAAGCGCCACGTCTCCACCACCACCGCTGCTGCGCCCTGCACCACGCCTCCTCCCGCACCAGTGTTTCCGATGGCCACGCCGCAAAGTGCATTTGCGGGGTGAGATTGGCCGATTTGAGCCGGCGGTGCGGGAGGAGGTTGAGCGAATTTCGAACAACAGTGTGAATAACAGAAAAGTCACACTTTTGACCCCAAATCGCCTTCGGCGGGCTGAGATCAAGAAAATGAGCCTGAGGCACGGGTTGAGCCGTCATTTTCCCACGATCCTTAGCGGAACCACTGCCCCCCCCTCCCCGCCCCACCTTTCTTGCAGCGTTGTTTTCCTCCCACACTCGCCGCGTCTCCACCGCCTGCTGAGCCCTGTACCCCGCCTCCTTTGCCGTACGCTCCGCAGCCTCACGCTCGGCCGCTGCGTGTGGGTCGCGTGTGCTACTTGGGGCAGAGGGGAGACTGGCAGTGCACGCACGCACGCACGCACCGGGTGGCACCGTGTTGCATTGGAGTGGCGTGGGCGACAGTGCAGCGTCCTCAACTGCGCGCGGCCAACCGCCAACGCCGGCAAATAGGCGGTATTAATAAGGCGCCCGCTGGGCGGATTACCGCCTGAAGCGCGAGCAGTGATTTTTTCTAGGATTCTAAATTGTTTTTCCACAGTCAGATTTTGCTTTGACCGCGTGGATAGTAGGCCGTTTCCCCTCATATAAGGGAAATTATTAAGCTCTTGACAAGCTCTGTCTGGCAGGCTTGTCAGACTAACATTCCACTGGATGGGTTGAGCTGTGTTCAAGGTCGAAGTATAGCCGGAATACAACCAAATGGCTGTATAAAGCCGAAAAAAATCACTGAGCGCCCGGGGGGGGGGGAGGATAATTGTTTTTAAACCCCATCATCCTGCCCATCATTTTTGTCAAGAATCCCCTGCCCGCCCTCCCCCCCCCCCCCCCCCCCAAGTACACCCTGGTCTTATCTGTTGGAGCTGAAACTTGGTGGGCAGCCTATCCATAGTTTTCAGTCGGTACAGCTCAATCCTACTCGTGAAGCTGGCTCAAGAGGCGGCCACGCGCACCGGTACAGCCCCAGGCCCCTTCCACACCATCCCAACTAATGAACCACACAAGCGACCATGTATTTGGCATCTGCCGAATCAAGCGCGCCCACTCCCAGACCAATCAGAGGTCTGCAGAGCATGCTGCCCCCAAGGGGGTGTGAACCAGTGGTCCACACCAACTGCCCGGTGTGGGACCCCCTCACACCCCCGCACCCCTGCAATACATACTGGGGTCTGCGTGGGATGTAAGGGTTGCTTCTGACTCGTCATGACGAGGGGAATCCAACGCGCCCACTCCCATGTCGACCGAATGTCAAAATATGAAAGTTACAAAGTTTTGGACACCCCCCCCGCTGCCCCTTTTTTAGATTTAGGCGTAACTAGGGGGGGGGGGAAGGGCATGGCGCCGGTCCGGTGTCAAATGGACGAGTTTTTGGTGATGGGATCTGAAATCAACCTAACTGCCCCCCCCCCCCCTGACTAAGCGCGGGCATTTGCCGGAAAAGTGTGAAATCGACGACGTCACATTTTCTGGGGAGACTGCCTCATGAATGTGGTAGGAATCAATCAGCCAGAATTAATTGAGGAAGTCAGTGCTGGCGTGGTCGCCCATTGGAGTTGCTTAAGGGCGCGCGCTCATGCTCTGCCCCCCTCCCTCTCTCCTCTGCCTGCCTCTGCATGACTGCAGGTGTGCTGCAGGTGTGCGTGCCAGCAGGGTGTGGGTGAGAAGGCGCGTGGATGAGGGTTTAGGGTTTAAGGAGAAGGCCGCGCGGGGCGAGAGCCAGCCAGGCGCTCGGACAACGCTGCCACAGCGAAAAGGCACCCGCCAATTGAGTGCCAAGCAGGCGTCCGTTTGTCCCAATACGAAGCAATGACGTGCACGATTCCGCGTTGACAAGGCGAGCCTCACACAATGGAGCGACTGGTCTGCTCCTGCTCATACAACCGCTGCTGCTGCATGCACGCGACCGCCGCCCTCTCCGTGTGCACCACACACACACACAAACACACACACACACACACTCTCTCTCTAGACGCTCTGCTTGCGCATCCCAGTCCCTCCAGCTGCACCCACCTGCACGCCGCTGCTGCATGCACGCGACCGCCTCCCTCTCCTTACGCAGCCGCTCTGCCTCTAGGAACGCACGCCGCTTGGCGCGTAGATCCGCGCCCTGTGTTGCGTTGACATCCTTGCAGTCAGCAGGGGGGTGGTTGGGTAGAGGCGGGAGGGAGGCAGGTGGGGCAAGGCAGGTGGAGAGGTGGGACACCTTATAGAGGCAAAGCCAGATAGGAGCGCGCGCGCGCGCGCGCTCGCCGCTTGGCACCCTCGCGCCCTCGCAGATCTGAGCCCTACGTTGGCATTTGGCGGGCAAATGCCAAATGCCTGTGATCTCCCGGGAACGGGAGATCATGCGTCAAACATAAGAGGGGGGAGGGAGCTCAGCGCCCACGAACGCGCAGCCATGCGTGGCACGCAGCGCAGCATCTCGGCAGCGCCATGCGTGGGTTCAGGTGCCACGCATCAGCCACGCTCCCTCTCCCTCTCCCTCGCTCGCTCTGTCGTTTCCTCTCAGACGCATGCACGCATGCACGCATGCACACATGCACACACACACACACACACACACATCAGTCATGCAGAATGGCTCTACGCTGCTACGCGGCGTGTAGGCAAATTGGGGTTTGACAGGGGCATCAAGGGGCAGAGTCGAGGGGTCGCGTGGAGCATGTTTTGCCCCCCCCCCCCCCGATTCTCACACTTGCGCATATCTTAACGCCTCAAAATCGGACCTGCAGGGACCTGGTGTCGGTGCTCGATCGGCTTCAACAACCAATCCTCGGTATACCGTAGTCACGCTGTGCAGTTACAGTTACATCGGCTTTCCAGCAAATACTACCTCTAGTCCTAGTACCACCGCCTAGACCCAAGTCCAGTTCTGGCCCTAACAATTACTTGTGAGGGGCGGTAGCCACCAGCCGGCTGCCTGCCAACATGTAGTCCCAGAGCAAAAAGGAGAGCTATTGTGCGACGCCTCCAAAATAGGTCCTAACTGCTTCTAGGGGATAGGGGGTCAAGTGGCGCTTGCCAATCTACTTGACCGCCGTGGTGGAGGGGCCGGCGCCTGAGGGGCAGCCGGACCGTACACCACGGCTCTCCACCCGACCCTATCCTGAGCACGCTCAAACGCCGTGTCCGAAAAAGTCTTCCAATCAGAACGAGTGCCACTAGTTTCGCCTAGCTGCTGAATCAGTAGCTTAAGAAAATAGTGTCGGGAGGAGGCTGGAGGCCGGCCTTGCTGCCGAGCCACATCCATTGTGCAGTCAAAAGTCGTACGAGGAAGACGAGAAGCCGGCATGCGCATCACATGGCCTAGCCACTGCATTGATCGCTTTGCCACAAGGCTCTCAATTGGCTCAGTGTCGCACGCCTGCCGAATATAAGTTAATCTGTGCCGGTCGACCAGGCGCACACCCAGAATGCGACGAAGGCAGTTAGAGTGGGCAACCTCCAATCGAGTCAGTTGTGTTTTAGTAGGGGCCCATGTTTCGCAGCCGTACAGAAAGTGGGGCAGCACGAAAGTGTTGTAAACCCGCATCTTAGACTGCACTTGCATCTTCTTGCTGACCCAAATCTTATCAAAAGACGCAAACACGCCCAGCGCGCGACCGACACGCACACCGATCTCCTTTTCCACACCACCACTCTGGGTTATCCAACTCCCTAGATACTTAAATGCAGAGACGGTCTTCACTTCACGCTGTGCCTTTGCGCCTAATCAAGTCAGAAAACGCCCGGCAAAGGCAGCGCAAAGCCGAAATTAAGTGGGCAAACGCGCCGAAAAGGTAAAAAAAATCCCTTCAGACTTCGAACCCAGGTCAGGACGCTCTTTAGGCCCCGCAAAGGCAAAATGAAGGGCCGTTTGAAGGCCGCGCAGAGGCAAAATTAAGTCGAAGTTCCTCCCGCAAAGGCATAAAAATGCTAAATAGACCTTGAGCGGACCCCCGCGAAGGCACGGTGTGGCTACGCTATGCATCTTAGAGGTCGGTCACACTGGCGTCCGTTTACGATTATAGTTGGATTTTCTCAAACGTGGGGCCGGTCACACTGGTCGCGGTTAGCGGAAACCTAACGTGGGTGGCAAAATCTAACTTGGCCCCCCCCCCCCCTCAAGTTAGGTTTTCACGTTAGGCCCTCCACCCACCCCCGCCCCTGGGCGGCCGCATGGACCCCGTATCAAGCTGTTACAGGGGGAGAGACGAGCGTCCGCGTCGCGAAGGCGCGGGGCGCGGGACGCGGGGCTGTCAACCTCCGTTGACCGCCGCGAATCTCTGCGCCCACGAGGCCCACGCCCCGGCGATGGCATTGTCGACGACGAGGGGTCATCTGCTGGGGAGGGGGAGGGCAGCGAGAGCGAATCCAGTGCGGGAGGTTTTCGCCACTGACCCCCTAACGTAACCGAGTGTGACCGGCTGTCGTTTTCACGTTAGGTCATGCCTAACGTGGAGCCTAACGTGGGTGCCAAATCTAACCTAACGGACCCCCAGTGTGACCGGCCTCTTATATGCGTCACTGACACACACACACACACACACACACCTGCACCCTGCTCTCCTGCTCCTTCGCCTGCAACACTCGAACGTCTGTCCGCTCATCCTCCGCCTGCATGCAAGGGTAGGTGGGTGGATAAATGGGTGGGTGGGTGGGTGCTGGGTGGCTGGGTGGGTGGCTGGGTGGGTGGGTGGGTGGGTGGGTGGGTGGCTGGGTGGCTGGTATTGTGGCCACCGGGCCGTTGAGCTGTGGTCTCGTGGATGTGTGCCATCAAAAAGTCACAGTATAGTAGAGCCTCATCGTCATCATCTGCGCACGCCCCAGCCAGATGAGCAGCAGCAGCAGCAGCGGCAGCAGTAGCAGCAGGCAGCAGCAGCAGCAGCAGCGCCGACTGGACATAGTGACGGGTGGTGGTTGACTCAATCGCGTGCGTCCACACGTGTACGATCGCAGGCGCAGACGCACCACCAGGATCCTCGACCACTCCACCATCCCCACCTGCGCGCGCCCCAGCCGGATGGACAGCAGCAGCGCAGACGCAACCACCCATCCAGTCACAGAGGCAGGGAAAGCCGTGGCTGAGGTGGCGGCTGGCCCGCGTGGCTGTGGGGCAGCTGTGACGATCGTCGTGGTGAGTGGGGTCGTGGGTGTGGAGGTTGTGGAGGGTGTGGCGGCGGCGCTGGCGGTGGGCATGGCTGTGGTGGTGGCAGCGGTGGGCAGCGGTGATCCCGGTTCCCAAGGTTGCAGCAGGCGATGGAAGAGAGACGGGCAGGAAGCAGCGGCAGGGGCAGGGGTTGAGGACGCCTGTGCAAGTGGTGGGTTGTGGTGTTGTGGTAGGCGGGTGTGATGGGCAGGATGGGCTGTGAGGATGGGCAGCGAGGGGGGCAGGCACCATGGACACAGTGTCTATGCACAAATGCCACCTGGTGCCAGGGCTGCATGCGGCAGGGCTCTCCCCCCGCGTGTGTGAGTGCAGGTGCCGTGCTGTACGTAGAGGTGCTACTCACGCCACGCGCTCGCGACACGCTCATTTGGGGGTACGATTGGGGGTAGGCTACCCCCAAATCCGTGTTGAGGGTGTCACTGACGCTCGGGGCTACCCCCCAAACCCGTGTCGCAAGTAAAAGGCGTATATGCTGTAGCTCGCTTGATTCTGCGTGGATGTCGACGATTCGAATTGCATTGGAAAGCTAATAATAAGGGCTATCCAAAACACTGCTTGAACGAAGCACAAGATGGAGGGAAGAGGGTGGAGAGGCAGTGTGTGTGTGTGTGTGTGTGTGTGTGTGTGTGTGTGTGTGTGTGTGTGTGTGAAACTGCCCCCAGATGCGTGTCACCGAGGCCACTGCGCGCCGGCGACTACCCCCAAACCCGTGTCTTTGGTGGGCATAGAACGGCCGTTTTCTCAACCCCCAAATGGCTGTACCCCTAATAAGCGTGTCCCTACGGTATCCATGCCATGCACCTTGCATGCAAGCTTGCTGCGATGCACCATTCCATGCATGCCATGCACCCACTGTTCCCGATGCCGTCGCAACCGCCTCCTCATCCTCGCTGCCGGTCGCAGTCTCGGTCACAGTCACCGTCTCGTACTCGTCGTGCTTGGGCGGCTGGGGTGGGGCTTGAGTGGAGCTTGACGCGGCCGCGCGCAAGCTGGCCTGCTGGCCTGCTGGCAACCTCGCGCACACGTGTGTGTATCGCGTGTGCATTGCACATCGCGCTGCATGTGTATATTGCCAGGGTTGTATCGTGTTGTATCTGTTGGAGCTTCGTAACATCGTTCCCTATCTACGGTCTCATTCAATGATTGGGTGGCTGCAACTCACTCCAACTTCTTGAAACAGAGGCGACACACGATCTCCAGGGTGGGCCCACACTCCACGGCCACACACAGAACGGGAGGGCGGGGAAGTGTGGACAAGGTAGTTGCGACTAATTAATTAACGGTCCTTCGCACGGGGGGGGGGGGGGGCAGAAAATAAAATACTGGAGCATGATACAAACAAAAAACGCCCCCCCGACTCTGCCTACCCCCCCCCCCCCCCCATCTCACCGGGACGCGGCTCCTGGTGAGCCGCGTCCCTGGGGCGCCCATGCAGATGCCATAAGCAGAGCCCGCCCGCGCGCGGGCCGGCCATGCGGCCCACAGTGCGGCGCCCCGCGCTGCGCCTGCTGCCGAGGCTGCTCAGCCTGCCCGGCCCGCTGCTGCTGCCGCCCCTGTGGCGTCGGCGGGGGGGGGGCCGGCGACGGAGCGGCCTGCATCGGGCGCCACGCGTGCCGCATCTGCGCGCGGCCCCTCCCGCCGGGGGGGGCTGCCTGCGCGTGTGGGCGACACGTCGCTGCGCCGCAGCTTCGTGCTGTCCATCCCGGTGGCACGCGGCGCCAACTGGTTCCTCGCGGCAGTGGCAGGCGGATGGATGAAGAGGAGGCGACGGCGGCGGCGGCGGAGCGGATCGCTGCAGCTGCCGAGGACGGCACCAGCCTGCCCGTCCGCCTGGCTACGGATGTCGTGCGCTTCCTCTACGGCGGCACCGGCCGGCGGGAGCCGGCTGATGGTGGCGTCGTGTCCGCGTCGCTCCTCAACGCCAAGCCTGCCGTCGGGGGCATCGGCGTGGAGCCACGCGGGGGCGGTGTGCTGCGTGTGCTCTTCACCGTGGCGTCTGACGCCGTGGCCGACACTGTCGTGCGCTGGCGCCACGAGCTGCGCCGCTGCGTGGACTCGACTGCAGTCTTCGACGTCCTCAGTGACCGCGAGGAGGCGCAGCACCAGGCGCTGTGGCCCGCTTTCCTCGCCGCCAAGGTTGCGGGGAAGCGGGCGCAGTTCCACCGCGCGCGCCTCGTCGTTGACGGCGAGCGGGTGCCTGCACCTGCTTGCTAGATGGCATTCCCTCTGGGGGTGTTTTTGAAGGGGAGGTGGCGCCACACGCGTGCGGTGGCGGGTGCGGTGTGGTCGCTGAGTAGAGTGCTGCGGCGGGTGTGCTACTAGCCCCGCTTCCGGTGGTCTGGGGGAGGGCTTTTTGGTCCCTTCATGGTTTTATACCTTGGGTCCGCCCTCTGGCCATTTGAGGGGCTGGGTGTGCAGCCTGCACAGTGGTGCTGCTTGCTTGGCGCCCGCCACCAAGTGTGGATGGCGTTACCGTGGGCTACTTGTAGCTTGACCTTTTGTGGGCCTTGAGACTTGTTTCTCTAAGTCCCACTGGAGCTTTGGAACCGTACGTGTGACCGCCAGAAGTGGATTGTAACCAAACATCATCATCATCTCACAAAATACGCCATGCATGGAGCCGGGACCAATGCGCATGGCTTCCTAACAGGGCTGTCCATCGCAATGTCTTATTCATCAGAAGATAGCCGAAATAACCCCTAAAATGCAGCCATGTCGTGGCTTTGATGGCCGCCACCAAGGAGTGTGGACCCTGCAGTTCACACTTTCCAGGCAGATTCAGGGTTGACTATCCTGAAGTTTTCTGCTGTGCTCTCCAAGGAGATCAGATGGCATCGGTTCCATCTCAATCCATGAATGTTGCTCAAATCCCTAGGTGGGCACTTGGTGCACCGGAGGGAGCACGCGGGGAGTTGGGGCGTTGAGGGGGTGAGGACCCCCACCCTATAACCCAGGGTCACTTCTTACAGTGGATTCGTCCTCCTCTCATCAAGGCGGTTCCAATCGTAGTCTTCCCGTTAAAAACGGCCCACTGGAAAGAAAGCCCGTAGAAAGCTCTGGACCCCCCTCCTCCCCCCCCCCCCCCCCCCCCCCCCCAACTTTGAGCCCTCATATCTCAGCCCCAGGTGTCCAAATTCAAACATTCCCACGTTTTTTAACATTCACAGCAAGGAGACAAGATTCCATTTCTTGTGTTTTGTGCCCCACCCCTTGGTCCTTCGTAAATAAATTAAGAAGCAGCTTTGTAGTAAGCATATATGTTTCTGGGGGCTGCGCCCCCGACACCCGCCACATGATGGCCAACTTTGGTGGCGTCGCGTGTGATCACACAACTGCTGCTCTGCAGGCGCTGATATACGGCCTCTACTCTCTCTCTCACTCTCTATCTTTCTTAAGTAATAGGCAGATTTATTTCCGGGGGCGGCGCCTCCGGACCCCCACCACATGATGTGGTGGCGTTGCGTGCACGTGTTCACAGCTGCTGCTCTGCTGACGCTGATCTACCGCCTCTATTCTCTCTCTCTCTTGTAAGTAACAAGCAGCCCTGTTTCCAGGCGGCGCCCCTGGACCCCCGCCACATGATGCCCAAATGTGGTGGCGTCGCGTGCACGCGTGTGTTCACAGCTGCTGCTCTGCTGGCGCTGATCTACTGCCTCTCTTTTGTTACTCTCCCTCGATTCAATGCATGGGGGCTGGCACAAAATCCAACGATCAGGATGCGACGCAGGTGCGGAGGCGCTCCAGCCACCCCCCGCAATTCCATGTAAACCCACCCTCGCAAAACGATGTAACGCCTATACAACAGCTGAGCCTTTACATTACCCACTCCTGAACAGAGGAATGCTGGCGCCGCACGAGACAACCTCACAACACCTGCGTCCTGGCCATCTGAGTTGGCAGAATTTGCGCGGATTTGCACAGATGACGACCAGGTTGTCGCGGCATTGAATGGTTCATTGTTCGCGAATTCAGCATTCACTCATCGTTAAGGTGCGGGAACGGTGTTGAGCTCATCCTTGAGACTTCGGTTTGTGCAATCTGTCTGGCCATCTGACTGTGGCTTGTCACCCTTTGCGCAGCAGAGCCAGGGTCACTCAAATTACACTCTCTGATCTGAAGAAAGCTGGTGTGACTGGCCTAGCTCGGTCTGTCACATCTCGGCTGTTACAGCTGGCGCCGTGCGAGGCACAACCTCTCCTCCCCCCTCCCTACGTGTGCAGCGCGGGCGTCACGTGCCACCTCTCTCCAGCTCCCTCACGCGCCCCCCGCGTGCCCCCTCTCTCCAACTCCCTCACGCGCCCCCCTCCAAGTGCACCTCGGCCACGCACGCGCGCCGGTGCCACGCACCCTTGACCAGGAACGTGTGCGCGAGGCGGCAGCGCGCGAGGTAGCGCTCCATGTCCCACCACGCGCCCTCCTGGCCACCCGCGCCCCCGCCTGCGCCTCCGTGTCGGTGCCGCCCCTGCTGCTGCTGTTGCTGCTGCGGGGGTGGGTGCGAGGGGAGCAGCCCAGCGGCGAGGCTCCCCTCCAGGTGGAGCTGCATGAGGCACAGCTGCAGCTGCTGCTGCGCTCGCACGACCGCGAGTGACGACGCCACGTCGGGGCACGACACCTGGAACGCGTGCTGCAAGGGCGGCCCTTCGCCGGGGCGGATGGGGCCGCCGCCCCAATTTGACATGAGGCCGGGAGGGAGCGCGAGCAGCCAGGGCATGCCTGCAGTGGCTGCTGCACCGCTCGCGCAGCTCCCAGCGCGACCCGCCTGCTCTGATGACGCAGCAGCGGCTGTTGCGGCTGCGGCTGCCAGCCCCAGGCCCCAGCACTCGTCCGGCAGCCACACGCCGACGGGCCGCGGCAGCAGCAGCTGCGCGGACGCGCCCTCGCCACCGGCACCCCCTCCCCCGCGCCCGCCACGCTGCTGCTGCTGCTGCGGCTGCGGTGTGCCCGCTGCACTGTGTGGCGCCGCCCCGCTGTAGTGTGGTGACTCGAGCGGAGACGAGGCCCCTCCGGCGGCGCGCACGGGGGGGCGCCCGCCCGTGCGCGCGCGCGCCGACCCCGGCAGTGCAGGGCTCAGCCGGCGCGCGACTGGGTCGCTGCTGTGCTGGGACGCCGCGCGATGTCGCGCCGCCGCTGCCGCCGCCGCTGCGCGCAGGAAGCGATTGCGCCATCGCGCGCCGCGCGCCGCGAGCGCCTCGCCCACTCCCGCTGCACCGTCACCAGCAGGAGAGGCGGCTGCGGTTGCGGCTGGTGACGCAGGCGTTGCGAGGCCTCCGAGGCTGTCGCCACCACTGTCTCGAAGCGCAAACAGTGCGTCGTCGAGGTCCAGCCGCGCGATGCGCAGCTCCTGCAGCAGCGTGTGCAGCCCGTCGGCACTGATGCCCCCCCCGCCGCCGCTGGCGCTGCCCACAGCACGTGCGTGCGCCGCCGCAGCAGCAGACGCGGCCTTCGACGGGCTGCCCGCTCCTCCCAACTTGCGTGCCGCCGCCGCAGCAGCGGCAGGGTCCGGCAGCTCGCGCAGCGCAGCGAGCACCCACGCCTGAGCGGCGACCACAGCCCCGAGCTGAGCCTGCATGCTGGCGTGTGTGTGCTGTGCCTGCGGGGTCTGATGATGCACCTGGGTGGGCTCGTGTGCACCTCCCGAGTGTGGGGTGTGCGCCCCGGTGCGTCGCGCGCCCCCACCACTGCTGCTGCTGCTGCTGCTGGCGGGGTCGTCGTACAGCGCAGCCAGCCGGGCCTGGGCAAGGAAAAAGAGTGGGCCACGGCAGAGCAAGAAGTGTGTGAGCAGCCACCCACACGCGGAGCGGCCCTACCCAGCCACACGCACAAACAGACAAGCAAACCTGCCCTCCACCCTTTCACACAACCCACCACGCCTCCCACCCACCACGACAATCCGCCTGGCCGCTCCACTACCTTGCATGTACCACAACACCGATTGCCACCAACCCTCCTGTAGCTGTCCACCTACTGCCCGCCTACAACAACCGACGACCCACCTGGTAGCCGTCGCCCGCCGCGCGCGCGGCGCCACACAGCGACGCAGTCAGCCGAGCGTGCGCTCCGATCGGAGCTGCGCTGTCACTGCCACCGCCACCACCGCCACTGCCGGGTCCGTGCTGGCCGCTGGCGCCAGCGACCGCCGCCGCCGCGGCCATCGAGTCCTCGTACGCGCGCACCGCCCTCAGCCACACAGGCGGCATGTGCAGCGGCCCAAGCGGCGGCGCCGCAGCACTCTGCGCGTCACTGTGGTGGTGGTTGTGGTGGTGCGCGTGGGGCGAGTCGGCGTAAAGTGTGCCTGAGCCACCGGGGCCTGTGCCGCTGTGCGCGGGTCTGGGGCTGTGGCGCTGCCTGCTGCTGCTGCTGGCAGCGTCGCCGCCCGATGGGGTGAACTCGCCGGCGGCCAGCGATGATGTCCGGCGCCCGCTGCCCGCTGCGGTAGGTGGCGTCGCCGCCGCTGTTGCGATCGTTGTCGGGCCTGCTGAGCGGTGCCGTCGCGTCGCCATCATGGTCGCCGCAGGCTGCCCTGTCCCTGTCCCCGGCCCCGCCGCATGCGCTGGCCCGCCTGCTGCTGCTGACGGCCAGGCGCCACCTCCGCGCTGCCCCGCCGCCGGCTGCGAAGCTTGTGGCGAATGGGTGGCAGCGGCAGTCGCTGGTGACGCGGACGCAGACGCAGAATATGCTGACGACGCACTGCCTGCGCCTGCGCCGGGCGTGCGCGCCTCTCCCGGCTCCTCCCTACTGTGCAGGAACGCCAGTGCGCGCCGCAGGTCGCCGACCACCGCGTGTGCCTGCGCGCACTGCCCGCTCGCCTCTACGTAGACCTGCATGGTGCCGTGCATGGTGGTGCGGTACGTGCGCAGCGACACGTGCGCAGCGACACACGCAGGCAGGCAGAGCAGAGCAGCGTGCGTTGGCTATCAGCAGCGGCAGCGCCTCCATGCTGCACCCAGCGCGGAGGAATCGCGTGCAACTTGTGTGTGAGGCCCCATGTAGGTTGTGCTGGGCCTGAGGCACTTGCATGCATGGAGGCCAGCGTGCACGGGCGCATGGGCGCGACGCATGGCGCATGGGCAACGCACCCTCCCCAGGAAGCGGATCAGAGCGGTAAGCGTGGCCAGCAGCTGCTCTGCGTCGGGTTCGGTGACGCTGCCGCCGCCCAGGGGTCCTCTGTGGTGGCTCGCATGCTCGTTTTGCCTGGCAGCCATGCCAAGCAAGGGCTTTTGCTTCCAGCGACCCCCTTCCCCCCCTCCCTGTGGTGCCTGGCTGCGTGTCTGCCTGTCCTAGGCGTAGCACTGTAGGGTTAAAAGGGGAGACAAGACTGCAATAGCTGTTCCGCTCAAAGTAACAATCCACACTCCGGCATTTTGGATCCAAACCAACGACCCGAAACGCACCAACCAGCCCCGTGAACTGCACCGCAAACACCCAGTTGCGGGTAAGTGGAGAGACAGCCTGGGAGAGGGCCGCGACTGATCTGGGTCGGTGAGGCTGGCGCAGCATGGGTCGGCCAAAGAAGTGCGCCAAGGAGGGAGCTCTGGACCTCGGGCGTGCTTCAGAGCTATGCCAGTGCATTGAGGCGGAGGGGTCGCTGCCGGCGTGCACGGTGCTGGAGCTGCTCCATGCAGACGCGCCCCCATGCGCGCCGCCATGCAGCAAGTCACAGCACAGCCGCCGCGACAACCCCTCCTGCTTCTGCAACATGGTGCCCCAGCCTGGGGGATTCAAGAAGAAGGGCATTTGGCAGAAGAACGCGGGGCTGCTGGCGAAGCTGGGGGGCGACCCGACGGGGGAGGCACGCCCGGTGCGTGCGTGTTGACATGCATATGCACGACATGACATCATGCCGCCAGCCGCACACGCGTGCCGGCAGGCGGGTTGGGGTGGGGTGGGGTGGGCAGGCACCCCTGAAACGGTGAACACACGCATGACGAGAGCCCCTGATCGCGCGGGGGCATGCCACTCGCGGCCGGCAGCCCCCACACCCACACCCCCGCTGCCCACACTTGCGTGCCCTGCAACCCCATTGCATGCGCCCACTATGTGCCCCACTGCGCGTGCTATTGAGCATGCGGAGTGCGAAGGTCCTCCCCCCTTCTGTGTGTGCACTGCCTCTTTGCGCCCCACTGCACATGCCCACTGTGCGTGTGCTGTGCGCATGACTCTGCCTTGGAGCTTGCACTGCAGCGCAGTGCAGCGTACTGCACATGCCCCTGTGCATGATATGCTCACTGCTGCAGCGCGCATGGCCCGGCCTCGTCATCCTGCTTGTGCCATCCTGTTCGGTCCATCATGCCTGTGTGTGTGTGTGCGTGTGTGTGTGTGCGTGTGTGTGTGTGTGTGTGCGTGTGTGTGTGTGTGTGTGTGCGTGTGTGTGTGTGTGTGTGTGTGTGTGCGTGTGTGGCACGGCACGACGGCCGCCATGCACGCCATGCGCCACTTGCATGCACACACAGGATGGC
>VFSX01000032.1:255000-260000 GCA_016618255.1 Chlamydomonas sp. UWO 241
AGGAATGGTTGAGCCCACGACTGCTCACGTGCTCGACCCAGCCGAACACTCCAGCCGAGCACTCCAGCAGTCCTTGGCAGAGGACGCCCGACGCACTCTGGAGTGCCCGCAATGTATACCCTTGCTCCCCCCAGCTGCCGCCTGCCCCCCTGCCCCCGACAATGCACCTCGGCGCCTCAAACCACCTGTCCACCCCCACCCCGACAGGAGGTCAACGCGACGCGCCAGATGGCTCTGCGCACGATGCCGCACCACATGCGCCTGCAGCTGCAGCCTTCCATGTCCTTACCGACCCATGCCCATGCACCTCTCCCACTCCCTCTCTCTCTCTCTCTTTCTCTTTGCAGGTCAACGCGATGGTACTGCGCACGATGCCGCCGCCTGCATCCCTCAGTTTCTATCCCATCCTCCACACACACACATGCAGGTCAACGCGACGCGACAGATGGCCCTGCGCACGATGCCGCCCTACCTGTGTCTGCAGCTTCAGCGCTTTGTGTTCGACTACCAGAGGATGGACAAGCTCAAGGTGTGGGGGAGGGGGCGTGTAGAGAGACAGACTGTGCGTGTGTGTGTGTGTGTGTATGTGTGTGTGTGTGTATGTATGTATGTGTGTGTGTGTGTGTGTGTGTCCAGCAGCTGCAGCGCTTTGTCTTTGACTACCAGATGATGGACAAGCTCAAGGCGTGAGGGTCAACACCGGCGGCACGCACACACACGCACACACACACGCAGGAGTCGGACAAGTTTGAATTCCCCCTGGACCTTCACACGGCCATGGTGCTGGCGACACACACACACACACACACACACTGTCTCTCTCTGTCCCTCTCTCTCTCTTTCAGGCGCTTGACAAGTTTGAGCCCCCCTGGACCTCTGCGCAGCCATGGTGCTAGCTAGTGACACGCACACACACACACACACACACACTATTGCTCTCTCTCTCAGGTGTTTGGACAAGTTCGAGTCCCCCTCAGCCTCAACGCAGCCATGGTGCTAGCGACACGCACACACACACACACACACGCATACAGACACGCACACACACACACACACATACACATCCACACATTCCCCCCCCCCCCCCCGGTCCACTATTTCAGGTGTCGGATAAGTTTGAGTTCCCTCTCGACCTCGACGCAGCCATGGTGCTAGCGAGTGTGACTCAGGACAACACCGGGGGCGGGCACGTGGTCGTTGGAGCAGACGGGGCGCCGGTGGCGGGGTATGAGCTGGCAGGCGTGCTCATCCACAAGGTGTGGAATAAACGTGTGGAGAGTGTGGGAAGTGTGGGCTGACAACGTGGACTGACAGTATGGGCTGAGAGTATGGATGGAGTGTGCTGGTGTGGGCACGTGTTGGTCGGTGCGGACTGGGCGCCGGTGGCTGAGTATGAGCTGACGGGCGTGATCATCTACAAGGTGTGCAAGTGTGGACTGGAAGTGTGGACTGATAGTGTGGACTGTGGGTGTGGATGGAGTGTGTTGGTGTGGACTGAGAGTGTGGGTGGAGTGTGGCGTGCTCGCGTGGGCAGCCGGGGCAGTGGTGAGGCTGGCGGGCGTGTGGAATAAGAGTGTGGACTGAGAGTGTGGATGGTGTGTGGGGGATGTGTGTGTGGGGAACAACTCCTCAGACAGAGTTAGAGTGAGGAGGCGCCATCTGCCACACTCGCTCACATCCCTGGTAGGCTGGCGCGCTGCGTGGCCTTGCGGGCTCTCCTAGTAGAGCCCCCCTAGACGTGAAGTCTAGGCCTTAAATCACGCCCCGGGGTCTTCCGGGCGCGTACGTGTAAAACCTGTAAAGCCGCTCACACGCGCTTGTGCACAAAGCTTCAACGTGCACCACGGGCACTACTTTGCGCACGTGCAACACACACACACACACACACACACACACACTCAGGGCTCCAACGCGCACCACGGGCACTACGTTGCGCACGTGCGACACACACACACACACACACCACACACCACACACACTTGCAGGGCTCCAACGCGCACCACGGGCACTACGTTGCGCACGTGCGCGACACGACGACCGGCAAGTGGTGGCGCTTTGATGACGAGGCCGCGCAGGTGCGTGGGCAGCAGCAGGCCATCTCCCCCAGCCCTTTGGGCACGTTTTTTGCAAGGCAACGGCATAGAATGTGCGCACGTGCGCGACACGACGACCGGCAAGTGGTGGCGCTTTGATGACGAGGCCGTTCAGGTGGGTAGGCAGCAGGGGAATACAGTAACAGCAGTATCGTCTTTCCAGGAAAGGCGACGTCCAGCCGGTGCCTGCCTATGTGTAGTCCTAGAGCAAAAAGGAGAGTTACTAAGCGACGCCAATGTGCAGGTGCGACACACGTCTTCCTCGGCAAACGCACACACACGGACACACACAGACGTTCACGCACACGCACACACACACACACACACACACACATGCACGCGCGTGCACACATACAAAACACACACACACACACACATTCCATGGGCTCCAACTGGCTTCGCAGTCGACCATGCCGTTGTGCTGGTGGGCCCTTTACACACACACTGACACACACACACAACGCACGCACACAACACACGCACACAACACACGCACACAGAGAGAGAGAGAGGTCGTCACACAGAACTCTGAACATTCAACCTAGATAGGCTGGTTCTGGTTATCAATTGAAGGGATTTTGAAGGTGGGAGACCAACCGTGTGCTACCAAGAGGGTGAAGAACCTCTTACACACACACACACGCACCCACGCATGCACAAACGCCCACCCACCCAGCCACCCACCCACCCAACCACACACACCTCCCCCTCACAAGCACAGTCGATGGGCGCGGCTCCCACCGGCTTCCCGTCCGACCACGGAGTCGCGGTGTTGGGCGGCGACAAGGGAGGCGGCGCCAGCGGGAGTGGGAGCGGCGGGAAGAAGCGCGGTCGGCCCCCTGGGGCGGTGGCGGTGGGGGCGAAGAAAAAGGCGGCGGCCGCGGGCGGCAAGAAGGGTGGAGGAGGGGGTGCGAAGAAGGACACAAAGGGCGAGGTCGACGTGTGGGTCGTCGAGAGCGACGACGACGACGGCGGCGGGGGAGGTGGGTTGTGTGAGGCGTGTGCCTTTTTCTCTCCACACACACGCACATGCACACACATACACACACACACACACGGGTGCGGGGTGTTCGGGGGGGGGGAGAAGGAGGCAGGAGCGGCCGCGGGTGGCAAGAAGGGAGGAGGTGGAGGAGGGAGTGCGAAGAAGGGCAACAAGGGGGTGCTGGCGGCCGACGAGTGGGTCGTCGAGTGCAGCGACGGCGAGGACGGCGGGGGAGGTGGGTTGTGAGAGGCGTGTGCCCTCTTTCCTACACACACACACACACAGTGTAACGCACATGCATACACATACGGGTGTGGCGGGGGGGGGGGGGAGGAGAAGAAGGCGGGAGCGACCGCGGGCAGCAAGAAGGGTGGAGGAGGAGAGGGGGAAGAGGGGGAGGCGGGAAGAAGGGCGACAAGGGCGCGGCGGCGGCCGGCGTGTGGGTCGTTGAGAGCAGCGACAACGGCGACGGCGGGGGAGGTGCGCTGTGAGGGGCGCGTGCCTTTTTCTCTCTACACACACACACACATGCATGCACGCACAAACACACACACACACACGGGTGCGATGGCTGACGTGTGAGTCGTCGAGAGCGACGGCGACGACGACAGTGTGGAGGTGGGTTGTCAGGCGTGTGCCATCTTTCCTCCACACACACACACATACAAACGCGTATACATACGCACACACACACACAGCGGGAGGTGGGGACGACGATGCCAATGGCGTGGAGATGCTTGAAGAGCCACACAGACACACAAATACAAAAACACACACACGCACGCACGCACACAGTGGGAGCAGACGACGATGACGATGGCGTGGAGATGCTTGAAGGCACACACACACACACACACACACACGCACACGCGTACACACGTACACACACACGTACACACACACACACACTCACACACAGCGGGAGGTGGGTATGACGACGACGATG
Source organism: Chlamydomonas sp. UWO 241 (assembly GCA_016618255.1). Classification (NCBI taxonomy): domain Eukaryota; kingdom Viridiplantae; phylum Chlorophyta; class Chlorophyceae; order Chlamydomonadales; family Chlamydomonadaceae; genus Chlamydomonas; species Chlamydomonas priscui. The sequence goes on from VFSX01000032.1 coordinate 259,022, forward strand.
TCGTTGAGATGCTTGACGAGGCGCCGGCGCCGGCAAAGGGGCGCGGGCGGCCGGCAAAGGTGGGCGGGCTGTGACTCTTTGTGCGCCCATACGCACACGCATGCACGCACACACACACGCACACGCACACACGCACATGCACACACACACACATGCATGCTCACACACACACCCGCACGCACACACACTCTCACACGCACACACACACACATACACACACACACGCCCCAACCCACACACGCGCACACTAACACGCACACACACGCACACACACGCTCACCTCCGCACACACGCCCCCCCCCCCACGCTTTCACACACACGCACACACACACACACACGCACGCACGCACGAAGTCCGCCGCCGCCGCCAAAAAGGCCAAGAGCGAAGACCAGGACTGGGAGGAGGATGCGGAAGTCGAGGAGAAGGTGCCGGCGAAGAAGGTCGGCCGCACGCCAAACAGGAAGGCAGCGTCCAAGAAGACTGGCAGCGATGACGAGGACTGGGAGGCGGCAGAGGCAGAGGAGAAGGTGCCGGTGAAGAAGGGCGGCCGCGCGCCGACGAAGAGGGCGGCGCCCAAGAAGGCCGACAGCGAGGACGAGGACTGGGAGGTACGGGTGAAATACGACGTCGTTTTCCCACAGGTTTTACATGCATGCGCCCGGAGGACCATGGGGCGAGATGAAGGCCTAGACTAGATGTCTATGGGGGCCTCTCAGTGATTTCCTTTTCAGGATTTTAATTTATTATTCCACAGCCGGACGTTGCTTTGACCGCATTGACCGTTGGCCTCCCGTTGACCGTTTGTCCTCATACTCAGGTCATTTGAAAGCTGTTGACGTGCTCTGTCTGGCGGGCTTGTCAGACTAACAATACACTGGATCGGTTGAGCTGTGTGCACAGTCAAAGTACAGCCGGCATGCAGCCAAATGGCTGTGTAGAGCCGAAAAGGAAATCACTGGGGCCTCTTCTAGGAGGGCC
>VFSX01000032.1:265000-272500 GCA_016618255.1 Chlamydomonas sp. UWO 241
CTGCCCCACACATTATATGCCACCCACACTTGCCGCCCACACTGCCCTGCACATTATATGCCGACCACACTTTCCGTCCACACTGCCCTGCACTTTCCACACTGTCACACACGACGCCAAGCGCGTGAGCGAAGCTGCCTGGAGGGCGCTCAAGGGCACGCACATACTGCACGTGCATGCGCATGCTCCACACCCACTGCCCCGCACATGATATGCCCTCCACACCCACTGCCCCACACATTATATCCCCTCCACACTTGCCGTCCACACTGCCCACACTTTCTGCACTTTCCACACTGTCCACACACAGGACGTCAAGCGCGTGAGCGAAGCTGCGTGGAAGGCGCTCGTGGGCGCGCACGGTGGTGGGCCTGAGCTGTGCACCACCGACTTTTGCACGCTGTGCATCAAGAGCGACCTGCAGGTGCGTGTGTGTGCGTGTGTGTGTGTGTGTGTGCGTGTGCGTGTGTGTGTATACTTGTGTGCATGTGCGTGTGTATGTACTTGTGTGTGTGTGTGTGTGAGTTTCTATGTGCGTTGCCACGGCTGAATTTTGCGTGCAGTGCGTCAAGAGTGACCTGCAGGTGTGTGTGTGTGTGTGTGCATGTGCGTGTGTGTGTGTGTGTGCGTGTCTGTGTGTGTGCGTGTGTGTGTATGTGTGTGAGAAAGTTTTTGTGTGCGTTGCGACGACCGAATTTTGCGCGCAGTGCATCAAGAGCGACCTGCAGGTGTGGGTTTGTGTCTGTGTCTGTGTTTGTGTGTGCGTGTGTGTGTGTGCGTGCGTGTCTGCGTGTGCATGTGTGTGTGTGTTTGTGTGCGTCGCCACAACCGACGTCTGCGTGCAGTGCGTCAAGAGCGACCTGCAGGTGTGTGTGTGTGTGTGTGCATGTGCGTGTGTGTACTCGTTTTTGTGTGTGTGTGTGTGTGAGTGCGTCGCCACAACCGAAGTTTACGTGCAGTGCGTCAAGAGCGACCTGCAGATGTGTGTGTGTGTGTGTGTGTGCGCGCGCGTGTGTATGTGTGTGTGCACGTGCATGTGCACGCGTGTGTGTGCATGTGTGTAAGCGTGCGTGCGATCGTGCATGCGTGTGGCCAATTTTACAGTCCGTCAGACGCCTTTGATGGGGCATTAAACTCTAGCAAAGCGGCAGCTGTCAAAATTAGACCCCTAGTATGCCGCCTGCCATCATGATTGCTGTTGTCGCGGTGTTTGTCTCAAAGTAGGCGGTAAGGAAGTCATTCATCTCGTGCCAGTGTGTGCGTGTGTGCGTGTGTGTGTGTGTGTGTGTGTGTCTGTGTGTGATTGAGAGAGATCGAGTGTGTGCGTGTGTGGTCGATTGTGCATCCCTTCGGACGCCTTTGGTGGCGTATAAGACCCTACGAAAGACCTGCAGGTGCGCACGTGTGTGTGTGTGGGGGGGGGGACACGCGTGTGTGTGCACGTGTGTGTGTGTGTGTGCGTGGTCGATTTTACAGTCCGTCAGACGCCTTTGATGGCGCATTAGACCCAGTGCGTGCGTCTTTGTGAATGTGATTTAGAGGGATCGCGCGTGCGTACGTTCCTCGCGCACATTGCACCTGTACATGGAACAGATCTTGACCTACCCCCCCCCCCCTCACTTCCGCCTCCCCCTCCCAAACATGCACGCAGAAGCGCAGGCAAACGACGTGCGGCGTACTCAACACAAACACACACACACACACACACACACGAACGAACACGCACCCCCCGACACACGCACACACACGCAGAAGCGCATCCTCGCGGAGCAGGCAGATGACGTGCGGTGCGCACACACACACACACACACACACACACACACGAACACACACACACACACACGCAGAAGCGCATCCTCGCGGAGCAGGCAGATGACGTGCGGCGCACACACACACACACACACACACACATACACGAACACACACACACACGAACAAACACGCCCCCCTGCCCCCCACACACACGCAGAAGCGCATCTTCGCTGAGCAGGCAAACGACGTGCGGCGCGCACACACACACACACACACACACAGAAGTGCATCCTCGCGGAGCAGGCAGACAACGTGCGGTGCGCACACACACACACACACACACACACGAGAACACACAGACACACACACACGCACGCAGAAGCGCATCCTTGCGGAGCAGGCAGATGCCGTGCGGCGCGCACACACACACACACACACACACGAACACACACACACGCAGAAGCGCATCCTCGCGGAGCAAGCAGATGACGTGCGGCGCACACACACACACACACACGCACACACGCACACACACGAACACACACGCACACTCACACACACACGCAGAAGCGCATCCTTGCGGGGCAGGCAGATGACGTGCGGCGCGCACACACACACACACACACACACACGAACACACACACACACACACTCACACACACGCAAAATCGCATCCTCGCGGAGCAGGCAGATGACGTGCGGCGCACACACACACACACACACACACACACGAACACACACACGCAGAAACGCATCCTCGCGGAGCAGGCAGATGACGTGCGGCGCACACACACACACACACACACACACGAACACACACGCACACTCACACACGCACGCAGAAGCGCATCCTCGCGGAGCAGGCAGATGACGTGCGGCGCACACACACACACGAACACACACACACACACACACGCAAAATCGCAACCTCGCGGAGCAGGCAGATGAAGTGCGGCGCGCACACACACACACACACAAGCAAACACACGAACACACACACACACGAACACACACACACACGAACACACACACGCAGAAGCGCATCCTCGCGGAGCAGGCAGATAACGTGCGGCGCACGCTCGGCGAGCTGCTTGCTGCCGACAACGTGGCTGCAGGTGTGTGTGTGTGTGTTGATGGGTGTGTGTTTGTGGGATGCACACTGGGCTGCTGGCTAGGTTGTCTGCACGGGGCGCGCCCGGGAAAGCGGGCACACACACACACACACACAAACATACGCACATGCACACACACACGCACACGCATACTCACATGCACGTACAAACACACACACACACATTCAGATTCCGCGCCCGTGGGTGGCAGGCGCGACCGTGAAAGCGGAAACACACACACACACACACACACACACACACGCAGAGCCCGCGCCCGCGCCGGTGGGGGGCAAGCGCGGTGGCGGGGGCATGGCAGCAGGGGCGGGCGGCGCCAAGCGGCCTGGGCGGCTGCCGGGCGGCAAGCGGCACGGTGGGTTTAGGGTTCCAGGGTTTTGAGAACAGGGTTTAGGGTTCAGGCGTTCTAGACATTGAAACCCGATGAAGTCCTGAAGTCCCCCGATGTTTTGGGGTTAACAAACTGGGGCGGGCGGCGCCAAGCGGCGTGGGGCGGCCACTGGGCGGCAAGCGACACGGTGGGGTTAACTGGGGTTGAAAAAACACAGTGATAGCCAGCTCACATACCGTACAGAGCCTGAGCCTTCGCGATAAAGTATTGTTTCGGACACCCCCGCGACTCCGAAAACGGAAAAAAACTCGCAAAAATTGCGATTTGGGACGTCAAATCGACGAAAAAACACCCCGCGGAGCTGTTAAACAATGTTTTTTCGACCCCCCCACGAAGGCTCAGGCCCTGTACGGTATGCAAATATATTGGACTCATTTTGAGTCGGAAATCAGGGTTTGGTCGACTTCACATATGGTTTCCGGGTGAGCATCCGTTGGAGTGTGTGTGTGGGGGTCAAATATACCCAAATAGGGCAAATTTGACCCGTCTTTGAGGCCGACGGAAAGTTGCCGTTGCGCGTTGCCGTTGCGCTTCGGTGTATGGAGTAGCATTCGCATGCACGCGCGCAAGCACTCACACACTCGAACGTACACACACGCCCACACACGCGCGCACACTCACACTCACACAACCAAACCAACCAACCAACCAACCAAGCGTTACATGAGCCTGTCTGCATGCACCGGCAATGACTGTAGCACTAACAAAAATACACCGCGGCAAGGGTAGCACTTGCACAATTGCAACACTCACTCACACACGCGCGCACACACACACACCAGAGGTCTCCTCGGGGTCAGTCACCCTTTTTTCCCGAAAAAAGTTTCCCGGTTTCGTCAGGATTCCGGGCTGCAGCCCAAGTGTCCGTGATCTGGTGGCCAAGTTCCCGGACGTCGTTCCAACATCGACTGACCACAAGCCAGGTTTTCCCCCAAACGAGAAATCGAGCACGAGATTCAGTTGGTACCTGGGGCCAAGCCGGTGGCGCGGGCTGCAGCCCGAAAATAATTGCCTCGGAAAGTGTGAAAATCGTCAATTTCACACATTTTCTCGGCGATAATCGCCTCCGCACGTCGTTTTTTCCGAATATGCCCTCCCAAAGCATCGGGGGCGCGCCCTCCGGGCACGCATTGTTTTCGTTTCCCGATCGGGAAGGAAACCCCTGACACACACACACACACACACACACACGTGCGCACACACACATACACATTCGCAGCCGTGAGTGACGACGAAGACGATGGCGAGGCTGCCCGCGCACACACACGCACACGCACACACTCGCAGCTGTGAGTGATGATGAGGACGACGGAGAGGCTGCCGCATTCTATCACACACACACGCACATACACGCAAACGCAGCCGTGAGTGACGACGAAGACGATGGCGAGGCTGCCCGCGCACACACACGCACACGCACACGCACACACTCGCAGCTGTGAGTGATGATGAGGACGACGGAGAGGCTGCCGCATTCCATCACACACACACGCACACACACGCAAACGCAGCCGTGAGTGACGACTAAGACGATGGCGAGGCTGCGCACACACACACACACACACACACACACGCACACGCACACGCACACACTCGCAGCTGTGAGTGATGATGAAAACGACGGAGAGGCTGCCGCATTCTATCACACACGCACACACACAAACGCAGCCGCGAGTGACGACGAAGACGATGGCGAGGCTGCGCACTCACACACACACACACACACACGCACACACTCGCAGCTGTGAGTGATGATGAGGACGACGGAGAGGCTGCCGCATTCTATCACACACACACGCACACACACGCAAACGCAGCCGTGAGTGACGACGAAGACGATGGCGAGGCTGCGCACACACACACACGCACACGCACACACTCGCAGCTGTGAGTGACGACGAAGACGATGGCGAGGCTGCGCACACACACACACACACACGCACACGCACACACTCGCAGCTGTGAGTGATGATGAGGTCGACGGAGAGGCTGCCGCACACCATCACACACACACGCACACACACACACACACACACACGTCTTCACAGCAGTGAGTGACGACGTTGACGACGGCGAGGCTGCCGCACACTCTCACACACACACACACACACACTCAGACACACTCACACGCACACACACACACACTCACACACACTCGCAGCATTGAGTGACGATGAGGACGACGGAGAGGCTGCCGCGCTTTCGAACGCGATGAAGGCGTCGCTCGTGGGGGAGGACGGATTCCTGGTGTCCAAGGTGTGTGTGTGTGTGTGTGTGTGTGTGTGTAGGGCGCGGCACGGTATACGTATACCGTACATACCGTATGTATACCGTTACGATATAAATACCGTATTCGGCCAGTATACGGCGGGATGTATACAGTATACAGCGACGTTCGCACGGCAAGTAAAAGGCGTAAATGCTCCAACTCCCTTGAAACTGCATGGATTTTGACGCTTCGACTTGCATTGGACAGCTTATGACAAGGGCTATCCAGAACAATGCTTGGTTGCAGCATGGGGTGGAGGGAAGAACATGGAGTTTGCATGGGGCGCAGGGACGCTCCGGCTGCGATGCATTGAGAAAAACCTAGTTTTGTGTTTCCTGTGAACCAAACATAGGCTGTCCCCAAGCCCAGACCCCCACACAAGGCGAACCCACCAAAAAACAGCAGTTTTGCGCTTGTGGTGCGCCAACCCCGACTCTGAGCACGTTGAGACGTTTGCCGGCGTGTTACTATGCCTTGTGCAGCACGCAGGGTGCTGGAGGAGCGCCAGGGGGGGGGGGCAGATGACGACGCACACATGCATGGGGTTGCATGCGGCTCCCACCGAGCCATGCACGTCCCCCCGGTTGATGAACGCGTGCAACCGTACAGTGCTAGAGCTTGTGGCCTCGCGCATGGGGCTTGGGGGCTCGGAGCGAGGGGCAGTGTGCAGGGTCCACACGGAGCATCCCCAAAGCAGACGCCAGGGCCATGCCGTGTGTGCACCGCACTGCCAACTTTCATATGGGGTCCAACATGAACCGTTCCGCTGCTGAGGCGGTCCCGGGGGCTGCGCGATATGGGTACCCAGACAAAAAATCAGTGCTCAGGGAACGCGCTCGTGTGTAGCCCACGCGGCGACCCAAGAGTCGCCTCAACAGTCATCTTCTTGCCAGGATTCGTGGCTATCCGCCCATGTCTTCAGATTGGAGATCTGTCCAGGGAGGGCGGAGCTGCAAGCACGCAACCGACGTCACGCAAAACGAGCGTGGACGCCAAAACTGGATTTTGGCCTGCGGGACACCTCCCCACCCGCACCCAGGGATAAAGTTGTAGCCGCGGATGCCACAAGAACCCCTGTTGGATGGGATGCAGCAACTCGCCGCGTGGGTGGCGCAGGACACGTTGCCCCGACGTCACGTTTTTGTAACACGCCCCGCCAGGGCGCCCAGCGCACGCATGCCGCGCATCCCAGGGCGGCAAACCATTTGTTTTCATCTATAAGAGCGGCCTGCATGCCTGAATGGGGGGGTGCTGCGCTGTGTGCGCAGCAGACGGATTTGTTTCATCGGCCAAAAAAACGCGCTTTGAATCGCGTCCTGCAGCCGCAAGCTCGTCGCCCGCTAGCAAGCCAGGCGGGACCGCGTCGCTCGTACGCGTCCGTAGGTTCTCCTAACTCCTGAAATGGTTATCTGTGCGTGTCGCACCCAACAATGTTACATCGGGGTTCGCGTCCCTAGTGAGGACCCTAGGGGTTTGGGCGTGGGGACAGCCCATAGCAAAGTCAGCTTGTAAGAGTGGATTTGTGATGCTGATCATGTCAGGCACCCGAATCCACTGTTCCCGTCTCAATCGGATCAAGGAATCAAGGGTTTACACTATACCAGTGTTTCCGTTAGCCACCCCGCAACCCGACAAAATGCACGTTCGGGTTGAGATTGGCCGATTCGGGCTGGCGCGTCGGGGCGAGATTACGCGAATTCCGACCCGAAAAAGTGTGGAAATCGGCGTTTTCACACTTTTCCCTCCAAAATTCGCTGCCCGGCGGGTTGAGATTGGCGAAACTAGCATCAGGCCCGGGTTGAGCTATCATTTTCCAAGATCCTTAACGGAATCACTGACGTATACCCTTGTATACAGTATACGTTTTACGGTATTATATGGTATACGGGCCCACGTATACGGTATACTGCCGCGCTCTATGTGTGTGTGTGTGTGTGTGTGTGTTGGGGGACAGATTCCTG
>VFSX01000032.1:277500-285000 GCA_016618255.1 Chlamydomonas sp. UWO 241
CCGCAATCTGCTTGAGTTCCGATCGTTGTGAGAGGGGGTGCATGCTCGCCGCAATTCTCGCCATCGTGCATCGTGCTCTCCATCGTACCGCTGCCCCATCTGCCACATAGCCTCGCCCCATCAGGACCAGTTCATCAGTAGCGCTGTGCGTCACAGCCGCTCAGGGTAAATTTCCAGATTTTCAGCCGCCCAGTACCAAGCGCAGTTGTCCCGGTTGTCCGCCATCGAGCGGCGCCAGGGCGGGAGCCCCTGGCGAAGAGCTTATGAACTTAACAGGTGGGAGGACCAATTAACAGAGAAGTCAAAATCTGGTGCCATTTTGCCTCTCGTCTCGTCTCTTCGCCTCGTCCTACTCGGTGAGCTTTAGTAGAACGGCTAAAGCAGAAACAACACACACACACACACTCTCCAGGCCGTGGCTGCGGAGGCTGCGCGCAAGATCGGCGCAGAAGCAGACGCGGCGGAAGTGGCTGCCGCTGCTGCCGCTGCTGCCGCCGCGGACGCTGCTGCTGCGGCATTCGGCAGCGCTGGCGACGACGTGATGATTGTGGAAGAGGTGGGGTGGGGGGTGGAGTGGGGTCTGGGGTGCTTGCTGGCTGCTGCGCTGCGCTGTGCTGCTGCTGCTGCTGCTTCTGCCGCTGCTGTTGTGCTGTGCTGTGCTGTGCTGCTGCTGCGGCATTCGGCAGCGCTGGCGACGACGTGATGATCGTGGAGGAGGTAGGATGGGATGGGAGAGTGTGGGGTGCTGGCTGCTGTGCTGCTGCTGCCGCTGCTGCTGCTGTGCTGTGCTGTGCTGTGCTGCGCTGTGCTGCGACATTCGGCAGCGCTGGTGACGATGTGGTGATCGTGGAAGAGGTGGGACGGGGCGTGGGGTCTGGGGTGCTTGCTGGCTGCTGCGCTGTGGGTGCTGGCTGCTGCGCTGTGCTGCTGCTGCTGCCGCTGCTGCTGCCGCTGCTGCTGCGGCGGCGTTTGGCGTTTGGCAGCGCTGGGACGTTGTGGTGATTGTGGAAGAGGTGGGGTGGGGTGTGTGGGGTGGGGTGCTTGCTGGCTGCAGCGCTGTGGGTGCTTGCTGGCTGCTGCTGCTGCGGGCGCGGGCGCCGCTACTGCTGTGATGTTCTGTGCTGTTCTGTGCTGTGCTGCGGTATTCGGCAGCGCTGGCGACAACATGATGATCGTGGAAGAGGTGGGATGGGGTGTGGGGTGGGGTCTGGGGTGCTTGCTGGCTGCTGCGCTGTGCTGCTGCTGCCGCTGCTGCTGCGGCGGCGTTCAGCATTCGGCAGCGCTGGCGACGACGTGATGATCGTGGAAGAGGTGGGGTGTGTCTCAGTGGTCCGTGGGAACGGTTTTAGGAATTGTTTTTTTGCCGGCTCCAGCAACTTTGACCGCTCATACCAGTCACAATACACAGTGGGTATTTATGCCACGCATGCCGCTGCGCTGCTCTCGGCAAGAGCTTTCCAACGCATCGCTCCACGCCCTCACCCACCAAGTGTTGGGTGGTTTTCTGGGAAATGGGAAATCCGGCTCGGAGCGGTATATATACGGCTCGCAGGGGAATCACTGGTGTGTCTGTCGCAGCGCGTTACAATTGCTCGTGTGATTACAGACACACGTGACAACGGATGGGGGTGTGATGCGCTGTCTGCTGCTGCCGCTGCTGCTGCTGCTGCTGCCCCGGGTGCTGCACTTTGCCGTGCTGTGCTGTGCTGTGCTGCTGTCTCGGCATTCGGCAGTGCTGACCGGGACGGCGTGATGACCGTGTCAAGAGGTGGAATGGGGTGTGGAAGGTGTGGGATGGGGTGCTGTTGGGTGTCATTTGGTTTTATGTGGTCCGTGCTGTGACGCAGCACAGCACAGCGCGTACGGTTGTGCTCTGTGCTTTTGCTTGGAATAGAGCCCCTCTCCCCTCCCTTCAACACGCACACCACACACACACACACATAACACCCGCACAGGTCGAGGGCAACGGCGCGGCCGGCCCCTCTGCCCCTGCTGCCGCCGCCACCGCATCTGCGCGCGCGCCCGCGCCCGCGCAGCAAGTGCCGCCGCCGCCGCCGTGCATCGCGTTTCCGCTCGCGTCCGCGCGAGAGTGCCCACTGGTGGGTGTCCGTTCAGCTCCCACCCACTCACCCACCACCACCACCCACACACACTTATGTGTGTGTCCACCCCGCCGCTGCCACCACCTCCAACAACAACAACAACAACAACAACAAAACGTGCATCGCGCTCCCGCTTGCATCCGTGCGCGAGTGTTCACTGGTGGGTGGTGCATTTTAATACCCCTTACCCTCTACCGTGTGTCCGTTCAGCTCCCCCCCCCCCCCCCCCCCCACACACACGCCACTACCATCTCAAGCAACAAGAACAACAACAACAACATTAACATAAACATAAACATAAAACAAAAACAGCAACAACAACAACAACAACGACACTGTATTCACATCGCGTTCCCTCTCGCATCCACGCGCCAGTGCCCACTCATGCGTGTTGCAATAATGACTATAAATCAGAATTCGGCGCTGGCTCACCCCACCCCCTTGCACACACATACACACACACTCGCAAACACACACACACACACACACTCACTCCATATTGTTACATAGAAAACGGCGATATCGTTCCAGATGTCTGCATAGTAGTCTCCTAAGGGCGTCTGTCAATAGCGGGTGACCACCCGTCGCGATGAGGCACAAACACACACACACACACACACACACACACACGCAGTGCGAGGCTGAGCTGCGCGGCGCTGTTGCTGACACAGAGACCGTGCGGAGGGGGCATGCACACACACACACACACATACACACACACACACGCGCGCGCACACACACACATGCACACACACGCAGTGCGAGGCCGAGCTGCGCGGCGCTGCTGCTGACGCAGAGACCGTGCAGAGGGGGCATGCACACTCTCGCACACACACACACACACACACGCGCGCACGTGCACACACACACACACACATGCAGTGCGAGTCCGAGCTGCGCGGCGCTGCTGCTGACGCAGAAGCCGTGCGGAGGGGGCATGCATACACACACAAACTCACACACACACGCAGTGTGAGGCCAAGCTGCGCGGCGCTGCTGCTGACGCAGAAACCGTGCGGAGGGGCATGGACACACACACACACACACAAACTCACGCACACACACGCAGTGTGAGGCCGAGCTGCGTGGCGCTGCTGCTGACGCAGAAACCGTGCGGAGGGGGCTGGATGCGGAGCGGTCAGCACTCGGTGAGTGAGTGAGTGTGTGTGTGTGTGCGCGCGCACGCGCCGAGTGTGTGTGTGTGTGTGTGTGTGCACGCGTCCGGAGAGTGTGCGGAGGGGTCTGAATGCGGAACGCTCCGTCCTAAGTGAGAGGTTATCAGACAGACACTCCCTCCCACACTTAATTAATTTGGTTTTTCTTGTGGCGGTGGTGGTGCGTGGGGGGCGGGGGCAGGCACTCGACCCGGGTGTTACATACCACGGTTGTCGCGTGCCGCCCTCAAACACACTCACACATGCACACACACACACACACACACACGCACGCACACACCTCAGATGCAACACGCGAGCTCGCAGCGGGCGTGCCGAGGGGGGCGCTCGAACCGGGTGTTGCGTACAATGATTGTTGGCGTACATACACACACGCTCTCACGAGACTCGCACACACCTGTGCGCAGCAACTTTGCTGCGTACTATGGTGTACCCCTCTCGCCCTCTCTTTCTGTCTCTGTCTCTACCACACACACATGCACACACACACTCACACACACACCTTTGATGCACCACCAGGTGATCTCGCGGCAGGCGTGCCGAGGGAAGCGCTCGAGCTGGGTGTTGCGTACTACGACATACCTCTCCCCCTCTCTCTCTCTCTCTCTCTCACACACACACACACACACACACACACTTCTGATGCAGCACCATGCGATCTCGCGGCAGGCGTGCCGACAGAAGCGCCAAGCCGGGTGTTGCATACTACGACATACCTCTCCCCCTCTCTCTCTCTCTCACACACACACACACACCTCTGATGCACCTCCAGGCGATCTCGCGGCAGGCGTGCCAAGGGAAGCGCTCGAGCCGGGTGTTGCGTACACACACTCACACGCTCTCACACTGCTTTCACACACCTGTGTGCAGCAACTTTGCTGCGTACTGTGGCGTACCCCTCTCCCCCTGGCTCTCTGTCTCTCTCTCTGTCTCTCTCTCTGTTCCTCTCTCTCACATACACACACGCACACAGTCGGGATTCACATGCGCACCGTGTGGGACAAGTGCTGTGGTGCGGTGTGCGACACACACACACACACACGCACACACACACAAACACACACACAGCTCTGATGCCTCTGATGCACCACCAAGCGATATCGCGGCAGGCGTGCCAAGAAAAGCGCTCGAGCCGGGTGTTGCGTACTACGGCATGCCCCACAGACAACCACACACACACACCTATGTGCAAGAACTGTGCAACAACCGTGCAACAACTGTGCCACACCGGGTGAGCTCGCGGCAGGCGTGCGGAGGGAAGCGCTCGAGCCGGGTGTTGCGTACTACGGCATGCCCCACACAGACAACCGCATACACACACACACACACACACCTATGTGCAACAACTGTGCAACAACCGTGCAACAACTGTGCAACACCAGGCGAGCTCGCGGCAGGCGTGCCGAGGGAAGCGCTCGAGCCGGGTGTTGCGTACTTGGCGTGCCTCTCTCATTCTTTCTCTCTATCTCTCTGTCTCTCCCTTTGTCTCTCTCTCTCTCTCTGTCTCTCTCTGTCTGTCTCCCTCTTTCACACACACGCACACACACACGCACGCACACGCCTCTGATGCAACAGGCGATCTCGCGGCAGGCGTGCCAAGGGAAGCGCTCGAGCCGGGTGTTGCGTACTACGGCGTACCGCGAGCATGGCTGCATGCATGGCGGCGACACGTTGCGAGCGGGGCGAAGAGCAAGGCCACGGCAGGTGTGTGTGTGTGTGTGTGTGTGTGTGTGTGTGTGCATGCATGGCGGCGACACGTTGCCAGCGGGGCAAAGAGCAAGGCCACTCACACACACACACACACTCACACACACCGCGTGTCACTCCCAACGCAGCAGTGGCAGCAGTGGCAGCAACACACACACACACACACACACCCACGCACACACAAACATTTCGCACCCCCTACGCAGCGGCGGCAGCGGTGGCGGCGTCAGCAGCAGCAGCGGCAGCTGGGGCGGCAGCAGGGCCCAGCGGCAGCGGCGCAGGTGTGTGTGGGCGCGCACACACACACACACACACACACACACGCGTGCGCGCGCGCACACACACACTCACACGCTCGCACAGACAGAGAGAGAGATTCGCTACAGCTCTCAATGTAAGGACAGCTTGGGTCGCGGCTCTTGCCTGTGTCTAAGCACCCCCAGCATTCGTTTCGAGCGTCGAGAAGCAGTCGAGAACCTTGGGGTAAATGTGTCACACACACACACACACACACACACAAACCGTGCAGGGCCCAGCCCAGCGCATCACACACACACACACACACACACACAGGGCCCAGCGCATCACACGTGCACACACACACACACGCACATACACATGCACACACACAGGGCCCAGCGCATCACACACACAAACACACGCACACACATATGCACACGCAGGGCCCAGCGCAGGCAGCAGCGCGCCGGTTGGGCCGCCACGGCCGGGGCCCCTGCCACTCGCACTTGCACAGGTGTGTGTGTGTGTGTGTGGACGCTTGCTCATAATATACACACGTGCCTCCTCCCCCCTCTTGCAGCACACACACACGCGCAGCTTCTGTGCAGCTGTCCAAGCACACACACACACACACACAAGCAGCTTCTGTGCAACTGTCCAAGCACACACACACAAGCAGCTGCTGTGCAACTGTCCAAGCACACACACACACGCAGCTGCTGTGTGACTGCCACCCTGCCAACCCTGGGCTGCGCGTGCGGCCGCCGTCTCTCGTCGTCAAGCGCGGCCGCATCTACGTGGACCCAGAGGTAAGATGCGAGGTTTGTTCATATTTGATATGCACTTCTATTAACCCTCCTGGCTTGACTGACAAAACGCGATAAAGTGTACTTGTGGATAGACATATAAGGAGCGGAGTGGCCGCTCACGGGTTTTACACGTTTTACACGTACGCGCCCGGAGGACTCCGGGGCGTGAGTTGAGGCCTAGACTACACGTCTAGGGGAGCTCTACTAAGAGAGCCCGCAAGGCCACGAACAAAACAAAACATAAAAATACTGCCGCTCACGGGTAATGTCAAGCGCGACGTATCCACGTGGACCCAGACGCAAGAAGGGTTGCCACCTTTGTAGGTCTTCCGCACAGCACCCTGGTGTAACCGACAACAACAGAAAAACAAACTGGGGTGGGGGGCAGGTGGGGGGTGAGGGGTGGGGGGCTACGCGTATCGTCAAGCGCGGCCGCATCTACGTGGACCCAGAGGTAAGAAGAGGTGCAGAGGTTGTACAGGCATTCAAAGCCCTCGAGGTCTACCATAATACAGCCTCCTGATGTAACCGACGAAGAAATAAATGCATCTCCCCCTCCCCCACAGAATCTCACAGGAGGAGCGCGAGATGGTGTCATGGGTCATGGTGTCAGCGCGCAACTTCCGCACACACACACACACGAATATGCGTGCGCACGCATGCACACTCCACACACACACACACGCACACACCGGAGGAGAGCGAGATGGACATGACCTCAGCGCGCAACTCCACACTCACACACAGCACACACACACACACACAAACACACATACACACACACGCGCGCACACACACGCGCACAAGCACACACACACACACTCAATCAAGCACAGGAGAGCGAGATAGACATTATTTCAGTGCGCATCGCCACATACACACACACACACGCCATAAAAGGCGTCCGACGGACTGAAAAATCGACCGCACACACACACACACAGGAGGAGTGAGATGGACATGATTTCAGTACGCAACTTCCACGCACAAGCACACACACGCAATTAAAGGCGTCCAACGGCTGTAAAATCGACCACATTTAACACCGCCACAGGAGGAGAGCGAGATGGACATGATCTCATTGCGCGACTTCCGCGCGCTCATGTCGTTCTACGGAGACTGCGCCGACTTTGTGCCGGAGGCGGCGCGCAAGGGGTGCGCATTCTCGTTCTTGTTCTCGTTCATGTGGTTATTTTTCTTCGTAGTCTTGTTGTTGCTCTTGTTGGTCTTGTTGGTCTTGTCTTGGTCGTGGTCTTGATCGTAGTCTTGGTCTTGTTTTCTTCTCCTGAGGGTTCTGGGTGGACCCCTATTAATAAACCTAAATTTTGAGTGTGTCGTTCTATATGTTGACCGCGCCAACTTTGTGCCAGGGGCGGCGCGCAAGGGGTGCGTAATTTGGAAATTCTGAGGATTCGTGTGGGCCCGTATGAACCATCGACATAGGGTTGGGGTTGGGGTCGTCTTTGT
>VFSX01000032.1:290000-325000 GCA_016618255.1 Chlamydomonas sp. UWO 241
GCACGTTCATACCACACCCGCACACTTCATACCTCCACACGTCATACCTTCACACCCCCACACATCCACACCCCAGGTCATTGCCACCCCAGGTCATCGCCAGCGCATGGGCGGCCGCACCTTCGCATCACCTCCACACACACACACACACACACACGCCCTACACACACACGCCCCCCACACACACGCCACGCAAGAGTGCATCTAACCCCCTCTTCCCCTCTGGTTTTCATGCATTTCAGGTCAAGTTCATCACTGCCCCCGACCTCGCCAACGCATCGGCGGCCGCTCCTTCACACATCCCCACATCCACGCACACACACACACACACACGCCACGCAAGCGTGCATCTAAGCCCCTCGCCCCCCCTCTTCTCCTTCATTTTTCGTGCATTTCAGGTCGAGGTCATCACCGCCCCTGACCTCACCAACGCATGGGCGGCCGCTCCGGGCACCGAGCGCAAGTCGCGTCGCGCGCGCAAGGGGCGCGTGCCACTGACGGTGGCGTCAACGCTCACGCTGGCAGAGGTGTGTGTGTGTGTGCGTGTGTGTGTGTGTGTGTGTGCGTGTGTGTGTCAGGGGCCGCTGACGGTGGCGTCAACGCTCACGCTGGCAGAGGTGTGTGTGTGTGTGTGTGTGTGTGTGTGTGACAGGGGCCGCTGACGGTGACTTCAACGCTCATGCTGGCAGAAGTGTGTGTGTGCATGTGTGTGTGTACGTGTGTGTGTGTGCATGTGCGTGCATGCATGCGTGTGTGTGTGTCAGGGGGGTGCGTGTCTCGGGCAGTGACGTTGAAGCTCACGCGGTTAGAGGTTGGTACTTGTATCCACACTTGGCGTGCACACGCACACACACACATACATACACACAAACTGTGCATGCTCACAGGTGTCCCTGAGGGACATACATGCACACACACACACACACACACACAGCTCAAGCTGCGTATCTTTGAGGCGCTCGGCGTGCACCCCGGCAACGCGCACGCACGCACACTCTCACACTCTCCCCCACACACGTGACACTTGCGCACACACACACACACAAATGCACGCCATCAGATGCGCTCGGAAAATTGTGACATCGACCACACACGCACGCACACACACGCACACGCATCCACCCACGTAGCTGAAGCTGCGCATCTTTGAGGCGCTCGACGTGCACCCCGGCAATGCGCGCGTGTACGCACGGCTGGGCCGGCTGCTGGAGGGAGAAAAGTGCACGCTCGCGCAACTAGAGGTGTTCCCGGACGAGGAGATCAAGTGAGAGGCTGAGGCAGCGAATAGAAAGAGAAAAACGCAGAAGCAGAGGCAGAGGCACAGACCGAGGCAGAGGAAGAGAGACAGAGACAGAGACAGAGACAGAGGCAGCGACAGGAGGCAGAGTCTGCCAAGGGGGGTGGAGGTCTCTTCCAGTTACAGCTACATCGGCTTTCCAGCAAAGACTACCTTCTAGTCCGAGTACCACCGCCTAGACCCAAGTCCAGTTCTGGCCCTAACAATTACTTGTGAGGGGCGGTAGCCACCAGCCGGCTGCCTGCCAACGTGTAGTCCCAGAAGAAAAAGGAGAGCTACTGTGCGACGCCTCCAAAATAGGTCCTAACTGCTTCCAGGGGATAGGTCTCTTCCAGTCGAGAGAAAATACAGTACCCTGCCCGAGGGCGAGGACTGCATGCTTGCGCCGCTGGAGGTGTTCCCGGACAAGGAGATGAAGTGGGTTGCCACGGGAGCGAGGGGCGTGTCTCAGAGGCAGAGATATAAGCAGAGAGAGATAGGCAGACAGACGGGTAGACGGGCAGACAGACAGGCAGACAGGCAGACAGACAGACAGACAGACAGACAGACAGACAGACAGACAGACAGACAGACAGACAGACAGACAGACAGACAGACAGACAGACAGACAGACAGACAGACAGACAGACAGACAGACAGACAGATAGCTGTCTCGAGACAGAGACCGGCAGGCAGGCAGACAGAGAGACAGAGAGACAGAGACAGAGAGACAGAGGACAGAGACTCAGACTCAGGCAGAGACAGTGGCAGAGACAGAAGCAGAAGCAGAGGCAGAGACAGCAGCAGAGGGGTGGGGGGTGGGGGAGGGGGGTCTCTTTCAGGGGTGGGAACACCTTACTCTGGTAGAGCCCAGGTTGTCGAGTGCACGCGTGCGCACCTCCACGTGGGGACCACGTGTTCCCTGATCGACCTGACTAACTGACTGACTGGCTGGCTGACTGACTGACTGACCGACTAACCGACTGACCGACTGACTGACCGACTGACTGATTTTCTGACTGACTGATTGACCAATGCCTGCTGCTGCTACTCACGCACTCACGCTGCCTGCCTGCCTGCCTTGCCGCACAGGGTCATCGACGCCGGCCTCGTCGACAGCAGCGACCTCTCGTTCCTCGGGAGCGGCGCGGCAGCGGCGGCGGCGGTGCGCAGCGGGCGGCGCGCGGCAGAGACGGGGTTCAAGAACACGGCGCTCACGGGCCGTGGGCCGGGTGGTGGTGGTGCAGGTGGTGGCGGCGGCGGCGGTGCGGGCGCTGGCAAGGGCGACGGGGCGGGCGGCAGCAGCGAGTGAGCGGAAAGCGAGTGCAGCAGCGGGGCGGCGCGCCTTGCAGGCTGGCGGGGTGTGCACGTGGTGTTGATGCGCAGCGCTGCGGGGAGTATTAGGCAGCAGTGCACTCGGTAGGGGGGCAGCGCAGGCGCCTGCAGCACTGAGTGAGGGCACAGTGCATTGCGAGGGAAGAGGGGGCACGATTCAGGGAGTGGAAGGCCTGTTCTGCTGTTGGCTGGTAATTTGACTGACCCTGGCCTGGCTCTGCACGGTGTGCCAAGTGCTGGAGCTGCGCCAAGCATGAGACTTGCGTGTCTCACTCAGCACAGCATTCCTGAGCTCAGGAGTGTAATGTGGGTGGCCCTGGCTCTGCTGCTGTGCCAAGGGTCCCTCCAGCCAAGGTTGTGAGGACGCAGACCCAGGATGATGCAGTGTGGAATGCGTCGAATCCGTAGGCCAGATGATTGGTGTTTACGGGTTAGGGTGCCGATGCTATCCTGCCACATCCCACGACTCCTTGCCCTTGCCTACGCTCTCGACGCCCTGCCGGCTACGCAAGGACCTGCGCCATCTCCGACGCCTTGCCTCCTCCCCTTCGCCTTCCATCGTCTGTGCCGAGGCTTCTCCTTTGTCGACCCACGCCGTTGCCGCCGCATCGCGGGACACCTCACGCGCATCACGGCCTGAAGACGTGAGCACACGGCGTTTTGCTGCAGCCCTGTCATACGCTATCACATGCCACCAGGCCACATGCGCGTGCCATATGCAAGGGCGCCGGCCGCCTGATCGTTCCATGCATGCTGCTCAAGCATAACGAACAGAGACAGGTCCTCCGGGGCAAGGCATGATGTCAGAGACTGCCATGCAGTGCGCGCCGCATCGAGGCATGCCCCATGCGTCAGTGCGCGCCGCATGGATGCCGTGACGCGTGACGTGCGTCGTGCACCTCCCGCGCATCGAACAACCCCCATGTGCTGCTTGCGGCTCACCGCTCCATATCCCCTCTCTATGACGCCTGTACATGCACGCACGCAGCCACATCGCTGCACACGATGCCCCCACTCGCCCGCCGGGACGTCAGGAGCCTGGTGCGGAAGCTAGGCGCAAACACACGTCCGTCTCAACAGAGGCAGGCACTGAAGACGATAGCAAATCTGAGCCTCGATCTCTATGAGGATCGGGACAGCCTTGCTGCCATCGCTGCTGCCGGTGCCGTCCCGCCACTGGTGCACCTGCTGGGGCCTGGCTCTTCAGCGGACGCGCAGGCGACTGCGGCGGCTGCACTGCACAACCTCGCCTCCAACGCTGACAACCTAGTCTTGATCGCTGCTGCTGGTGCCGTCCCGCCACTGGTGCACCTGCTGGGGCCTGGCTCTTCAGCGGACGTGCAGGGCCCTGCGGCGGCTGCACTGCACCAGCTCGCACTCAATGCGAACAACCAGATCACCATCGCTGGTGCCGGTGCCATCCCTGCACTGGTGAGGCTGCTGGGGCCTGGCCCTTCAGCTGATGTACGCTGGGATGCAGCAAGAGCACTGCACAACCTCGCACTCAACGCTGACAACCAGGTCGCGATCGCTGAAGCCGGTGCCATCCCTCCCCTGGTTCAGATGCTGGGGCCCAGCTCTACTGCTGACATGCAGGAGACTTCAACAGCAGCGCTGGCCAAACTCGCACTCAACGCTGACAACCAGGTTGCCATCGCTTGTGCCGGTGCTATCCCTCCCCTGGTTCAGATGCTTCAGCTGGGGACCGGCTCTACCGCTGACATGCATGAGACTGCAACAGCAGCAATTTGTAACCTCGCTTGCAACGGTGACAACAAAGTCACCATCGCTGCTGCTGGTGCAATCCCGTTGCTGGTGCTACTGCTGGGACCGGGCTCTTCAGCTGTTGTGCGCAGGGATGCAGCAATGGCACTGAGCAACCTCACCTTCAACGCTGTCAACCAGGTCGCCATCGTTGGTGCCGGTGCCATCCCTCCCCTGGTTCAGATGCTGGGGCCTGGCTCTACTGCTGACATGCAAGAGACTGCAACAATAGCGCTGGCCAAACTCGCACTCAACACTAACAACCAGATCACCATCGCTGGTGCCGGTGCCATCCCTGCACTGGTGCGGCTGCTAGGGCCAGGCTCTTCAGCTGATGTATGCTGGGATGCAGCTAGAGCACTGCGCATCCTCTCATGCAACGCTGACAACGGGGTCGCCATCGCTGGTGCCGGTGCTATCCCTCCCCTGGTTCAGATGCTACAGCTGGGGCCCGGCTCTACAGCTGACATGCAGGAGACTGCGACCGCAGCACTGGCCAACCTCGCACTCAACGCTAACAACCAGATCACCATCGCTGGTGCCGGTTCCATCCCTGCACTGGTGCACCTGCTGGGGCCTGGCTCTTCAGCTGATGTGCGCTGGAATGCAGCAAGAGCACTGCGCAACCTCGCACTCAACGCTGAAAACCAGGTTGCCATCGCTAGTGCCGGTGCCATCCCGCCCCTGGTTCAGATGCTGCAGCTGGGGACCGGCTCCACAGCTGACATGCAGGAGACTGCAACAGCAGCACTGGCCAACCTCGTACTCAACGCTAACAACCAGATCACCATCACTGGTGCCGGTGCCATCCCTGCACTGGTGCGGCTACTGGGGCCGAGCTCTTCAGTGGAGGTGCAGGAGAATGCGGCGGAAGCGCTGGGCAACCTCGCAGGCAACGCTGACAACAAGGTCGCCATCGCGGCTGCTGGTGCGATCCCCCTGCTGGTAGCGCTGATCGGCTCTGATTACACAAGAGGGGCCGCATCACGGGCACTGAGGGCACTCAGTCGCAACAATGCAGTGAACCGCAATGCCATCACTACTGCTGCTGCCACTGCCAACCTGCTGCAAGAGATGGACGGGCTGGGTCTGAGCTGACTGTCCAGCTGACGCGCCGAGACACTTGCAGGCGGCGCCTGCACATTCTGCCATTGAGCTATCAATGAAATGAGGTTAAAGTCGCTTTCCCCAGTGTGTGTCTGCACCACCACTTGCAGCTTTGCGCGCGTCACGCGCTTTTGACTGGGGTCGGCGTTCAACACATTTGATTGCGCATGTTGACTAAGGTGGGTGTTGCGGGGTGGGCATTGTGGAAGTGGCAGGAAGCCACACACAGGTCTGATACATGTTGCATGGTAGGCTAGGGCCTGCTGCCAGAAACTGCACACGACAGCGATCAACAAGCTCCACAGCATCATAGGCACACGACGACAGCTTGAGCCAGCTGACACGAAACCACGACCGAGACCCCGAACCCCCCCTTGATCCATGGCTAGCTGGTGCCTGTGTAGTGGCGGGGGGGGGAGGAGGGCAACGTCCTTGTTTCTGTTTGTTTCCCTGGTAGGCTGGCGCGCTGCGTGGCCTTGCGGGATCTCTTAGTAGAACTTTCCTAGACGTATAGTCTAGGCCTTAACTCACGCCCCGGGGCCCTCCGGGAGCGTACGTGTAAAATCTGTAAAAAACATGTTGCATGGGAGGGTGTAGTGGAAGTGGCAGGACGTCACACACAGGTCTGTTACATGTCTGTATTAGGGGCCACGCTGCTGCCAAGGCATTGGGCACTCCTCCCCTTGCTTTGAGACACACGCACCAAAACATGCCAGGACACGTGTACCCTTTGGATAGGAAATTTGCTCTCGTGTTGTTATGTGGTGGTCCCTGATTGTAAAATCCCCCGTCGTTTTAAAACCCCCAGGCGTTTGGGGGGTGTACAGCAGTACGGGGGTGCAAAGTGTGCACGAGGCACGGCGCGACAGCCTCACCCAAGAGAGACCTGGCTATGGTACCTGCTGCTCTTGCTGCCTGCTGCCTGCTACCTGCTGCCTGCTGCCTGCTGCCTGCTGCCTGCTGCCTGCTGCCTGCTGCCTGCTGCCTGCTGCCTGCTGCCTGCTGCCTGCTGCCCTGCTGCCTGCTGCCTGCTGCCTGCTGCCTGCTGCCTGCTGCCTGCTGCCTGCTGCCTGCTGCCAGCTGCCTGCTGCCTGCTGCCTGCTGCCTGCTGCCTGCTGCCTGCTGCCTGCTGAGGTGAGGAGTCAAGTGTGTGTGTCTGGAGCGGGGGGTGGAGTTTGCGGTGGTGTCAGTGACAGTAGTTGTCACTAGTTATCAGTGTCAGTGCCAGTAATTGGCGCGGGCACGCCCGTGTTGGGCGTGCTCGCATTTCCGGCTGGCACGCGCACCCCCACCACACACACACATGCCTCCCCCATGCACACACAAACACACACACAAACACACACGCACGCACACACACACACACACACACACAAACGCACACACACACATACACACACACACACACACACACACACACACATATACACCTTGCACCCGTGCGCATTTGCAGCTCGAGGGCATTGCCATCCTCGTCGTCGGCACGGTGTTCGCCGCCGGGCTGGCCTTCTTCGGCATGATGCTCCCTGCCAAGGTCGCCGGGTTCCTGTCACCG
This sequence comes from Chlamydomonas sp. UWO 241, assembly GCA_016618255.1. Taxonomy (NCBI): domain Eukaryota; kingdom Viridiplantae; phylum Chlorophyta; class Chlorophyceae; order Chlamydomonadales; family Chlamydomonadaceae; genus Chlamydomonas; species Chlamydomonas priscui. Next base: position 297,038 of record VFSX01000032.1, read on the forward strand.
CTGCTGAGTGGGTAGGACACGTTGCTGGCGTTTGTGATGGCGGGCACGCTCGCCGTGGGCTCAATCGCTGATCAGGATAGTGTTGTTGTTGTCGTTGCTGGGTGTCTGCAGTACCAGCAGATACGGCTGTGCAGTGCGCCACGCGTGTGCCTTGCTGAGCAGACGTGCCAGCGCGTTGTCCTCCCACGAGGCTAGACTTATTGATAGCATTGAGCAAGGGGGGGGGGGCAAGAAAGATAATTTGTGCAGGCACGGTAGAAAGTTTTTTTGAGGGGTCTGACCCACCCACCCACCCTATCTCACTGAATTCGCCATGCATGGAGCCGGGACCAATGGGCATGGCTTCCTTACAGTGAGGGCTGTCCATCGCAACGTCTAAGTTGCCGGCAGATGGCCAAAATCACCCCTCAAAATCTAGCCATTCCATGACTTAGTCGGCGGGCACCAAGGAGTGTCGACCCTTCAGTTCACACTTTCCAGGCAGATACAGAGTTGACTCTCCTGAGGTGTTTTGCTGTGCTCTCCAAGGAGAATCAGATGGCATCGTTCCATCTCAATCCATCAAGGTCGCTCAAACCCCTAGGTGGGCACTTCGTGCATCGTAGGGAGCATGCGGGGGGTTAAGGCATTGAGAAGGTGGGGACCCCCACCCTATTACCACAGGGTCCCTGCTGAAAGTGAATTCCTGCTCCTCTCATCAAGGCGGTTCGAATGGTGGTCTTCCCGTTAAAATCTGCCCACAGGAAAGAAAGTTCTGGAAGTTCCCCCCATATTTAGTTTGCCGCCCCCCCGACCCACCCACCCACCCACCCCAACTCTGGACCCTCATATCTCGGCCTGTAGGTGTCCAAATTCGAAATTTCCGATTGATTTGGAACGTACACTGCAAGGAGATAAAATTTAGGTGTGCCTGCATTTTTCTTGTTTTCTGTCCCCCCCCGTGGCATTGAGTGTTGACAGAGTCTGTTCGGACATCTTGTGCAAGATGTCCGAAGTGAGGGTTCGTGAACCCAACAGGCTCATATGTACCCGTCCCTCACAGCCGATGGATAGACCTCCTCACCCTGTGCGCCTTCCCCCCCCCACACACACAGTTGGTGCTCGGAGGGACTGAAATCCAGCCGCCGTCCCTGCGCTCCATCCCAGTCCCCGGCAGCAAGCCCGGCGCACCGCTGCTGCTGTCGTCGTACAACCTGCCGTCCGGCAATGTGATCGACCCCAACCTGCTCTCCGGCGGCGCGCTCTTCGGCGCCGGTTGGGGAATCTCCTGCATGTGCACCGGCCAGGCGATTGTCGCGTTCGCCAAGTCTCCGGGGTCCGCGCGCTCGACGCGCTCGCGGGCGCGCCAGCGGCGCTCGAGGCGGCGCTGCCGCCAGGGTCGTGCCTCTGCACCAAGGCCGGCACCTACATCGCCGCCATGATTGCTGGGATGCTGCTCGAGCTGTACGTCATGCGCGCGTTGTTTTCGGCGGCACCGCCGCTGACGCCGCCGCCCCCGCCGACGGGCCCACCGACCAAGGCGTCCGCGCCGTGATGGATGGGTGCACGAGGCGCGGGCAAGGAGCAGTGCGTCACGGGCGTGCTTTTTTGGCGCCGCCGCCTGCACCGTCGTTGAGAGCGCCCACCAAGGCGCCTGCGCCGTGATTGCAGAGTGCACGGGGCGTGGGCGAGGGGCCGTGCGCCAGGCGAGCGCTGTTTTTGGCATCGCCGCAGCCGCCCGCACTGTCGTTGGGAGCGCACCCGAGGCGCCCGCGCCGTGATGGGTGAACGCACGGGGCGCAGGCAAGGGGCAGTGCGTGACGCGCGTGCTGTTTTCAGCGCCGCCGCCCGCACCGTCGTTGGGAGCCCCCCCCCCCCCCAAGGCGCCCGCGCCGTGATGGATGGGTGCACGGGACGCGGGCAAGGGGCAGTGCGTCACGCGCGCGCTGTTTTTGGCGCCGCCGCAGCCGCCCGTGCCATCGTTGGGAGCGCCCACCAAGGCACCCGCGCCGTGATGGATCGGCGCACGGGGCGCGGGCGTGTAGCCGCGCGCCTCGCACGCGCTGTTTTTGGCGCCGCCGCAGCCACCCGCACCGTCGTTGGGAGCGCCCATCAAGCACCTGAGGCGCCGGGTGAAGGGGGATGGACAGAGAAGAGGTTTTACAGGTTTTACACGTACGCGCCAGGAGGACCCCGGGCGTGATTTAAGGCCTAGACTACACGTCTAGGGGAGCTCTACTAATAGAGCCCGCAAGGCCACGCAGCGCGCCAGCCTACCAGGACAGAGAAGAGATGAAATCCGACGCCCCCAGGTGGCGCGTTTTGATGTCTGGACAAGCCCAGCAGGGGCGCTCCCCTGGAGGAGACGGGAGAAAGGAGCGGGCGGGGGAGTGTGAGTGGAACAAAACCGTTGCTTGTGCAGCGTTTTGCGCAAATTTGTGTTTTCCACGACCTACTCGATTGGCATCGGGCATCATTGCTTGAACTTTAGGATAGGTAGGAGGAAGGGGGGAAGAATATTTTAATTGTCAGGGGGGGGGGAGGGGTGTGTGCTTGAACCAGGGGCGTTCAAGGGGCGTCTCGTGTGAGAATGTGCGGTTGTCACCCCCGACCTCTCCAGCGCTCCCGCACGCCCCACACGTCAACATTTGTCACCGCTTGATCGCCAACACGTGCGACTCGTGGGCGACTCGCAACACGCACGCCATATCAGACCGCAACGGGCGTGCACTGCCGCAGACTTCACAGTTGTTTGGTCAGTGCCGCTGGTGGCCATCGTCTCGAGACAGCTCCCACAATCCCAAACCCCGCGGGTGCGTACTGTAAGCTGTACGAACGCACCACTGCGCTCACAACCTTGCAGCATGAATTTGAACAGCATTTGATGCCACCATTAGGGGGCCTGGAGTAAGGCACGCCCATACAAGTGGGAGTGGGAATCCCCCCCGGCGGGAATCCGCCCCCCCCCACCAGTAGCCTGCCATCCCTGCCAGTGCAGACGGGCATGCCGCGTTGATCAAGGCGCAATTCCGCCGACCGTGAGCCCCAAGTGCGCCGCCAAGAGCGCCAGGAAGTAGGGATCATAGTGGAAGACACATCGTGGTGGGACCCTGTGCGGCTGCCTGCCCAGCGGCTGCCCAGCTGGCCCAGTCGTGGCACTGTTGCGAAGCCACCCAGGTTGCGTGCGCCCCCCCAGGCCGCGTGCCGCCTCAGGACTGTAGCCCTGTCCACTAGTTTTTTTTAAGATGGTTACTACTGGCAAGTGTGCTCAGGGTTGCGTGCGCTGCTCCAGATGTTGACAGATCTGAATCGGAAGCAGCCACTCTGAACTCGCCCCTTCCCCCCCCCCTGGTATGCGATGCCGCCGGCATGTCTTTCTTGTTTTTCGATTCCCCCCTAGGGCGCCGGGGGAACGAGTCAGCATTAGTGTGAATGACATATGTGTGAACTGTTGCTCTCCTATTTCCCGTCGCTCTCTCTTTCCCCTCTTTATATTATTGAACAGTGCCAGCAAGAGCTCGTCATCTGGAGGCCGCCTACCGCCCCCTCGCCTCCACACGCCGCACTCCTGCTCCGCCGCTCTTGACTTGACGCCCTGACTGTGCAGGTGCGCCTTGCTTGCCCGCTGTCTGCCCTCCTCTCTCCCTCCTCCACCTGCATACCGCCGTGATGCACGTTTCTGCGCCCTGCCATGCGTGTGCGCCACGCCGAGGGGGTATCCTGCACGCGAATTTTAGACCGCCCGCCTCATGTCAAATGCCAACATGCAACACGTATTGAAATCTCGCAGGATCCCTCCGCCCTGTCTCTGTCGTGATCGACGACGAGTGCCACCTCCTGGCAAACAAAGCCTCCGTGCTCCACGGCCCAGCGCTCCATCCATCTCACGAGGAGAGTGTCTCCTTGCCTTGGATTGACTGATTGATTGATTCAACAGGGGATTCTCAGCACGCCACCGCTGCCACCACGCCCCGACGTCGGCTGCGAAGACCTGGACTCCAGTCGCGACCTGGGAGACGAGCACTGGGAGGCTATGGCACGCCTGCGTCTGGAGCAGCTCCGAGCGGCTGAACTTTGACCGTGAACACAGCTAGACATATTCAGTGGATTGGAAGTCTGCTGAGCCCACTCGACAGAGATCGCCTACAGCTTTCAAGTGACCCATGTATGAGGACAAACGGTCAACAGGAGGTCAACGGTCAACGCGGTATAAGCATGAGACGGCTGTGAACGAATTAATTACAAATAATAAAAATAAAATCACTGAGCTGCAGCGACCGAGAGGATGAGTCGGAGACGGAGAGCAGAGGGGGGTGATGGCGAGCAGGGAGACGGCGACGGCCATGCAGAAGTCCGCCGACAAGGCCGCCGTGAAGGATGGGCGCACGGGGCGCGGGCAAGGGGCGGTGCGTGACGCGCACGCTGTTTTTTGCGCCACTGCAGCCGCCCGCACCGTCGCCGGCGGGCTCGCCCACCAAGGCGCCCGTGTCGTGATGGACGAGCGCACGGGGCGCGGGCGAGGGGCCGTGCGGCATGCGCGCGCTCTCTCTGCGCCGCCGCCTGCACCGTCATTGGGAACGCCCGCCAAGGCGCCCGCGTCGTGATGGATGAGCGCACGCGGCACGGGCGAGGGGCCGTGCACAACGCGCACGCTCTCTCTGCGCCACCGCAGCCGCCCGCACCGTCGCCGACGGGCCCGCCCACCAAGGCGCCCGCGTCGTGATGGACGAGCGCACGGGGCGCGGGCGAGGGGCCGTGCTGCACGCGCGCGCTCTCTCTGCGCCGCCGCCTGCACCGTCGTTGGGAACGCCCGCCAAGGCGCCCGTGTCGTGATGGATGAGCGCACGGGGCACGGGCAAGGGGCCGTGCATAACGCGCGCTCTCTCTCTGCGCCGCTGCAGCCGCCCGCACCGTCGCCGACGGGCCCGCCCACCAAGGCGCCTGCGTCGTGATGGACGAGCGCACGGGGCACGGGCAAGGGGCCGTGCATAACGCGCGCGCTCTCTCTGCGCCGCCGCAGCCGCCCGCACCGTCGCCGACGGGCCCGCCCACCAAGGCGCCCGCGTCGTGATGGACGAGCGCACGGGGCGCGGGCGAGGGGCTGTGCGTAACGTGCGCGCTCTCTCTGCGCCGCCGCCTGCACCGTCGTTGGGAACACCCGCCAAGGTGCCCGCGTCGTGATGGATGAGCGCGCGGGGCACGGGCGAGGGGCCGTGCATAACGCGCGCGCTCTCTCTGCGCCGCCGCAGCCACCCGCGCTGTCATTGGGAGCGCACCCGAGGCGCGGGCGAGAGGGCATGAACATAAAATATGAAATCCGACGCCCCCAGGTGGCGCGTTTTGATGTTTGGACAAGCCCAGCAGGGGCGCTCCCCTGGAGGAGACGGGAGAAAGGAGCGGGCGGGGGAGTGTGAGTGGAACAAAACCGTTGCTTGTGCAGCGTTTTGCGCAAATTTGTGTTTTCCACGACCTACTCGATTGGCATCGGGCATCATTGCTTGAACTTTAGGATAGGTAGGAGGAAGGGGGGAAGAATATTTTAATTGTCAGGGGGGGGGAGGGGTGTGTGCTTGAACCAGGGGCGTTCAAGGGGCGTCTCGTGTGAGCATGTGCGGTTGTCACCCCTGACCTCTCCAGCGCTTCCGCACGCCCAAAACGTCGACGTTTGTCACCGCTTGATCGCCAACGCGTGCGACTCGTGGGTGACTCGCAACACGCACGCCATATCAGACCGCAACGGGCGTGCACTGCCGCAGACTTCACAGTTGTTTGGTCAGTGCCGCTGGTGGCCATCGTCTCGAGACAGCTCCCACAATCCCAAACCCCGCGGGTGCGTACTGTAAGCTGTACGAACGCACCACTGCGCTCACAACCTTGCAGCATGAATTTGTACAGCATTTGATGCCACCATTAGGGGGCCTGGAGTAAGGCACGCCCATACAAGTGGGAGTGGGAATCCCCCCCGGCGGGAATCCGCCCCCCCCCACCAGTAGCCTGCCATCCCTGCCAGTGCAGACGGGCATGCCGCGTTGATCAAGGCGCAATTCCGCCGACCGTGAGCCCCAAGTGCGCCGCCAAGAGCGCCAGGAAGTAGGGATCATAGTGGAAGACACATCGTGGTGGGACCCTGTGCGGCTGCCTGCCCAGCGGCTGCCCAGCTGGCCCAGTCGTGGCACTGTTGCGAAGCCACCCAGGTTGCGTGCGCCCCCCGCAGGCCGCGTGCCGCCTCAGGACTGTAGCCCTGTCCACAAGTATTGTTTTAGGTTGGTTACTACCGGCAGCCGAGCAGCGAGTGCGAGTGTGCTCAGGTTTGCGCGCGCTGCTCCAGATGTTGACAGATCTGAATCGGAAGCAGCCACTCTGAACTCCCCCCCCCCTGGTATGCGATGCCGCTGGCATGTCTTTCTTGTTTTTCGATTCCCCTAGGGCGCCGCCTAAGCGGGAACGAGCATTAGTGTGAATGACATATGTGTGAACTGTTGCTCTCCTATTTCCCGTCGCTCTCTCTTTCCCCTCTTTATATTATTGAACAGTGCCAGCAAGAACTCGTCATATGAAGGCCGCCTACCGCCCACTCGCCTTCACAAGCCGCACTCCTGCTCCGCCGCTCTTGACTTGACGCCCTGACTGTGCAGGTGCGCCTTGCTTGCCCGCTGTCTGCCCTCCTCTCTCCCTCCTCCTCCTGCATACCGCCGTGATGCACGTTTCTGCGCCCTGCCATGCGTGTGCGCCATGCCGAGGGGGTATCCTGCACGCGAATACTAGACCGCCCGCCTCATGTCAAATGCCAACATGCAACATGTATTGAAATCTCGCAGGATCCTCCGCTCTCTCTCTGTCGTGATCGACGACGAGTACCACCTCCTGGCAAAGAAAGCCTCCGTGCTCCACGGCCCAGCGCTCCATCCATCTCACGAGGTGAGTGTCTCCTTGCCCACGCAAAGCATGCGGCCCTCGACGCAAACGTTGCATCACCCCGCGGCGCCCCACCCCCGCCTGCCAGCACATGCACACCTGCTAGATTGGAATGGCATGGCAGCGTCTGTGGGGGGAGGGGGGATAGACTGAATGATTGATGGACTGAGTGCCTGCAACAGGGGATTCTCAGCACGCCACCGCCGCCACCACGCCCCAGCCACGCGCAACTCACGCGTCCGCACGCCCTTCCAATCGCCCCTGCTGCAGGTCACCATGATGAAGTTTGGCTACCCAAGTGAGGGCTACGCAAGCGCGCACATGACGGCCTCCGCGCGCGCGCCCAAGAAGCTGGCCAACGTCCACGTACGCGAGCCCATGACGGTCCTTGGCAACCACAAGAACTTCAGAAGTTTCATCCGTGATGACTTCAACTCCAAGCCGCGAGGTGCGGGGGGAAGGGGGTCCATCGCTCCGTGGCTTCTTGCCTCTTTTGGTTAATGCGTCGTCACCACCGCCTGTTCCCCCTTCGCACACACAATTCTAAACGCTGGGGGCACCAGCGGGCGCAATGCTCTCTGCTGCCTCCAGCGGGCACAGTCCGAGTGCTCAATTGATGCACACCACCGCGCAAGCTCCTGATCCGCTGCTCTTCCCGCACGCAGGCCCTCTTCCTCTCCGGATGCTCGACCACGAAGTGAAGCCCTGCCCCGTCCCCAAGAATTGGGACATCATCGTGTACACGCCACCGCCGCACCTGCACGTGGCGCCGCCTCAGTCCTCACCTGCCGTCGCTGCCATCCGCACTGATGTCATCGAGGACGAGGCGCCGCTCGTCAACATCGTGCAGATCTGCCCCCTTCCCATCGGGTGGATGGCACCGCTGTACGCGGTGCCGCGGCCGCTGTCTGTGGCGGTGCTGAACCAGGAGGCTCAGCCCTGCCCCATCCACAAGAACTGGGACATCATCGTGTACACGCCACCGCTGCACCTGCACGTGGCGCCGCCTCAGTCCCCGCCCGCCGTCGCTGCCATCCGCACTGATGTCATCGAGGACGAGGCACCGCTCGTCAACATCGTGCAGATCTGCCCCCTTCCCATCGGGTGGATGGCACCGCCGTTCAGCCCTGCCCCATCCACAAGAACTGGGACATCATCGTGTACACGCCTTTGCTGCACCTGTACGTGGCGCCGCCTCAGTCCCCGCCCTCCGTCGCTGCCATCCGCACTGATGTCATCGAGGACGAGGCACCGCTCATCAACATCGTGCAGATCTGCCCCCTCCCCACCGGGTGGATGGCACCGCTGTACGCGGTGCCACGGCCGCTGCCTGTGGCGATGCTCAACCAGGAGGCTCAGCCCTGCCCCATCCACAAGAACTTGAACGTCATCGTCTACACGCAATTGCTGCACCTGCACGCGGCGCCGCTTGACCAGGAGGTGATGTGCAAGGACACGACCGTCACTGACGCGGCCGTGTGCATGCTGACGGGGGGTTCTACCAGCGGGGAGACCTCGCCCACGAGCTCGAACGGCGGAGCCGTAGATGCGCTGCAGCGAGCTCTCCGTGGAGAGCCAGACGGATGCGGACGAGCCACAGCTGGCCAGCCAGTTCTACCCGTCGGCGCCGAGGATCGAGCTGCACCCCGAGGTCAGCTGCACTGGCGTGGAGGGCGACGGCGAGCTGGCGGGCGCGCGCGTGTCGCGCGACAGCTCCAGCTCCAGCTTCCAGTCCAACGAGTCCTCTATCGACGACTCGATCACACAGTCCTCCTGCTCAGAGGGTGGGCAGTGCACGCCGTCGGCGTCCTGCAGCGTGGCGTCCACCATCCTCAGCTCGCCCTCGCGGACGATCAAGATGCGCCCTGAGAACCGGCCGCGCACGTTCGCCGAGGTGGTGTCCTGCCGCATTGCGACGCACGTGACAGTCACCGCCATCAACCCTGCCACGGGCGCGCACACCACCACCGCGCCCAGCTCGCACGCGCAATCGATCGAGAGGCGCCCCGAGAACCGGCTGCGCATGTTTGCAGAGGTGGTCTCCGGCCGCATTACGACTCGCGTGGCATTCGCCACCGTCAACGCGGCCACGGGCGCGCACACCACCAAGGTGGCACAGGGAGGGCACGCTGTCAGGGCTGCTGCTGCTGTCACGCCCATGAGCGCGCACACCAGCACCACCACGGGCCCTCTCACGTGGGCTGACGTAGTCAAGACTGCGTCGCAGGTCGTGGCATGAGCCCCCCACCTGCTGATGACTGAAGCCAGTACAGTGCCACTGATTGGCCACGGCTTGCCACATTGATCTGTGATGACATTGTTTCCCTGTCCAAATCTGTCTTGTATCCCCTCCTAACATGTATTTATACACACACCGCATTGTTGCTCTCTCACCGCTGGTTACTGTTCAAATGATCTGATTTTTTGTGTGGCACGGTGATTCGGGCGAATTGTAAGCTTGGCCTCGCTGCCCCAATGACTCTACCACTTGCCATGGGTCAGACTGCTACCCTCAAGACATCTCTGCGGTGTGTGTGTGCATGCGTGTGCGGCTGCGTGCATACCTCCAGCTAATGCCGTCTCCTGATACAGAACATCGCTTCAATACATACAGTTTGGCAGCCCCTATTCCTTGAACATGTTGTGAATACCACAAGCGCTCCCCTGGGCCAGAAACGTGGCTTTACAGTGTGCAGCGTGTCAGCCTGAAGCACTTTTTGAACGGCAGAAACAGCCGCGCCAAATGCCCGTTGAAGTTGTCGCCATTGCCAGCGTCGCTGCATGGTGGCGGGTCCGTGACGGCATTCGTCGCTGCACCGCACCTGCGCTTGGGGCGGGCATCAGCAGACTGCTGCTGCGGCTGCTGCTGCTGCTCAGCTGGTGGCGGCAGCAGTGCTGCGCACGCCCGTAGGCCGACAGGCCCGCCTGCGGCCGATGGGCCCGCCCACCGAGGCGCCCGCGTCGTGATGGATGAGCGCACGGGGCGCGGGCTCATCGCGCCGTGCGCCTTTCAGCACCCTGAGGACTTCTTCATGCCGTGCATGTGGATCCTGCTGATGCCGCTGGCATGGCACGTGGCTAGCCTGGCTCGGCCTGCCACATTCATGGGAGGCGTGCGCCGTGCGCCTGTTAGTACAGTGCGTGCAGTGAAATAGACAGAGGCATTTATTAATACACTTTAAAAGACTGCTTGAAACCAGGGGGGGGGATGGGAGTACAGTAAAAAAAAGACCAAACATTGTGCCCTGAACGAGGGCCACTCTACAACAAAACGGGCAGCGGGAGGAGGGGGGCAGGAGTTAAGACATTTTTTCATAAGTGGTGTGTGATTGAAACCTCAAACCCTAAACCTGCCCTAAACCCTTGCCTCGTTTACTCAGGGTTTAGGCCAGGTTTATGCGTGTGTTATGCATGTGTTGCGCCGCTACGAAAACGAAGACGACGGCGTTTGTGTCTCAAGCATTGCCCCGCATTCCACCTCTTCTACCGTGCGGCGTTGTGTGGGCGTGGGTGTGGGAGGAAGTTGTGTGCCTCAGCGCCCAGCCCAGCGTGCACTCACTCCCTGATCAGGTGTAAGCAGGCGGAATGTCGCCGCTGGTCGCGAGCATGATGGTTTCGGGGCTGCCCCGCGCGTTCCAGCAGCAGGTGGGGCTTGCATGGAGGTTGTGCTCGACCTCGTCACCCCCCCCGCGATGGGACGATGCCGCCGATCCGACACAATTGCGGGTTCGGTGTGGTTCGCTGGGCCTGGGAAGAGAGGTGCAGTGCCATCAAGGTTGCTCAATGCACGAATGCCGTATCGCAGGCTCGCAACCAGGGCCTGCTCGGCAAGCTGCAGGCACAGGGCACTCAGGCTGCGTCATACAGCGTCCTTGCGGGCATGGAGAAGGTGAGATACGGTGCAGGGCTGCGATGGTCACGACACTCAAAGCCCCTGCCCTCACTCACCCACGCCCGCTCCTGGTGCAGACGCCCATGTCCAAGATGGAGCCGACCGAGTTCCTCAACGACCGCTACAAGGCCATCGAGGAGAGGCTGTCGGTGAGCAGCAGAGGGGAGCGGAGCACGTTTTTAGTGCATGCAAGACACTGTAGGCCGCCGAATGCGCCACAGCAGCCGCTAACGCGCATGCGCATGTCCTCCCCGCAGATCGTGCGCAAGCGCCTCAACCAGCCGCTGACGCTGGCCGAGAAGGTGAGAGGGGGGTCGTGGCAGAGGATCGACGGCGCCAGCAACAGGCGCTGGCAGTGTCGATTGTGCCCATGCGTCGTGTTTCGCATGGCCAACGCTCGTGCCCGTCGCTCCTCCTGCTCAGGTCGTGTATGGCCACCTGGAGGACCCCGAGACACAGGAGCTGAAGCGCGGCGTGTCGTACCTGAGGCTGCGCCCCGGTGAGTGGAGTTGTGTGTGCGGTGCGGCGTGCCTGAGTGGACCTCTCACTTGCATGCAAGCTCGCATGCTGCATGCGCCGCGCACCATGCACACCCGCACCATGTGCACACACATACACCAGGATCAACATTGCTCCTGGGATCCCTGCGGCCGTGCCGTGCATGCATGGCAGCACGCCATGCATGCACCCGGTGACTGCTGCTCACCAACCTCCATGCCCCTTGTAACCTTGCGCTTACCGCCCATGCCGATTGCCCCCTATTCCCCCGCAGACCGCGTCGCCATGCAAGACGCGACTGCGCAGATGGCGATGCTCCAGTTCATCTCGTCCGGCCTGCCCAAGACCATGGTGCCATCGACCATCCACTGCGACCACCTCATCGAGGGCACCACGTCCCCGCAGCCTGACCGCGACGGCAGCTTCGGTGGCGTGGCCGACCTCAAGCACGCGGTCAAGACGAACGCAGAGGTGCCCGTGCGGGCATGCGTGCGGGCGTGCGCCTGTGTCGGGAGGGTGGCCTGCGTGACGTGCACGCTGTGCCGCGCACCGCCGCCTGCCCCCCGCCCGCTTCCCTGCCACTGTGCTGCCCCGCCCCACGGTGCCAGCAGCGCAAGCCTGCCGCTGCGCCGACTCCCCTCCCAACCCCTCCCCACACTCGCTCTTGCCCTCCCACTAGGTCTACGACTTCCTCGCGACCGCTGGTGCCAAGTATGGCGTCGGCTTTTGGAAGCCCGGCTCTGGCATCATCCACCAGGTGGGTGCAACGAGAGGTGCTGATGATGATGCTGGATGTTTCAGTCAGGGACACCTATAAATGCGTAAAAGACACATATGAAGGCGCACAAGAGGTAGCACGAGCCAGGATGTGGAGGGCACCACACCGTGTCACGACAGTAGCGTGGCCGCATCTACCGGCAAGCACTGTGTCACGACCGTGTCACGACCGCAGCATGACCGTGTCTGACCGCTTCTATCTATGGCCACCCCCACCCAAGTTGGCCTCATAATTCGGACATTTCCGAAAACGCCCAAACGCCCGCTTCGCCCCGCCCTGCCGCCACCCGCGGCACCAAAGATGTGTGTTACGATGATAGTAGGCTTGTGGCGCCGTCGCGGGGCCTGGGGAGAGGCGTGGGCGTGTGCGCTGGAAGAGGGCCGCCTCCACTGCATGGGCGCATGGAACTTTCCGGCCACCATGCGCGGCCGAAACTGCACATGGACCTAATTCCAGCGCCGCGAGCTTGCCTCGTATACCATTAAGGTTGTCTTTGACTGGCGAAGCGCGCGGTCTTGTCTGCGTGACGCCCATGGTGTGTGAACATTCCGAACTTTGGATCCAAAGATCACCAACGAGAGAACTCCTCTGGACGAGTGACCGCAGCCAAAAGTTTGAGATTTGGCCCATTTAGTTCGTGTTCGAAGGGCGTCGCATGAAGTTGCGTTTGCGCGTGACCAGATGCTGAAATGTACCGAACTAACGCCATGCACAAGTTTTGGGTCGGTACATTTCGACACCAGGCCGCGCGCACACGCAACGGGGCACGCGAAGCCCTTCGAACACGAACTAAATGGGCAAAATCTCAAACTTTTGGCTGCAGAACGAGGTCCGGGGGTGCTCCGTAGGGGGAGATCGACGCCCCGAAAGTTTGTGTTTTCATGCAATGCTCAACTTTGTGACACTTACGTGGCCGACTTGGGCGGGGGTGGCTCTATATCCCAAGAGATTGTATCATGACAGTGACATGGTCTCATGCAGCATCGCGGTATCATGACAGTTTCATGACAGTGTCGGGGTCTTTCAAGGTGACCGCATCATGGCAGTATCATGATCATGGTTGAGGTGACCGTATCCTGTATCGTGCTGGCGTGGTGCAACTGGGGTGCAGCGCACGCGCAGCGGCTCGATTTATCACCTTCAGTGCTCGGCACAGCACAGCCCTTCAGCTTGAGCAAAGGAAGATGCGACAGAGACACTCGCCACCGTCGCCGCCCCTCCCCTCCCTCCCCTCCCTCATCCCCAGATTGTGTGCTCGAGAACTACGCGCAGCCGCAGGCCTCGCACTTTCTGCATCAACTCAACATCCACCACCACCACCACCCCAGATTGCGCTCGAGAACCACGCGCAGCCAGGCCTCATGATGATCCGCACCAACTCGCACTTTCTGCATCAACTTAACACCCATCACCACCACCACCACCACCACCACCACCACCCCAGATTGCACTCGAGAACTTCGCGCAGCCCCGCCTCATGATGATCCGCACCAACTCGCACTTTCTGCATCAATTAAAATCCACCCCACCCCCCCCAGATTGTGCTGGAGAACTACGCGCAGCCCGGCCTCATGATGATTGGCACCGACTCGCACACGCCCAACGCGGGCGGCCTCGGCACGTGCGCAATCGGCGTCGGCGGCGCAGACGCGGTCGATGTCATGGCTGGCCTGCCATGGGAGCTCAAGGCACCCAAGGTGGGTCCCTGTGGAAAAAAATCCTGCCTGCTGCCTGATTGCCTGCCTGTCTTTCCCTGTCTGTCTGTCTGCCTGCCTGCCTGCCTGCCTGCCTGCTGAGGCTGGCCTGCCGTGGGAGCTCAAGGCACCCAAGGTTGGTGTGCTGGTGTGCCTGCTGCCTGACTGAATGACTGTTTCTATGTCTGTTCGTGTGCCTGCCTGCCTGCCTGCCTGCTGGGCTGGCCTACCATGGGAGCTCAAGGGACCCAAGGTTGGTCCGTGTGCCCACGCCCGCAGGCCATTGGCGTAAAGCCGGTGGCGGCGCTACCGCCGCTGCATTGCGACCGCATTTATAGATCCCCCCCTCCCCCCCACGCACATACGCACGCACGCACACTGTGCACGTGCAGGGCATTGGTGTGAAAAGACCATGGCGATGCGCGGGCGCTGGCGCGCACACACACACACACACACGCACACATACACACACACACTAGCACAAGCACGCAAACACACACACGCACACATGCACACCTACACACACACACACACACGCACGCGCACACTGTGCCCGCAGGTCATTGGCGTGAAGCTGACCGGCAAGCTGTCCAAGTGGACGTCGCCCAAGGACGTCATCCTCAAGGTGTGTGTGCGTACGTGTGTGCGTACGTGTGTTTGTGTGTGGACGCCGCCCAAGGACGGCATCCTCAAGGCACTTGCGTGCGCGTGTATGTGTGTGTGCGTATGTACGTGTGTACGTGTGTGCGTGGACGTCGCCCAAGGCGTCTTCCTTCAAGGTGTGCTCGTGTGTGGTGGTGGAGGGGGGGGGGGCAGAGGTGCGATGTGGCATTCGCGTGTGTTGTGGGTGGGTGTAGGGGGGGGGGAGCAGAGGCACAATGTGGATATTGTGGCACACGCGCAGCGGTGAGTGCCCCCTGGGAGGGTGTTTTGAGCGCTTGTGCGGACGGGCGGGCGGGCGCAATTGTCGAGTTATTTTGCCCCTCCCTCCCCCCATCCCTCCCTCCCTCCCTCCCTCCTCCCTCCCTTCCCTCCCTCCCTCCCTCCTCCCTCCCTCCTCCCTCCCTCCCTCTCCCTCCCTCCTCTCTCCCTCCCCTCCCTCCCTCCCCTCTCCTCCCTCCCTCCCACTCCCTGCCACCCTCGCACCCTCGCCCCTCCTCCCCCCTCCCTCCCCCCACCTCCCTCCTCCTGCACGCACCCCTCCCCCTCCCTCCCCCCCCCCCCCCAACTTCCCTCCCTCCTTCCCCCTCTCTCACACACCCCATCCCACCCACCCAACACACAGGTGGCTGGCATCCTCACAGTGAAGGGAGGCACCGGCGCGATCATCGAGTACTTTGGCCCGGGCGTCGAGACCATGTCGTGCACTGGCATGGCGACCATCTGCAACATGGGCGCCGAGATCGGCGCAACTACGTCGATGTTCCCGTACAACAAGCGCATGTGGGTTTGGCCTGGTGCCGGTTGCCTGTGTGTGTGTGTGTGTGCGCGCGTGCGTGTGTGCAACATGGACTGAGATCGGCGCGATGGTGCCGTACAACAAGCGCATGTGCCCCCCCCCCACCGCTCTTGCTTGGTCTTTGTTGCCTACCTTTGTGTTTCTCTCTCTCTCTCTTTGTCTCTCTCTCCCTCTCCCTCTCTCTCTCTCTCTCTGCCTCGATCTCGGTCTCACCCTCCCTCTCCCTCGCTCTTTATCGTTCTCTCTACCTGTCTCACACGCGCGCGCGCGCGCACATTCACTCTCCCACACCTACCCACTCACCCACCGTCTCTCTCTCTGTGTTAAGGTACGACTACCTTGTGTCGACCGACCGTGCCGGCCCCGCCAAGCTTGCCGACGCGTTCCGTGAGCACCTAAAGGCCGACGAGGGCGCGACGTACGACCAGGTGCGACACACGCACACATTTGCACACACGCACACATCTGCACACACACGCGCTTGCGCACATTCGCGCACACGCACACACATGTGCGGGCACACACGCGCGCACACACGCGCACATTCACACACATCCGCACACACGCCCATTTGCACACACACACACACACACACACTCATCTGCTGCTGCTGCTTGTGTGCGCAGCTGATTGAGGTCAACATTTGCACACACAAACACACACCCTGCTGCTGCTGCTGCACACACACACACACACGCACCTGCTGCTGCTGCTGGTCTGCACAGCTGATTGAGGTCAACATGTCGGAGCTCGAGCCACACACACACACACACACACACCTGCTGCTGCTGTGCGCAGCTGATTGAGGTCAACATGTCGGAGCTGGAGCCGCACATCAACGGGCCATTCACGCCCGACCTCGCGCACCCGCTGTCCAAGGTGTGTTGTGTGTGTTCGTTTGTGTGTGTGTGTGTTTATGTGTGTGCGCGCGCGTGTGTGTGTGTGTACGTTTGTGCACGTGTGCACGTGTGCGTGCGTGTGCCAGGGAGGGGGGGGCGTTCAGACACACATAGAGGGAGCTCTCTCTCAGCCACGACACACACAGCACGCAACACACACAACACTGACACGATCTTCCTGCCCCCCCCCCCTCTCAGTTTGCCGCTGCGATGAAGGCTGCCGGCTGGCCCACTGAGCTCAAGGCTGCCCTCATCGGCTCGTGCACCAACTCTTCGTACGAGGACATGGCGCGCGCGGCGTCGGTCGCGAGGCAGGCGCTGGCCGCCGGCATCAAGGCCAAGGTGTGTGTGTGTGTGTGTGCCTCCCTCTCTCCCTGTCTCTCTCTCTCTCTCTCTTTCTGCGTTTGTGTCTGTGCGTGTGTGTGCGAGTGTGTGTCTGGGTGTGTGTGTGTGGGGGGGGGGGGGGCGAGGCAGGCGCCGGCTGCAGGCATCAAGGCCAACGTGCGTGTGTGCGCGTGTGTGTGATTGCATCTCTCAGTGCATGTTGCTCTCCGTGCGTGTGTCTCTCTGTGCGTGTGTTGTCTCTTTTGTGTGTGTGGCAAAGGTGTGGCAATTGACACAAACACCACACGCACACACGCACACATGCACACACGTGCACACACACACACGCACACGCACACACACACACCCTGCAGGTTCCCTTCACGATCTCGCCCGGCTCCGAGCAGATCCGCGCCACGATTGCACGCGACGGCATGATCGACACGTTCGCCAAGATCGGCGGGACGGTGCTGTCCAACTCGTGCGGGCCGTGCATCGGGCAGTGGAAGCGCACTGACGTGGCAAAGGTGTGTGTGTGTGTGTGTGTGTGTGTTCGATTGCACAGCCGCGTCGGACACCCATGTTGGCGTTTAGTCCTGTGTGTGTGTGTGTGCTGGATAGGTGGACAGTGGAAGCGTACTGACGTGGCTCACGTGCGTGCGTGCTGGCGCCGGGGGGGGGGGAGCTGGAGGGAGTTGTGTTTTGCGTGCATGCGTTTGGCATGGCGTAGATGAATAGAGGTTAACCGCAGGTGGGCCGGGGTCTAGATCTGTGTGTCTAGATCGTGTGCAGAACGTTGATTTGACCCCCCCCCTCTCCTCCCTTCTATCACCTTCCTTCACACCCACAGGGCGAGGCCAACTCCATCATCACGTCGTTCAACCGCAACTTCGCCGCGCGCAACGACGCCAACCCGGCCACACATTGCTTCGTCGCGTCGCCAGAGCTTGTCACCGCAATGGCAATTGCCGGCGACCTGTCGTTCAACCCCGAGAAGGTGGGTGGGTGGCTTCTAGGCAGCTTCCTGATAGCTTCCAACTTGGAATTTTGGTAGCTGAAGGGATGGGAGGGAGAAAGGGCAGAGAAGAAGAAGGAAAGGGCAGGGAAGAAGAAAGGGCAGAGAGCTGGCGGGACGAAGGAGGAGCAAACATGGGATATTGTGTGACATCGAGGGCGGGAGCACAAACACACACATGCACACACTTGAACCTGGTGCAGACGAAGCACACACGAACGCTTGCGCTGCCTTCTGATACCCCTTTGCCCCCGTATGACACCCTCGTAGGAGCCCATGCATGCATGCACGCAGCACCCATGCACACACACACACACATGGAGCCCATGCATGCATGCACGCGGCACCCATGCACACACACACACACACATGCGCGCACACACACACACATACATGCACACACGCACGCATGCACACGCGCGCAGGACACCCTGGTGGGTGCCGACGGAAAGGAGCTGATGCTGGAGGCTCCCTACGGCGACGAGCTGCCCGAGAGGGGCTTTGACCCGGGCATGGACACCTACCAGGTGGGTCGGCAGAAGGGTGGTCGAGCAACAGGCGCATGGCGTCCGCATGGCCTGCCAGCGGCCAGCAGCGCCATTGGAGTCTGCGTGCGTCATAATTGCTGGTTTGCGTGCGGCATTTGTTTGTGTCGACCCTTGTTACAGTTACAGTTACAGCGGCTTTCCAGCAAAGACTACCTCTAGTCCTAGCACCACCGCCTAGACCCAAGCCCAGTTCCGGCCCTAACAATTACTTGTGAGGGGCGGTAGCCACCAGCCGGCTGCCTGCCAACGTGTAGTCCTAGAGCAAAAAGGAGAGCTATTGTGCGACGCCTCCAAAATAGGTCATTACTGCTTCTAGGGTATAGGGGGCCAAGTGGCGCTTGCCAATCGACCCTTGAGCCCCTCAAATCCCCACCACCAATCCCTTAACCCTGAACACCCCAACACCCGCACACCGCGCAGGCGCCGGTCCCCACTGCCGAGGGCGCCAAGGTGTCGATCAAGGTCGACCCCAAGTCCAACCGCCTGCAGCTGCTGGAGCCGTTTGCAAAGTGGAACGGAGAGGACATCAAGGACGCGGCGATCCTCATCAAGGCCAAGGTGTGGAGCAGAATGTGGGGGGTGGGGTGCGGTGTGGCTGCTGTTTGGCATTCTCCTCTAGTATCCGTCTTATTTTCCCACACCTAGGGAGGGTGTGGGGCGGGTGGGTGGGTGAATTGCAGCCGTTGCTATTTGGCATTCTTGTCTTTTTGTGCATCTCGACAGCCGGCCCGTGGCTGAAGTACCGTGGCACGCTCACACACATGCGCACATACACACACACACACCTCCCCCCCCCCCCCCCGGCTGCAGGGCAAGTGCACAACCGACCTCATCTTGCCGGCCGGCCCGTGGCTGACCGTTGCACGCTCACACATGCACGCACACACAAACACACCTGACGCCCCCGCCGTTCCCCCGTCCCTCCCCCCCCCCCGGCAGGGCAAGTGCACGACCGACCACATCTCGATGGCCGGCCCGTGGCTCAAGTACCGCGGCCACCTCGACAACATCTCGAACAACATGCTCATCGGCGCGATCAACATCCAGAACGGCAAGGCCAACTGCGTGAAGCACATCATCTCGGGCGTGGAGGGCGCCGTGCCCGACACGGCGCGCGTGTACAAGTCCGAGGGCCTGCCGTGGGTGAGTGCTGTGGCATGTGATCGTTGGCGGTTTACAGTTTACAGTATGCTCTCTCAGGGGTGTTGCGCCGCGCACGCCGCGTTCTTTACACACACACACGCCCACACACGCCCACCCTTCCCTCTCCCTGTCCTCAGCACTTCCTTGGCATGTCCCCCCTTGACATGCCCTAGTCATCGGTGACCTAAACCAGCATCGGCGACCTAGTATTTGCACCCTGAACTCTAAGCCGAACCCGAAGCTGGACCCTTAAGACCCTCGGCCCTTGCTAAGCCTCGACCCTTTGCATGTTCTTCACAGGTCGTGATCGGTGACGAGAACTACGGCGAGGGCTCGTCGCGCGAGCACGCCGCGCTCGAGCCGCGCCACCTCGGCGCCGCCGCAATCATCGTGCGCTCGTTTGCGCGCATCCACGAGACCAACCTGAAGAAGCAGGTGTGTGTGTTTTGTGTGCTCGCTTGCAGGTGTGACTCTAGTGTGCGTGCATGCTGGCTTTCGGGTGGTCGCGACACTGTGTCTGCCCTCTCTCTCGACTCTCTCTTTACACGTACGCATCGGGGTTCTCCTTGCTGATCGGATTCCGATGAGGAGACCGCCCGAAGGGCGGTTTGCCGATAGGGAGCGAAGGGGGGGTTCAGGTTTTTCATGTCCATGCGCAGGGCCTCCTGCCCCTCACGTCTGCCGACCCCAAGGACTGCGACACGCTCTGTTCACGCGCTCTGTTCACACGCACACGCACGCTCATATGCACACGCTCATACACGCACGGGTCTAATGCGCCATACACATTGACCCACGCATTGACGCACGCATCCATGCACAGGGCCTCCTGCCCCTCACGTTTGCCGACCCCAAAGACTACGACACCGTGTCGCCGACTGACCGCCTCTCCGTCGTCGGCCTCAAGACGTTCTCGCCGGGCGTGCCGCTCACGATTGAGGGCAAGCGCGCCGACGGCTCCAAGTACTCGTTCAAGGTGAGGGTGTGGGTGGGAGGGTGCGTTGTGTGTGTATGTGTAAGGGGGTGCCGATGGCGGTGTTCTGCGCAGCTGGGTTCTGTGTCGAGAGGAGATGCCTAACGCTCGCCCGCCTGCCTGCCTCCCCCGCTCCCGCAGGTCAACCAGACGTTCAATGAGAACCAGATCAACTGGTTCAAGCACGGCTCCGCGCTCAACGCGATGGCCGCGCAGTTCAAGAAGTGAATGCGGCACGACAGAGGCGCTTGAGATTGGGACGGGGGGTAAGGGAGGGGTTCCCAGGGTTGACGCTCGCGCCCCCACTGACGCTGGTGAGGGGCACCGCGCGCAGCTGCAGCAACTGCGGCCCGCGCAGTCTTCTAGGGGAACTATGCTTGTTTTGTACTAGCAGTTTGTGTGCGCATGTGTATGCGCGCGCGCGCCCGTGTGTTAAAACGTGGTTCCGCAAACGGGGGCGCGAGTCTGACGACAGCAGCACAACGAGCCGCGCATCCTCTCACTTGGAATTGGTGGCGGCACAGCAACACTTGGCACACGGTGCCAGTCCTGTGCGAGGCGACCGAGGCGGGATTTCGAATTTCAATAGATGCGGACTCTGCGTCCTACGCAATGCTTCTAACCCTTGCCGCAATCAAGCGGTTTAGTCAGCGGCTGCCAACCCCATCGGCTTCCTCATCAGGTAGAGAAGTTCCCCGTGTTAGCATGGCGCTTATCCGCGCCGCTATAAAGCGTGTCAGTCAGCGGCTGCCAAGCCCATGGGCTTTCTTGGCAGGTAAAAGAAGTTTCCCGTGTCAGCATGCTCCCAGCCGTCCACCAGCACCTCCCACTCTTCCCCCTCCTCCCCCTCTCCTGGATCCCCGCGCTCGCTGCTGCTGCTGGTGTGCCCGTCGCCACTTCCACTGCTGCCGCCACGCGCCCCACCGCCGCCGCCGCGTGCATGTGCCGGCTGCCCCCGCCCGAGCAGCCAGCTGCGCCCGTGCCCGGGCTCATACGAGATCATGATGTACATGCCCCCAGGCGCCAGCACACGGTAGACCTGGGTAGTAGCAGCCAAGGCAGGGTTTAGGGTTCAGGGGTTAATGGTTTCGGCACGGCCCGCATATGAGAACACATATGAGAACACGAAGTGTGGATGCCTCCGGGCGACAGCACGCGGTCGGGCGCAACGCGAGAGGCACGACAGGCACACGAGGTATAGAGAGAAGAGATTGTCTCAAGTATCAAGTACCAACTACCACAGACACAGACTGGGCACAGACAGACAAACAGTTACACACACACAGACACAGATAAACAGATACACGGTGCCTGTAGGTGCGTCACACATGACTGTAAAATCGACACACGCCGCGTGCGTGTGATGATGGATTTTACAGTCATGTGTGACGCACCTACAGGCACCGTGTATCTGTTTATCACACGCACGCGGCACTCCTGCGGCACACCTGCGGCACACCCACCTGTCGCAGGATGGCGCGCACGTCCGCGGCAGCGGCGTCAGCCGGGCGCCCGCCCCCACCAGCGCTGGCTGCCGCTGCCGGCAGCGGGCCGTCCAATGGGGGGCCGGGGGCGCCACTGTGAGGGGTGGGCGTCCTGCGTCCTGCGTCCTTGTTTTGACTGACTGCCTGGTTAACTGCCTGGTTGACTCGGCCTGTCGCATCTCAGTGAACTGAGGTTGACTGCAAGCCTCGGCAGTTTCCGGGATTTCTTGTCTACACAAATACAACACTCGTACCTCTTCGGAACCGCCATATCTAGGAAGCACTAACGTCGTGCATGCGTCGCACCACCTGGTGTGGCAGCCCCACCCATCGACAGCACAGTCTAGGGTCAACGCGCTCGTAGCCAGGCTCCTCCGCAACGGTCCAATCCGCCAGGCCGGCGTAGATGTCTAGGGTGTATGCGAGCGCGGCAGTGACGGCCAACGTTGTCAGAAACGATTTCGCCAGGAGCTGCCGGTGTCGCACCTGCGTGCGCGCACGCGTGTGTGGTGTGCATCATGCTGTATGGGAGCGGTGCTTCCGTTAGCCAACCCGCAATCCGCAAAAGTGACTTTCCGGGTTTGTATAATAAGCTCAGAGGAAGGGTGTTAGTGATTGGTAATTACCAGGAGCCAGCCTCGCCCTTGATTGTCCTCTCCATCCAAAGCTCAGCTTATGAGAGGTCCAAGAGTGGAAGTGTGGGATTCCACACCCTGCAGGTAAATAATACCCGTCACTAACCAGGAGCATCCTTAAAGGCTAGGCTCAGGGTAAGGTTTGTGACATGTGCATCATGCTGTGTGGGAGCGGTGCTTCCGTTAGCCAACCCGCAATCCGCAAAAGTGACTTTCCGGGTTGAGATTGGCCTTATTGGGCTGGTGCTGCGGGTTGAAATTGCGAATTCAGACCCAAGAAGCTAGAAGAGCGGCGCTGCGGCCCCCCGCAAAAAAACGACGGAGCCGTCACTGGAACGGGTTTTGTTTGTCACCGCCTGCGATCACTGAAACTCCACTTGAAAGAGAGAAGACAGAGAGAGAGGGGGAGAGACAAAGAGAGAGACAGAGAGAGAGAGAGAGAGAGTCGTGGTGTGTCAAAACAGGCCTTCTGCCACTTGGTCGCTCGGGGGTGGTAAACACAATATGCCTGTTGTGTGCGTGTGTGTGTCACGCAGCCGGCGCCACCGACTCGCTCACCCCCCCCAGAACGCCCTCACCACCATCGGCGCACACACAGCCTCCAAGCTCTCCAACCCCGGCGCAGGGTTTGCAGACTACGGCGGCCCCTCCACGCACGAGTCCCCGGCCTTTGTCACCCGCCAAACACACCCACGGCGTCGGCGCCCTCCTCTGCCCTGACACCACCAAGCTCCTCCTCAAAGAGTGCGGCTACGTGTCCTCCACACTCAATAGCTCTCTTTTTTGCTCTGGGACTACACGTTTGCAGGCAGCCGGCTGGTGGCTACCGCCCAGCTACCGCCCCTCACAAGTAATTGTTAGGGCCAGAACTGGACTTGGGTCTAGGCGGTGGTACTAGGACTAGAAGGTAGTCTTTGCAGGAAAGCCCATGAAACTGTAACTGTAACTGTAACTGAGGTGGAGTGGACCAGGTGGGGGGTAGATGAGGAGTTGGAGGGGATGGTGATGGGGGCGGAGGGGGCGGTGTGGGCAGAAGGGTGGCTGAGGGATTGTGCAACGTTTGTGTCGTAGTTGATCGCAAGGGCCAGTTATGAACAGATGCGGTCGATGAGGGTGAGCATGGTGCGGAGGTCATCCTCGGAGGAGAAGAGCAGGACGATGTCGGCGGCGTAGAGAAGGAGGGGGAGGATGGTGGTCACAAATTCCTTGCGGGACTCCGGGGTGTACAGTTTTCCGTCGAGCACATAGGCCTTCTACAACACTTGTTATAACAGTTACAATTACATCCCAAACCCGGGGGTGGCGCCCCCATTGAGGGGGGGGGGCTCCGCCGAAAAGTGTGAAATGGACATTGTCACACATCCTTTGCAAAAGAATCCGTGTCCGGCAGGAAGAGAGTGAGCAAGTGAGCCGCGAGGCTCGGGTTGAGCCATCATCGCATCTTTCGCGGAACGCACGGACGCCCGCCCCTCCGTCTCGACCAGATCTGTTCCGGCCTCGCACTTGAGATCAACTCCGCCAAGACTGCACCAAGACTGTCCGCACTTCATCATCACCTGGCGTTGCAGCCGCGCCGGGTCGCTCTCGAGCTCCGCCAACATTGACGATGAGCGCCCAACGAAATCAGACAGGTCGTTGGAGAAGGTCTCGATTGCGGAACCGGGCGCCAAGAGGTGCTCGAAAAAGGCGGTCGCATTTGACGTCTGCATGGGTGGACGGTGGATGGAAGGTGGGTGGAAGGTGGGTGGAAAATGGGTGGAAGGTGGCGTCAAGAGGTGCTCGAAAAAGGCGGTCGCGTTTGACGCCTGCATGGGTGGACGGTGGATGGAAGGTGGGTGGAAGGTGGGTGGAAGGTGGGTGGAAAGTGGGTGGAAGATGGTGCCAAGAGGTGCTCGAAGAAGGCGGTCGCGTTTGACGCCTGCATGGGTGGACGGTGGATGGACGGTGGGTGGAAGGTGGGTGGAAGGTGGCGCCACATGTGTGGACGAGTGGGGACAGTGTGATGTGTGAAGAGAGTGAAGAATGTGGCTGGCAACGGCTGGTCTGGACTCTTTGTGCAGCTCGCCATTTCAACATGCCCATCCTCAAGCATGTGTGCACGTTGTGACGGCTGGTGTGCCTGTTTGTGCGGCACGCATACTTAACCCGTGAACCCTTCAGCAGCCCTGTGTGAATGGTGGCGTGTGACCTTTACTATTCCCTAACTAACCCTCTACCTTGTAAAGGGTTTTGGATCCGACACCATCTCAAACCCTGCCAGCCCTACCACATTCAAAACGCCTAAGGCGGCGCCTGAGGTGGCCCATTCCATGGCGCGGATCAGGTGGCGCCTCAGGCGCTCCGACCGCCTGAGGCGTCGCCTCAGGCGCACCCCCTCAGGCGCACCGCCTTAGGCGCTATCCAAACCGCCTCAGGCGCCACACCGACCGCCTCAGGCGCCCCCACCACCGCCTGAGGCGCACCCCCGACCGTCTCAGACGTTATGACCGCATTCCATGGTGCGGATCAGGCGTTGGGATTTTGGTAGGGCAGCGTCAAGCATGACTGCGCACCAGAGACTGCTCACACCTGCTTGAGGATTGGACTGTTGAAGTGTGCAAGCTGCACAAAGCGGTCAGACCAGCCGTTGCCGTCCATATCAAGCACGACCGCCCTGTGTGTGTGTGTGTGTGTGGTCGATTTTACAGTCTTGTTGGACGCCTTTAATGGCGTATTAGACTTGTGCTTGCGCACTCAATCCCTGAGGCAGGCAGATACTATCACCCGCACTAGTCCACTCAGTGGATACACATTGACTGTGTCCATCCCACTAGCTCTAGTACATCTGGTCGCGCCATGCGTCTCAGTTCGGGCAGCCAGCCTGGCCACCCCCTCCTCCTCCGTTCATCATGTGGCGCACGCCCGACATGCCGCCAGCCTCCATGCATGGCGCTTGCGCTGCGAGGGCGCTTGCTGCCAGTGCACCTCCGTCGTCATGTGTCTCATGCAAGTAAGATTCGCCCTGCATGGAGAGACCCTCCATGCAGGTCACTGAAGTGCCCCGCGATTCGTGCCGTAGCTGCAGTCCGTAGGCCGAAGCCGTCGCCGCAGCCGATGTCAGTAGCCGTGGCCGATGCAGATGCAGATGCCCTGAGGGCGGACGTGTAGCCGATGCGATGTGAGTGCAGATGCAGGGTGTCCCTGGCCGTAGCCGAAGCCTTAGCCGATGTCAATCAATAGCCGATGCCCATAGCCGGTGCCCTGGCTGTAGCGTAGCTGCAGCCTCTGCCCGGTGCCGGTGCCCGTGTCTGCATGGGGGTACCGACGATGGCGGCGCCGACTCCTGCCAGCAGCCCGCCCTCCGTCCCCGCATGCCTCGCAGTTGCCTGCCGTATGACGCCGTGCCTCAAACAGCCACTAGCACTCTGGATCAGGGCAAATCGGCGACAGAGCCGATTTTCCAAAACCCAGAGTCGCTCACGCTGCAGCAGCACCCTGTCAGCCCAATTGGTCCGCCATTGGCGGCGTCGGGGCGGGAGCCCCCGACGATGTTGACGATTTTGTGTGTGTGTGTGTGTGCGTGTGTGTGTGTGTGCGTGCGCGCGTGTGCCACGTCGCCCGCTGATCGAACATGTCCCCCCCCCCCTGAACCCTGCACCCCAAGCCTCAACGCCCCAAACCCCAAACCTGCCTTCGGTTGAAGTCCTCAAATGGCTGCTTGTGCGACGTCCGTGGCAGCAGTGCACGCACCGCGGCCTCATCGTTTGTGTTCGTCTCGTGCAGGTCGACAACGGCCGCGTCGATCCGCGGATGAAACGGGGCCGCGAGGCGCACCTGTGCGTATGTGTGTGTGTGTGTGTGTCCGTGCATGTGTTTGTGTGTGTGTGTGTGTTTATTTGCTTGTGTGTCCGTGTGTGTGTTTGTGTGTGTTTGTGTGTGTGTGTGTGTGTGTGTCTGCAGCAGCGGAGCCAGCGGAGATGGTGGAGGCGGAGATGGTTGATCAACTATCGCTTGATTCAAGTGTGACAGCCCTGCTCTCTGGCTCTGCTGTAGCAGAGCATGCCATTCTCTAGTCTTACACACAATGCATCACTGCTTATGTCACATGCGGGGGCTGCGCCCCGGCGCCCGCTGCATGCATGCATGCATGCAAACACGCATGTGTGCCAGCGTTGGTGTGGTGTACGTACCTGTATTGGGTATGGAGCGTACGTACCGTAGTGACACGCTCGTTTGGGGGTACGACCATTTGGGGGCTGGGAAATCGGCCGTTCTATGCCCACCAAGGACACGGGTTTGGGGGCAGCCGCCGGCACGCGGCGCCCTCGGTGACACGCGTTTGGGGGCAGCTTCACACACCCACACACTGCCCTTCCGCCCTATTCCCTCGACCCCATGCTGCATCCAAGCAATGTTCTGGATAGCCCTTGCTAGAAGCTTTCCAATGCGATCCGAATCGTCGATATCCATGCTGTATCGAGTGAGTTACGACATATATGCCTTTTACTTGAGACACGGGTTTGGGGGTAGCCCTGGGCGTCAGTGCCACCCTCGACACGGGTTTGGGGGTAGCCTAACCCCATCGCACCCCCAAATGCGCGTGTCACTACGGTATGTACGTATCAAACGGCTGCACGTACGTACGCTCACATTACGCCTTTTACTTGCCACACCAATACGGCAATTTCTTACTCAGTTCTGCATGGATTGCAACCGTTTCACTTGCGTTGGAAAGCTGGTAGCAAGGGCTACTTTGATCACTGCTGATGTGCAAGATTGAATTGTATTAAGGGGGAGTGACCTGGAGGGGGTGCTGCTGCAGCACACCACGCGCGCACACGCTCGCACTGCGGACACGCATCTCTCTCAGTTCTCCATGGATCGCAACCATTCTGTCACGTTCAACTTAAACTCCTTTGAGGAAGTAGGGTTGGGAAGACAGCCGCACCATCTGTGCGCGCAGCACGCTGATGATGTTTTTTACAGTCGTGTGTGACGCACCTACCGGCGGCATATTCGACTACACGGGTGCCTGGCTATTAGTGGTGGGGGGCTAGTGGGTCGGGGCTGGACCTAGACAGGGCACTCGGCCTCCAGATCTGGCTCCTCCCTGTGGGAGCACGGCCGCAGGGTTCACAGGCCCACGGGATCGCGCCGCCTAGACCTCCACCGTAGCGGCAGCCAACGTCGATCTCCTCTTCCATGCGCAGCACGCTGGTAAAGTTTTCTGCAGTGATCGTTCTCCCCAGGTGTTTGATTTGTTCCTTTTGTTCCTTTTCTCTTTCTGCCACATCAGGCCAGCTGCGGACGCTTCTTGTAACCCCTACACTCAAACACGACGAGCGACGAAACGAGTCCCGCACCATCTGCACGCGCGACACGTTGAACACGTTTTCGACCGTGATGGGCCACCCAAGCTCCGCGTTGAATCCCTTGTCACTCGTGCCACCTCGCCAGAACGCAGACGCTGGGTGGGTGGGAGAGAGAGACTGTGTGTGTGCGTGTGCGTGCATATACGTGTGTGTGTGTGTGTATTTTTCAGCTTATGTATGTATGTGTGTGTGTGTGTGTGTGTGTGTGTGTGTCAAGACATGTCGAAAGTTCTTGGCGTGATGGCGGTCTTGTTACAAGAAAGCAGACGGGGGGGGGCGTAATCAATATTCTCAGACCCCGTGCACTGCCCGTGGACACTCGATTTTAGTGGCAGATTCGTAACATCACTAACTCACTATCCATAAATGGTCTCTG
>VFSX01000032.1:327500-335000 GCA_016618255.1 Chlamydomonas sp. UWO 241
TCAGCACCTGTCGTTCGGTCGAGTGTGAGAGTGGGGCATGGAGGATTCACAGTCAATTCACAGTGATGTTCTGTTCACTTGTTTTAATTAATTATTCCACAGCCGGATTTTGCTTTGAACACGTTGACCGTTGACCTCCCGTTGACCATTTGTCCTCATATGTAGGTCATTTGAAAGCGGACGACGCGCTCTGCCATCGGGCTTGTCAGACTAGCAATCCACTGGATGGGTTGAGCTGTGTTCAAGGCCAAAGTACAGCCGGATTACAGCCACATGGCTGTGGAGGCTTGTCAGACTAGCAATCCACTGGGTGGGTTGAGCTGTGCTCAAGGCCAAAGTACAGCCGGATTACAGCCACATGTCTGTGGAGAGCTGAAAAGGAAATCACTGAGGATTCAACCAATCGAAACACGTGGACATTCCTGTGTGTAACGCACCTGCTGTGCAGCCATCCCCCAGGTGCACCACAAATCGATGTCGGGGAGGTCGGGGTAGAGGTGAGCCACAAGCAATAGCTGCTCCACCTGTGCGTGTGCGTGTGTGTGTGCATGTGTGTGTGCGTGCGAGTGTGCATGTGTGCATGTGTGCATATGCGTGCACGCGTGTGTGTGTCTGTGTGTGTGTGCGTGTGTGTGAGCAGAGCAACATCACAGCACCATCAGAGCACCCTCGGAGCACCACCAGGGCACCACGAGAGTCCCACCAGAGCCCCATCAGAGCCCCATCAGAGCGCCATGCGAGCGCCATCATAGCACCATCAGAGCCCATTGGAGCACATTCAGAGCAGTGATCCCCCCGCTAGCACAATATCGCTCAGGGACGGATGTCCCATTTACCATGAAACCACCCCACACTTGAGGGGAGAGGGCGTGGAGGGGTGCGTTGTAAAGCTCTTGCTGATATGACAACAGCGGCATGCGTTGCATCAACACCTGGTATGAGTTGCACCTGGTATGAACGGTCAATGTTTCTCAAGCCGGGAACACCACGAATCACACAAATCCTTCCCATAAGTCACTGCTTCAGCGCCCCATCAGGGCCCCATCACACACCAGCATCAGAGCCCCATGCGAGCACACTCATCAGAGCCCCATCCGGGCCCCATCCCATCCCAGTACAGCATCGGAGCAACAGCAGAGCCCGATGAGGTCACAACCAGAGCGCCCTCAGAGCACCCAGCGCAGCTGACCAGTGGTCCCCAGTGCTCGGGTGACGCCCAGGGGGGTGGACCGCCTTTGACACGCAGCTGTCCGCGAAGAAGCTTGAACTTGACCGTGCCGATGCAGTGCATGCAGCTGTCCGGGAAGCGCAGCCACTCGGGCACCGCGTCAAACTGACCACGCGTGATCACCTGCAAAGAGGGGGCAGGGCGCAGGTCTAGGTCTAGTAGGGTGATTGGGGTCTAGGTCTGGTCTATTGGGGTGATTGGGGTCTAGGTCTGATTGCGGTCTAGGTCTAGTAGGGTGATTGGAGTCTAAGTCTGGTCTATTAGGGTGATTGGGGTCTAGGTCTAGTTGGGTGATTGGGGTCTAGGTCTAGTAGGGTGATTGGGGTCTAGGTCTGGTCTATTGGGGTGATTGGGGTCTAGGTCTATTGGGGTGATTGGGGTGGATGATGAGGATGAGGGGAGGAGGAGGATGGAGGGGGGGCAGTCAGGGGCACCGAAGGACTCCAACGGACGGACAGACGGACAGACGGACGGCGTATGAGACCGTGCTCAGTGCCGCACGGGGGTGGCTGGCTACTGGTGGTAGGACAGCCCGAACCTGCGTGGATGTGGCATGCCCGCCCCCGCGCACCAAAGTTCCAATCCCAACCGAGCGCAAACAAGGGCGCAACAACCACGAAGGGGGGGGGGGAGGGGGGGAGGGGGGGAGAGCACACATGCTGGAAACATGTTCTCTTGGCTGGAGCATGATCATCGCTTCGCGTGGATTTGGAGCTGATGCAATGGAGGGAGGGAGGGAAGGGGGGGGGGGAGGTGGGGCAAAGTCAGCCCAAGCTCCTCCCATATTTTCCTGGAAGAAAACACCACGCACACACGCACACACACACACACACACACACACACACACGCACACACACGCACATGCACACACACACATACACACACACACACGTACACATACACGCACACACACACACACACACACACACGCATGGTTCATTTGGTCCCTCAACCTTGTCCTTGACCCGCAGCGTGCCCTCAGTGCGTCCTCCCAGCACAGGACCATACGAGCGCCATCCGACCCCCTTCACAGCAACATCAGAGCGCCATCAGAACCCCCTCACAACTCCAACAGAGCGCCATGACAGCACACCGCCACAGCACCCTCAGAGCGCGATCGGAGCCACATCATCACAGCACCATTCGTAGTAGACTGACACAAACACACCACCGGTGCGTCCGGTCCCACGCAGATCAGTGATTTTCTTTTCAGGATTTTAAACTTTTTTTCCCCAGCCGGATTTTGCCTTGACCGCGTTGACCGTTGGCCTCCCGTTGACTGTTTGCGCTCATACATACGTCATTTGAAAGCTCTTGGCGAGCTCCGTCTGGCGGGCTTGTCAGACTAAAAATCCACCGGATGGGTTGAGCTGTGTGCAAGGTAAAAGTACAGCCGGAAAACAGCCAAATGACTGTGCAGAGCCGAAAAGGAAATCACTGACGCAGATCGTGGCGACATGACAGCACCACCATCCCTACCAAAATTCCAACGTCTGATCCGCACCATGGAATGCGGTCATAACGCCTGAGACGGTCCGGGGTGTGCCTCAGGCTGTGCTAGGCGCCTGAGGCGGTCGGGGTGGCACCTGAGGCGGTTTGGATAACGCCTGAGGCGACGCGTGAGGCGAGCAGGGGTGCGCTTCAGGCAGCGCCCCAGGCGGTAGGAGCGCCTGAGGCGCCGCCTGATCCGCGCCATGGAATGGGATGCCTCAGGCGCCGCCTCAGGCGTTGTGAATGTGGTAGGGCACCAGAGCACAGCATCACAGCGCTATCACAGCACCGTCACGTAAGTATGATTAGAGTGACCACAGCACCATCAAAGTGGCATGCACACACACGTACGCACCAGTGCATCCCATCGCCAAACAGATCGCGGAGCGCCGCCTGGCAGCTCGCCAGGCACGCCAACTCGAGGCTGCAGGTGTGTGTGTGTGTGTGCGTGCGTGTGTGTGTGTGTGCGTGTGTGTATTCGTGCGCATATGCACGTGTGTGCGTGTGTGTGTACACGTGCATGCATGCGTACATGTGTGTGGGTGTGTGAGTGCATGTGTCAGTGTGCACGTATGTGTGCATGTGTGTGTGTGTGTGTGTGTGTTAATCTGTGTGTGTGGATGCGTGTGTGTGTGTGTGTGCGTAAATGGTTCAGGGTTCAGGGTGCCCCTGTACTAATCTCCCCCCTACGCCTCGTCCTACCACCCACCCAGGCGAGACTTCGTCACCGTCGGCGCATGTGTGCACGCCTGCCCTACCACATTCACAACGCCTGAGGCGGCGCCTCAGGCGTCTCATTCCATGGCGCGGATCAGGCGGCGCCTCAGGCGGTCGGAGCGCCTGAGGCGCCGCCTGAGGCGCACCCTTGATCGTCTCGGGCGTCGCCTCAGGCGTTATCCAAACCGCCTCAGGTGCCACCCCGACCGCCTCAGGCGCCCACCACCGCCTGAGGCGCACCCCGGACCGTCTCAGACGTTATGACCGCATTCTATGGCGCGGACCAGACGTCGGCGCATGTGTGCACGCCTGTAATGCATTCGTGCGCACCTTGGCGGTTGGGCGTAAGGTCGATGGTTCGTGATGTATGGTTTATAACTAGGGTTTGGGGTTGAGGTCGAGCCCCGACAGTTGCACATGCCACTTGGGGGATGTGCGCGTTTGCAACGTGTGCCCACCTTGGTGTATGGCTTGGGGCGTGTGGTTGATGGTGTAGGGTTCAGCAGTGAGTTGGAGGCTTCAGGGCTAAGGTTGAGCCACAACAGTGATTTTGTTTACAGTCCTTTTAGTAACTTTTTGGGAGCCGGCGCGCGGACCGCCGTCCAGTTGACTGCCTTGACCGTTGCCTTAGCGTTGACCGCTGACCATCAAATATCGGTAATTGTCGAGCTCTTGACGAGATCTATCTGATGGGATTGTCAGACCATCAAGCAATTTGGTTGGTTGAGCTCTATCTGATGGGATCGTCAGTAGCCAAATGGCTCCCAATGGCTCCCAGGATCCCAAAACAAAATCACTGAGCCACGACAGGCGCACGTGGCACGCGTGGAGAGCTGCTGCTATAACAACTCAGGGTTTTGAAAGATCAGAGGAAGGGTGTTATGATTGTGGATATCAGGAGCCCCACCTCGCTCTTGATTGTCCTCTCCATCCATAGCTCAGCTTATGAGAGGTCCAAAAGGTGTGGAACGTGTGAATTCCATCACCCATCAGTGTGGACACGTACAGAGTCCATCCATAAGTTAATTAAAACCTGTCACTAACCAAGAGCATCCTTAAAGGTTGGCTGTGGGTGAGGTTTGTGACAGCTGCCTCGGTCAGCGCATGCCCGCGTGTCTGAAATGTGTGCGAATATGGTTTAGGCTTACGGTCCATGGTTGACGGTTACGAATGAAGGGTCAAGGTCACAACTGTTCTCAACGCACCAGCCATTCAGGCAAATCGCCGTCGCCGACATCATATTTGTGCGCGTCGGCGATGTGTGCGCATGTGGTGCGCCACTTGTGTGGGACCGCCCACCACGGTGGGGACAGCGCTCCGAGGGCGGGCCTGCAGAGTGTGTGTGTGCGTGTGTGTGTATGTGAGGGGGTGCGTGCGTGCTTACTGGTGTGCGTTTGTGCGTGCATGCGTGCGCGCGTGCTTGCACATGCACACACACGCACACACACACACACACACCCATGCATGCACACGCGCACACACACACGCACGTGCACACGCACGCGCACACGCACGCACACATGCACCCACCCACCCCCACACACACATACACACACACGCACATGCACGCACATGCACACACACACGCACACACACACGCACACATGCAGACACACACGCGCATCACGCGCACAAACACACCACGCGCGGAGATGTGCACGATCGGCTGGACGCGGCGCAGAATCCTCCGCCAGATCCGCGGTGGTCCAAAACGCCAGGCCTTGGTGCTCTGCACGCACGTGTGTGGGGGTGGGTGGGGGGTGGGGTGGGGTGGGGGGGGGGGTTTCATTATTATGGGAAGACCACCATTGGGACCGCCTTGATGAGAGGAGCACGAATCCACTCTCAGAAGTGACCCTGAGGTATTAGGGTACGGGTCCCCATCCTCTCAATGTCCCCCCACCCACCCACCCCCCGCGTGCTCCCTACGGCGCACTTAGTGCCCACCTAGGGATTTGAGCGGCCTTGGTGGATTGTGATGAGACCGATGCCATCTGAATCTCCTTGAAGATCACAGCAAAACACCTCAAGAGAGTCAACCCTGAATCTGCCTGGAAAGTTTCAACTGGAAGGTCTGCACTCCTTGGTGCTTGCCGACTAAGCCATGGTATGATTTTGGGGGTGATTTTGGCAATCTGCCGGCGAGTTAGACATCGCGATGGACAGCCCTTACTGTAAGGAGGCCATGCGCATTGGTCCCGGCTCCATGCATGGTGTATTCAGTGAGTTGTACCATGCCTGAAAAACAAACGTTCTGCCCCACCCCACCCCACCCCCGTGGGCCAGGCATGCAATGCAAAATCAAATGCTGGCGCGTTGCGGTCTATATCAACATAACTAGCGATTATGCGCACACGCATGCGCATGACTACACACACACACACACACATGCACACACATGCGCACACACCCACACACATGCACGCACACATGCACACACGCGCACACGCACCCCCCCTACACACACACACGCACCCACATCACCCACCCAAGGCCCCGGTAACTCGTGTGCCTTGCCGCGCGCTGCCACTTCCCCTGCTGCATGCAACGCAGAGCTTGCGGGCACGTCCCTGGACATGTGTGTGTGTGGGGGGGGGATGTGTGGGGGGGGGGGGGGGGGGTCTGTGCGTGTGTGTGTGTGCGCGCTGCGCGTGCTGCGTGCGTGTGTGTGTCAGTGGTGCAGAAGCCCTGACGACACTTGCGCAACACGGGAGGGTCGTTTGGCGGGACTTCCGCGTCACGTCACAGCGCGGAACGCGACGTGATTTTGTGAAAGGAGTGTGAAATCGGCGATTTTCACACTGTCGCGCCACACGATCCACCCCAATCGCTCCAAAGCGTCCCTGCGGGCCGTGTTCCACGTTTTACAAGACCGCAATATGCCGAACATTTTCTGCATCACTGGTGCGTGTGCGTGTGTGTGTGTGTGTGTGTGTGTGCGTGCATGCATGCGTGTGTGTGTGTGTGTCAAGAGTGGGGGCACGCAGCCTTGACCCCACACCCACTGCCCCCATTGCTGCTGCTGCTGCTGTGTTGGTGGGTGCGGAAAACAAGTCGACAGAACTGGCCACCATGCATTCAACCAAGCAGTGGCAGCAGCAGCACCGTGGGGGTGGCCTTCAGTGCAGCAGCAGCAGCCACAGCAGCAGCAGCAGGAGAAGAAGAAGTGCCGTGTGTGTCTTGGGTGGGTGGTGGTGGGGGGAGGCACGCACACACCCGTATAGCGACAGCAGCAGCAGCAGGAGCATCATGGGGATGGCCACCAGTGCGGTGAGAGCCATGGCACGCACACGCAGCGACCTCGGAAGGCGCATCTCGCGCTGTGTTGAGGGTGCGTGTGTGCGTGTGTGTGTGTGTGTGTGTGTGCGTGTGTGCGTGTGTGCGTGTGTGCACGTGTGCGTGCGTGTGTGCGCGTGTGTGCGTGTGTGCGTGCGTGTGTGCGTGGAGTGTGTGTGTGCGTGCGTGCGTGGAGCGTGTGCGTGCGGGTGTTGAGTGCGTGCGTGCGTGGAGTGCGTGCGTTGAGTGCGTTGAGTGCGTGCGTGCGTGTGTGTGTGTGTGTGTGTGTGCGTGTGACCACCTAGCCCCCCCCCCCCATGCAACCTTGTGGCACATGCCCCTGCAAGGGCGTGCGCTGTCACACCGCACATCCCAAATGTCACAATGTCCCACGCGTGCGTACCCCGGCTGTGTGTGTGTGTGTGTGTGTGTGTGTGTGTGTGTGTGTGAGAGAGCGTGCAACTGGGCGAGCTGCGTGGCGTTGCATGGCGGCATGCGATCATGCATGGCGTCCACATGGATCACCCCACGTGTCACTCCCCTCAACCTTGCGACACGGTCCCTGTGGGTTTGCCTACCAGCAGCCCTGCTAAGCCCGGGAGCTCCCCCATCGCTGGGGAACTCAGGAGTTGGAATCCTCGTCGATTCCAACAACTCCAGCTGGGGACCAGTCTGTGGTGGGGCCCTGGTCTGGGGCCTGGGGCCCTGTAGGAGACGAGCAGATTGCTGGCACACTTATCGGGTTTTGGGCACACAAGCTCCACACAAGTCCCTCCCCAGCACAGACC
>VFSX01000032.1:340000-342500 GCA_016618255.1 Chlamydomonas sp. UWO 241
CGCTTCCTCTACGGCGGCACCGGCCGGCGGGAGCCGGCTGATGGTGGGGTCATGTCCACGTCGCTCCTCAACGCCAAGCCTGCCGTCGGGGGCATCGGCGTGGAGCCACGCGGGGGCGGTGTGCTGCGTGTGCTCTTCACCGTGGCGTCTGACGCCGTGGCCGACACTGTCGTGCGCTGGCGCCACGAGCTGCGCCGCTGCGTGGACTCGACTGCAGTCTTCGACGTCCTCAGTGACCGCGAGGAGGCGCAGCACCAGGCGCTGTGGCCCGCTTTCCTCGCCGCCAAGGTTGCGGGGAAGCGGGCGCAGTTCCACCGCGCGCGCCTCGTCGTTGACGGCGAGCGGGTGCCTGCACCTGCTTGCTAGATGGCATTCCCTCTGGGGGTGTTTTTGAAGGGGAGGTGGCGCCACACGCGTGCGGTGGCGGGTGCGGTGTGGTCGCTGAGTAGAGTGCTGCGGCGGGTGTGCTACTAGCCCCGCTTCCGGTGGTCTGGGGGAGGGCTTTTTGGTCCCTTCATGGTTTTATACCTTGGGTCTGCCCTCTGGCCATTTGAGGGGCTGGGTGTGCAGCCTGCACAGTGGTGCTGCTTGCTTGGCGCCCGCCACCAAGTGTGGATGGCGTTACCGTGGGCTACTTGTAGCTTGACCTTTTGTGGGCCTTGCGCCTTGTTTCTGTAAGTCCCACTGGAGCTTTGGAACCGTACGTGTGACCGCCAGCAGTGGATTGTAAAACTCTCATCAGCGGGCGGGGGCGCTGGCGACGATGGACCTTTGGAACGCGCTGGCGTCCTTTGCTGAGGGCGGCGTGATGCCGCGAGGTTGGGCGGGTGTGGTGGGCCCGACCCACCCCTATGTTGGAGTGGTGGACGGCAAGCTCATTCTGAACAAGGCGTCCTAGATCCCTGAGGGGACGAGTTATGTGAGGGGAGGTAGCGCCGCACGCGTGCGCTGGCGGGATGAGTTGTGGCTGCTGGGTAGAGTGCTGTGGTGGGTGTGCGCACCTGCTCCGCTTCCAGTGTTTTGAGGGTGGGCTTTTTTTTGGTCCCTTTATGGTTTTATACCTTGGGCCCGCCCTTCATCCACTGGAGGGGTTGAGTGTGGAGCCTGCACTGTGGTGCTGCTTGCTTGGCGCCCGCCGCCGTGTGTGGATGGCGTTGCCGTGGGGCACCCCCCCTTTTTCTGTTGGCAGGTCTTCAGGACTGCTTCATCTAAGTCCCACTGGAGCTTTGGAACCGCACGTGTGACCGCCAGAAGTGGATTGTAACGAACTCATCATCTCATCATCATCATTAATGTAACCAAACATCATCATTAATAGCCAACTCACATACGCAAATATTCTGACTGACTGATTTTGAGTCGAAAATCGGGTTTGGGTCGACTTCACATATGGTATCCGGGGCAACATCCGTCGGAGTGTGTGTGTGGGTCAAATATACCCAAATAGGACAAATTTGACCCCCCTCTTTTGAGACGCATGCAAACCAAACAAAAGTAGGCAAATTTGCCGTACATTCTCTGGCGTCCTCCCACCGCCTCTGCGCGCCTTCCCCCCGCCTCCCACCGCCCAAGTAGCGACCAATGGTCAAGGTCTACAGGAACCAGCCGCCCCCTGCGACCTACAAGGGCGCAAAGGGCGCAAAGAAGCCCGCTGGCGGCGCTAATCGCTCGCTGCGAGGCGCCCGCTACGCACGGGCCCCAAGCTGGACCCCCCCCCCCTAAACCAATAGGCGTGTTGAAGCTCCATGCGAGGCCTGGCGATCAGGCCGGCGCTGTCTAGTGGCGAGCAGGTCGGCATAGTGATGATCGCCCATCCTCCCCCTACGGACCCCCTACGGACCTCCTCACTAGATCAATGGGCTTGCTGAAGCCCCATGCGAGGCCTGGCGCTGTAGTGTGCTGGGGCAGCATTGCGTGGAGGTTTTGTCCACCCTAGCACCTCGCATGCACCCCCGCGCTACAAACGGCTACGGATCATCCTTATGCCGGTGGTTTAAGAGGCGCATCTGCATCAGCCGTTTCCACGGAGCCGGTCTGTTCGAGAAGCAAAAGTTAAACCCCGCACTTCCTAGGGCACACAAATCGCTGAAGGCCTAAGCAGCCCGCGCGGATCGTGCGAGTCCTGTTGATAAGGCCGGTGCCGTCCATCGCGGGGGCGAGAAGTGCGGAGGCAGGCAGGAGATCATCCTGCCCCCGAGCACCCTCCCCTCCGAGCCACTGTCTGTCTCTTGAAACAGGCCTGAGCATGCTTAACAACATTGCGGCCATGACGCCAGCAGTGGCGGCTTTTCACACGTTTTGTAGTGGCGGGCATGATGCATATGTGAACTCAACTTTGGTTTTGCTGAAAGGGGGGGGGTCAAATATGAGTCCAGGGGGGTCAAATATAAGTCGAATATTTGCGTATGTGAGTTGGCTATACACCCCCCTAACATGCCCCTCTATCTGAAGGTCGGCCACTGAGGGTTTAGGGTTTAGGGTGCGGGCTTCTAACCCTAAA
>VFSX01000032.1:347500-355000 GCA_016618255.1 Chlamydomonas sp. UWO 241
TGGTGTGCCACAATGCGTGTGGCTGCTGCAAACGTGTTAAGCAGCACAACGCGGCGTGTGTCGCCTGCGAGCAAGGGTCAGTCAGAAATCACACACCCGGCCTGGCTGGACACTAGCTGGCTGCTGGCTGGCTACTAGGTACTGGCTGGATACTGGCTGGGTACTGCTGGCTACTGGCTGGCTACTGGCTGGCTACTGGTTACTATCTGGCTTCTGGCTGTTGGATCTGGAGGCCCAGTGCCCTGTCTACAGGAGGCCACCATTACCTGCTAGCGTGCCCCTCAGCAGCGCCCTCAGCGCGAGGAATGAGTCCTTTCCGCCGCTCCACAGCAGCACGATGACTGAGTCGGAGATCCCGCGCTCGGGCATGTGGAGCCACTACGGTGTGCGCGCGTGTGTGTATGTGTATGTGTGTGTGTGTTTGCACATGTGTGTGTACATGTGTGCGTTTTGAGTGGAGGGAGGTGTGTGTGTGGGAAATTTCCACCGCTCCACAGAGGCACGGTGACTGAGTTGGAGATCCCGCGCTTGGGCATGTGGAGCCACTACAGTGTGCGTGTGTGTGTGTCTGTGTGTCTGTGTACATGTGTGCGTTTTAAGTGGAGGGAGGTGTGTGTGTGTGTGTGGGGGGGGGGGGGCAATTTCCGCCGCTCCACAGCAGCACGGTGACTGAGTCGGAGATCTTGTGCTTGGGCATGTGGAGCCACTATAGTGTGTGCGCGCCCGTGTGTGTGTGTGTGTGTGTGTGTGTGCGTGTGTGTGAGTACATGTGTGCGTTTTGAGTGGAGGCAGGTGTGTGTTTGTGTGTGGGGGGGGGGCGGACCTTTGATGGCGCCATAGACATTTGCTTGTGCACCCTTGGAAACAGACCGGCAGCTGTGGGTGTGTGCGTGTGCGTGTTGTGCTGGTACCGCCGCCGGCTGGATCTTGGCTGCCTTGTCTCGCACGTTTGCGTGTGCGTGTACGTGCGCGTTTGCGTGCGTGTGTGCGTGTGCATGTGTGTTTGCGTGTGCGCACGCGCGTGTGTGTGCGTGTGTGTGCACCCACCGCTGGCTGCTGGATCGTGACCGCCTTGCCGCGCACGTTTGCATGTGCGTTTGCGTGCGTGTTTGTTTGTGCGTTTGTGTGCGCGTTTGCGTGCACGTGCGCATGTGCACGCTCGTGTGTATGTGTGTGTGTGTGTGTGTGTGTGCACCTACCGCTGGCTGCTGGATCTTGGCCGCCTTGTCTCGCACGTTTGCGTGCGCGAACGGGCAGTGTCGGCAGCCGCTGCCGCAGCACCGCCCATGCTGCTCGTGCTTCACCTGGTGGTCATGTGTGTGTGTGTGTTTGTGTGTGTGTGTGTGTGTGTGTGTGTGTGTGCATGTGTGTGGCGGTGTGTGGCGGTGGTGGTGGTGGTGGTGGAGGTCGTGACGGCTGTGGTGGTGGTGGTGGTGGTGGTGGTGCTGCTGC
Source organism: Chlamydomonas sp. UWO 241 (assembly GCA_016618255.1). NCBI lineage: Eukaryota > Viridiplantae > Chlorophyta > Chlorophyceae > Chlamydomonadales > Chlamydomonadaceae > Chlamydomonas > Chlamydomonas priscui. The sequence goes on from VFSX01000032.1 coordinate 348,953, forward strand.
TACTCGAGCTTCAAATGATGGTGGTCATGGTGTGTGTGTGTGTGTGTGCGTGGCGGCGGTGGTGGTGGCGGGTGGTAGTGTGCATGGTGGCGATGGTGCTGCGTGAGCTGCTGCCACAGCACCACCCGTGCTGCTCGTGCTTCACCTGGGGGTCATGTGTGTGTGTATGTGTGCTTGTGTGTGTGTGTCTGTGTGGTGGTGGTGGGTGGGTAGTGGTGGTGGTGGTGCAGGTGACCGGCTGGAAAATCAGCAGAATATGTTGTCGTTTTGCTACAGTCACGCGTGTGAAAATGGAGCAGACTTTATCCACCTGGGGATTCAGAAGAAAATGATCTCGTAAATGCGCCTTCCTTAAGCCTTCCTTAAGCTTTCCTCAAGCCTTCCTTCAGCCCTCCTTGTTGCAAGCCTTCCTCAAGCCTTCCTTAAGCCCTCCTTATTTAGCCTTCTCTAAGCGCTCCTTAAGCCTTCCACAAGCCTCCCTTAAGCCTCCCTTGAGCCTCCCTTAAGCCTCCCTTAAGCCTTTCTTTAGCCTTCCTCAAGCCTTCCTTAAGCCTGCCTCAAGCCTTCCACAAGCCTTCCTGACGCCTGCCTGAAGCCTTGTTTAAGCCTTCTGTATATGACCCCTTTAAGGCCTTCCCTTAGCCCTCCATATTATAGGATCCCTTTAGGTGGGTTGCCTGAGATGAACCATTGCATGGCTCTTACCCGTGTGAAGACCGTGAGGCGCGTCTTAGGGTCGATGTAGGTCTGCTCGCCCTGTTACGCACAGGCGTTGTTGGGGGGAGGGGGGGGGGTAAAGGGTCAGGGTTTGGGAGTTTAGTGTTTAGGATTTGTGGGCGTGGGCGCTGGCGGGGCATGTGCATGGCTGGAGTGTGGGGGTGGGAGTGGGCGTGGGCGCGGGCGTAGGCGTGGGTGGCCATGTTACCGCACCCGCACGCACGCCTCCCCGTGCAGCACCCCCCAGTCCTCGAGGTCTGCCACGATCGCGCCACCGCCGGCATCCTCTGCTGCTGCTACGTTAAAAGGAATGCCTGTCACAAAGAAACGTGCACCCCGCCCTGCCCCCATCCCCCCCCTGTGTTGTCGCACCCGCGCGCACGCGTCTTCGTGCAGCACGCCCCTGTCCTCGAGGTCTGCCACGATCGCGCCACCGCCGGCATCCTCCGCTGCTGCTAGGTTTAAAGGAATGCCTGCCACGGAACAAAACGTGCACCCCGCTCCTCCCCTCCCCCATGTTACCGCACCCGCGCGCACGCCTCCTCGTGCAGCACCCCCCAGTCCCCAAGGTCAGCCACGATCGCGCCACCGCCGGCATCTTCCGCTGCTGCTACATAAGATAAATGTTCACTGTGAAGAAACGTGCACCCCGCTCCTCCCCCATCCGCCCCCTATGTAACCGCACCCGCGCGCAGGCCTCCTCGTGCAGCACCCCCCAGTCCTCAAGGTCTGCCACGATCGCGCCACCGCCGGCATCCGACGCTGCCGCTACATTGGAGGAATGCCTGCCTCAAAGAAAGGTGCACCCCGCCCCGCCCCTCGCCCCCCCCCCCTGTGTTACCGCACCCGCGCGCACGCCTCTTCGTGCAGCACGCTCCAGTCCCCGACGTCAACCTCGATCGCGCCACCGCCGGCGTCCTCTGCTGCTGCTACGCTAAAAGGGATGCCTGCCGCGAAGAAATGTGCACCCAGCCCCTCCCCCGCCCCCCCCCCTTGTAACCGCACCCGCGCGCACGCGTCGTTGCGCAGAACCCCCCACGTTCAACCCTAACAAGATATCGCAGCAATTTTGCCCGTGAGTTATGTGCACCCTGCTCCGTCCGAGGGAACCCTAGGAGTCCCATGTTTCCCTCGCAGTGCAGCGGAGCCTGGTAGGCTGGCGCGCTGCGTGGCCTTGCGAGCTCTCCTAGTAGAGCCCCCCTAGACGTGTAGTCTAGGCCTTGACTCACACCCCGGGGTCCTCCGGGCGCGTACGTATAAAACCTATAAAACCCGCAGCGGACCCCTACCAGGCAATTCAGTAGCAGCCGGGCTTCGGGCCTAGCGCCAACACAAGTCGAGTGCATCAATAGAGTAATGTCATGCAGACTGAAATGTCCGACATCATGTGACCGCACCCGCGCGCACGCCTGCTCGTGCAGCACCCCCCAGTCCTCGAGGTCTGCCACGATCGCGCCACCGCCGGCATCCTCCGCTGCCGCTGCTGCCACCGCTGCCGCTGCTGCTGCCGCCGCTGCGTCGCCCGCCGCCGTGCCCACACGCGCCCACGCGACGCCCTCCTGTATTGGCAGGGATGGCGGGTGTCAGTGATCACTGCATGCGTGTGGCGCGATCGGCGGAGTCTTCCTCTGGACCTCTTGAACGTTGTCGCGGTTACGTAGGAGTAGCAAACTGGAATTGAATGGAAAGGTGTGTGTGGGGGGAGGGGGGGGGGGCGGGGGAGTGGGCGCACGCCGCTTGCGTGTGCGCGCACGCGCTTGTGCCAGCAAGTCAAGTGTCGACCAGGCACTTCGCGACGAGGCCCCATGCCCGCGTGGCATGCTCTCACGCACGACGGCGCACACGCGCTCTTCACCCTAGGAGCCAGACCAGGCAGAGCACACAGCCAGGTAGCAGCAGGGTCCCTTGCCCTGTCTAGGTCCAGCCCTGACCCACTAGCCCGCACCCCCAGTAGCCAGTCACCCGTCTGTTGTCCTTACGCCGAGCAAGGTCGAATACGCTGCCTGTCGGTGCGTCACACACGACTGTAAAATCCATCATCAGGACGCGTTCCTCTCCACCCCCCCACCCCCCCCACCCCTTGAGCTCATGTGTGTCCCATGCCCGCCTAAACCTCGACCCTAAACCACAGCAGGGTTCAGCTGGAATGAGCAAAGCCACTGCGCTACTTGCTTCTCCCCCCCGAGCCAATGTGCCCCATGTCCTCCTATACTTGATGATGATGGATGGCCTCAACCTCACCCTCACCCCTACTACACCGCACGCACAGGTGATTGGCGACCCCGGGCCTGACGACCCCACGTCCTCCTACACCTTGGACGATGATGAATGCTACAGTCAGGGACACCTCTCAAGGCCTTAACCTAAACCTTACCCCTACTACTACACCCCGGGTCAGTTGGAATTAGCAAAGGAACTGAGCTTCTTGCTCCTCTCCCCTTCGAGCCAATGTGCCCTGAAGCGCGGCAGTGGGGGGCGCCCCATGTCGAGCAGCTCTTTGGTCACGGACGACACCTGGGCAAGGGGCAGTGCTTCTTCAATTGGCTTCAATTAATTAATTCTTGCCCAGCCGCTGGCGGCCAGGACCAAAATCGGCAAAAATCGGCAAAAACGACAAAACGGCAAAATCGACCAAAATCGGCAAAACAAATGGGCAGTAAACCCTCAAAAAGCAATTCATTATTTCCGCCCAGAAATCGCCGTAGGCGGTAGACCACCCAATCGAAGCAGCACTGGCGAAGGGGTGCAGGGTGTGGGTTGGTTGGCAGGGATTTTTTTCCAGGAGTTTGGAGTGTTCTTCTACAGCCACTTTGCTGTAATTAAGCCCGTGAGCGGCAGTGTACAGCTGGAAAAGGTACTCGCAGATCACGTTGTTTTGTAATGGGTGCGTGTGGTGGTCGGTCTCTATGGTCCTGGCTTTACAGCCGGTTATACCTGGGGTCTGCCCACGGGGGGGGGGGGGGGGGGGCAGAAAAGAAAATATTGGAACACATGGTACCAAAAACAATGCCCCCCCCCCCCCCCCCGCCTCACAAAATACGCCATGCATGAAGCCGGGACCAATGCGCATGGCTTCCTAACAGTGAGGGCTGTCCATCGCAATGTCTAAGTTGTCAGAAGATAGCCGAAATAACCCCTAAAATGCAGCCATACCATGGCTTCGATGGCAGGCACCAAAAAATTCACACTTTCCAGGCAGATTCAGGTTTGACTCTCCTGAGGTGTTTTGCTGTGCTCTGCAAGAAGATTCAGATGACATCGGTCCCATCTCAATCCATGAAGGTTGCTCAAATCCCATGGTGGGCACTTGGTACACCGTAGGCAGCACGCGGAGGAGTTTGAGCGTTAGGGTGTGTGAACCCCCACCCATATAACCCAGGGACACTTCTGAGAGTGGATTCGTGCTCCTCTCGTCAAGGCGGTTCCAATGGTTGTTTTCCCGTCCAATACGGCCCAGTGGAAAGAAAGCGCTGGACCCCCTGGAGAAAGCTCTGGACCCCCCCCCTCCCCCCCAACTTCGAGCTCCCATATCTCGGCCCCCAGGTGTCCAAATTCAAACAAATCGACGGTTGTGGAACATTCACAGCTAGGAGACAAGATTCCATCATGTGTTCCATTTCTTGTGTTTTCTGCCCCCCCCCCCCCCCCTTGGGTCTGCCTCTGACTTTTTACATTTCTTACATGCACGCGCCCGGAGGACCCCGGGGTCCGGGGCGTGAGTTAAGGCCTAGACTACACGTATAGGGGAGCTCTACTAGTAGAGCCCTCAAGGCCACGCAGCGCGCCAGCCTACCAGTACCTACCAGCCTGTGACTGATTCAGGGCTGAGTGTGCTGTCTGGCTTGGGTGCTGCTTGCTTGGTGCCCGCCGCCGCGTGTGGGTGGCGCTGCCGTGGGTTCCCCCCCTTTTGACTGTTGGCAGGGCTCCTGCTTTGATTGATCCTGCTGAAACTCTGGAACTGATTGTGACCGCCGGCCTGTGATTGTAAAACCCTCTTGTTGTTGTTGGTTGGCAAGACCTGCCAATAAGGGGAGGGGGGAGCCCCACGGCAACGCCGCTCACACTCGGTGGCAGACGCCAAGCAAGCACTACCACAGCGCAGGCACCACACCCACCCGTGGAAGGAACGGCAGCGCTTCGAGCGCAGCGACGACTGCCGGCTGGTCCGCAAAGATGCACCGCGCCATGAGCGCCGCGCCGAGTGCCAGCGCAGGGCTGGGTCGCGCAAAGTACCTGCGCTTGGGAGTGTGTGTGTGTGTGTGTGTGTCTGTGTGTCAGGACCGGCAGCGCTTCGACCGCAGCGACGACCGCTGGCTGGTCCGCAAAGATACACCGCGCCATGAGCGCCGCGCCGAGCGCCAGCGCCGGGCTAGGTCGTGCAAAGTAACTGCGTTTGTGAGTGTGGGTGTGCGTGTGTTTGTGAGTGTGTGTGTGTGCATGTGTGTGTGTGTGTGAGAGAAACTGCGTCTGTGCTTGTGTGGCAGTCCAACACAGTCCAACACACCGCTTCTACGTTCTACTAGTGCGCTCGGGGGGGTGGCAACCCCCCGGGCGCGCTGCGATCCAGGTGTCGACGACGCGAGTCCGATGACCCTGTAGCGTAGAGCCAACCCAAGGAGGGCATACCGGCCCGGCATCACAGACGGCCAAGGACGCCTCGCGGACTTGAGCTGGCTGGCCGCGGATGCGAGCAAAGGGGAAACAAGGCACCCCATGCATGCAGCCTTTTCCTGCCCAGTCCCCGCGTGTAGCGGGGCACGCCTGGCGACGCGTCCAAGTCGTCAATCAGAACACCAGAGTGGCTACGTTCAACGTGCGGACATGTCCTGCAGAGGACGAGGGACTGGTCAAACTGGCGAGTCTGGTGCAAGATTGCGCCAAGCTTAGCGTCGGTGTTGCAGCGCTTCAGGAGCTGCGCAGGACCGGCTCCGGGGAGACGCAAGTGGCTACGGGCGACACGTCGTGGACGCTGCTATGGTCGGGTGGGGAGCACCGGCAGCGTGGGGTGGGCTTGCTGTTGTCCCCTGCATGGGCATCGGCACTCGTCTCCTGGGAGGCGGTGTCCGACCGCCTCATCCAGGCCCGCTTTGCAGCGGACCGTGGGCAGATGATCACCATCGTCAGCGCCTACAGTCCAACGGAGGCAGCAAGCGACGAGGAGGCTGGCGACTTCTACCTTCGAGTAGCGGCGCTCGCGGACAAGGCCAACGACAAGCGCGATCTGCTCATTGTGGCAGGTGATTTCAATGCAGCAGTGGGGAGGGAGTCGGTGTCCGACCACGAATGCGTCGGCAAGCACCTGCCCCTCACGGAGCCAGCGGTGGCCAGCAG
>VFSX01000032.1:360000-420000 GCA_016618255.1 Chlamydomonas sp. UWO 241
CCATTGTGACGAACCGCTTGTGCATGTGCATGAGAGGGGGTGACGAATGCAGGGCGGGTGGGGATGTGACGACGACGTGGCCACTCGACAAGTGGCGATCGGCCTCTCGCAGGCTGTGCCTTTTGTGCAGATCGTGGCACGGTATGAACTGGTGTGAAGGCCACACATGTGGAAGTGCCTGCTAGGAGCACTTCTGCAGTAAAGATCGTGGTATGAACTGGTACGGAGGCCACACATGTGGGCACTGCAATGACAGTGGGCTTTTTAAAAGGGGCTTTCAGGTTTGTTGTGCAATGATCCACCAATGGTCTGCAACCCTCACCCCTTATGAACCCTCAACCTAAACCAGTGATTTCCTTTTCGGCTCTGCACAGCCATTGGCTGTATTCTGGCTGTACTTTGACCTTGCACAAAGTTCAGCCCATTCAGTGGATTGGCAGTCTGGCAAGCTCGCCAGACAGAGCTCGTCAAGAGCTTTCAAATGACCTACATATGAGAGCAAACAGTCAACGGGAGGTCAACGGTCAACGCGGTCAAAGCAAAATCCGGCTGTGAGATAATTAATTGAACATCTTGAAAAGCTAATCACTGAACTACCCTTTTTAAGACTACGATCCCTTAAACCCTAAAACCTCACCCGTAGCATGCGACGAGGAGCAGTCACTGCTCCTGGAGCACGTCTGGGTCTGCTAGCTGGCAACGATCTGCACACCTCAACCCCAAACCCTAAACCCTTGACCCTTGCCACTAAACCCTCACCCCCAAGCCCCCAAAACACACCCGCAGCATGCGACGAGGAGCACGTCTGGGTCTGCGTCGATGACCTGCGTTGTGGTTCATGGTTCATGGTTTAAGGTCGAAGAGGTCTAGGGTTTAGGGTCTAGGAGGTCTAGGGTTTGGGGTCTAGGAGGTCTAGGAGGTCAAGGGTTCATCTTAGGGGCTGCACCGACAACCTGCGTTCATGTGAGTCAGCGTGTGTGATGGGGGGGAGCACAGGTTTTACAGGTTTACAGGGTTTACAGTTTGGCTTTTTCTTCTTCACAGGTTCTACAGTTTTTTTTAGGTACACGCTCGGAAGACCCGCAGTCCAACACAGTCCAACACAGTCCAACACAGTCCAACACACCGCTTCTACGTTCTACTAGTGCGCTCGGGGGGGTGGCAACCCCCCGGGCGCGCTGCGATCCAGGTGTCGACGACGCGAGTCCGATGACCCTGTAGCGTAGAGCCAACCCAAGGAGGGCATACCGGCCCGGCATCACAGACGGCCAAGGACGCCTCGCGGACTTGAGCTGGCTGGCCGCGGATGCGAGCAAAGGGGAAACAAGGCACCCCATGCATGCAGCCTTTTCCTGCCCAGTCCCCGCGTGTAGCGGGGCACGCCTGGCGACGCGTCCAAGTCGTCAATCAGAACACCAGAGTGGCTACGTTCAACGTGCGGACATGTCCTGCAGAGGACGAGGGACTGGTCAAACTGGCGAGTCTGGTGCAAGATTGCGCCAAGCTTAGCGTCGGTGTTGCAGCGCTTCAGGAGCTGCGCAGGACCGGCTCCGGGGAGACGCAAGTGGCTACGGGCGACACGTCGTGGACGCTGCTATGGTCGGGTGGGCAGCACCGGCAGCGTGGGGTGGGCTTGCTGTTGTCCCCTGCATGGGCATCGGCACTCGTCTCCTGGGAGGCGGTGTCCGACCGCCTCATCCAGGCCCGCTTTGCAGCGGACCGTGGGCAGATGATCACCATCGTCAGCGCCTACAGTCCAACGGGGGCAGCAAGCGACGAGGAGGCTGGCGACTTCTACCTTCGAGTAGCGGCGCTCGCGGACAAGGCCAACGACAAGCGCGATCTGCTCATTGTGGCAGGTGATTTCAATGCAGCAGTGGGGAGGGAGTCGGTGTCCGACCACGAATGCGTCGGCAAGCACCTGCCCCTCACGGAGCCAGCGGTGGCCAGCAGGAACGGTCGCCTGCTCCTCGACACTGCCACTGCATGCAGCCCGCGCGCTGCCAACACTCTCTACCCCCACAGGCCTGAGCACCAGTACACCCACATCAGCCCCATGGCTGTTCGGAGCAGACGGCATGCATGCTCTGTGCGCCGCCGGCACAGCGTCAAGGACTACATCCTGGTCGCGCGCCGCCGCATGCATGCGGTGACAGACTGTAGGGTGCGTAGGAGCCCAACTTGGGACAGCGATCACTGCATGGTGGTACTGTCCATGCGCCTCCGCATGCGAGCCTCCCGCCATGCAGGCGGCTCTCAGCGGCGCGCATGGGACTCTTCACAACTGCGGCGCCCGGCTGTCCGTCGTGAGTTCAACCTCCAGCTGTCCGATCGCTTTGGGCTGCTGGAGGCCGTGCCGCCCGAGGGCGCTGATGCCCAGGCGGAGTACGACGCGATGGCTGCTGCCATTCGCGAGGTGGCCACCAACCACCTCGCTCCACGCGGCAGCCGCCGGCGGCGCGGCTGGCAGTTCACTCTGTCGCAGCGCACCCTCCGGCTCATGGACGCCCGGCAGCGCGCGCACACGGCATGGCTCAGGAGCAAGTCTGCTGCTGCCAAACGAGAGCGCAACCGCGCCAACCGCGCGGCCGACGCAGCTGTGCAGAGAGACAGGGAGAGGTGGATCGGCCAGCAGGTGGCGGAGGCGCAAGACATGCTACGCAAGAAGAATCTGCGCCAGTTTGCGCGCGCGTGCGACAGGCTGGCGGGCCGCAGCCGCAGCCATCAGATCCCACCTGCCATGCGGGACGTCTCGGGCGCGCTGCACAGCGGTCCAGACGGGGTGCTGAAGGCCATGACAGAGTCATTCGACAAGCTATATGGCGGGGAGACCAAGCTCAGCGACGAGACCCTGAACCAGCTGGAGAACGATGTAGCGGCGTTTGAGCTCACACGCGCCACAGAGGTGGACGAAGCGCACGGGCGCCCCCCTGACCTGGCTGAGACGGAGGCGTGTGTGCGAGCGTTGCGCTCGGCCGCCGCTCCGGGCGGTGACCAGCTGGACGCCATGCTGTTGCGGTGCCCACCTGCCATCGCATGGCTCCACCGGGTCATCATCGCCGTATGGCGGTCGGGGAGAGCCCCGAGGGAATGGAAAACTGCTATTATCACACCGTTATATAAGGGGAAGGGTCCGCGTGACTCCCCTGGTAACTACCGCGGTATAAGCCTTCTCTCTATTGCCGGGAAAGTGTACGCTGCCATACTTCTGCACCGCGTCTCCACGCAGGTTGATGGTCAGTTGCATGAGGCTCAGTGTGGTTTCAGAAAAAGCAGAGGCACTGTTGATGCGATTTTTACTCTGCGCTCGCTGAGCGCGGCACATGCCGAGTACAAACAATGCATGGCTGTGGCATTTGTCGACTATTCTAAAGCTTACGATTGCATAAACCGTGCGGCACTGTGGAGAGTCCTTAGATTATATAGTGTTCATCCGCACATTATTGATCTGTTGGAGGATCTTCACACCAACACCGCAGCTGCCGTGCGGCTGGCTGGGAAAATCGGGCACGAATTCCCCGTGTCGTCTGGTGTGCGACAGGGGTGCGTCATTGCTCCTGTGTTGTTCAATGTTTTTATTGACCACATAGTGAAAAAGGCGCTAGACATGATGCCAGAGGGGGCTGGCGTGTCAGTCGTGACCCGAGCCGGCGGCTCTGTGTTGTCGTCGTCGGTTGAGCGCATAGTAATGCTGATGTATGCCGACGATTTATGTTTGTTCTCGCATGACCCAGCTCAGTTGGCGCTTATGCTGAAAATCCTTGACAAAGTGTCCTCTGGCTTTGGCATGCAAATCAACGCCGCCAAGACAGAAGTGATGATTTTGCCAGCAGATTTTGTCGCGGATCTGCCCACGTTTGCGCTGACTGGTGGTGAAGTGAAGATCGTCTCTGCATTTAAGTATCTACAGTTACAGTTACAGTTACATGGCATTCCAGCTAAGACAACACTAGTCCTAGTGCCACCGCCCTGTGAAGGACGATAGCCACCAGCCGGTTACCTGCCGTCTAGACTACCGCTCCCGCCGGCTAGTTTAGACCCAAACAAGTCCCTGAGGGACATGTCTGGCAAGGAGCGTATAGGAAAGGACCGTCCTCCTCCTGGCCTTTGAGGCCAACCACGCCGGCTGTGCCGACTGGCGGCGCTGAAGCAGAAAAGTCCCCGCCTGGCATGGTGCATGGTTGTCCAACTCCATGCATGGGGCTCTGCCTGCGCCCCATGCGTCATGCATGGCCAGGTCCCACCCTCCAGGGGGGCCTGGGCAAACAGAGTCGTCATGGCAGGCTGCCTGAAGACCAATGCCGACGCCAGTCACCGGCAGACGAGTGCCCCCGAGGGTGAGCGCGGTGACAAACGCTGCGATGGTGAAGCGGATAAACTCTGTTGTTGCCTCGGCGGTCACCACCGCTGAAGCCCTGATGGTAGCTCGCCCCCACGAGCAGCCATCTTGACCGATGTCCAGCATGCATTGACGGGCGCCAGCTCCTCCGCTCGTCGATCAACTCGTCGAGATCGGTGCCGCATGGCGTCCTGCATGGGAGGAGGATAAGGGCCGTCTCCCAGCACGGGTCGCGGCAGCGCCGCGGCTACTCGCCAAGCCATGACAGCGCCGGGCAAGCCGCTCCTGTAGTTTCCACCGAGGGACAGTCTAGCAGGAGCCAGGCCAGTCGTATTTTATCCCGCTCGTCAGCGGCACGGAGACCCTAGTCACCAGCAGCGCCGCATTGCTGGGTCCAGGGCTCGGCGACGAGAACGCGCCCCCGCTAGGGAGTTGGATAACCTAGAGTGGTGGTGTGGAAAAGGAGATCGGTGTGCGTGTTGGTCGCGCGCTGGGCGTGTTTGCGTCTTTTGATAAGATTTGGGCCAGCAAGAAGATGCAAGTGCAGTCTAAGATGCGGGTTGACAACACTTTCGTGCTGCCCCACTTTCTGTACGGCTGCGAAACATGGGCCCCTACTAAAACACAACTGACTCGATTGGAGGTTGCCCACTCTAACTGCCTTCGTCGCATTCTGGGTGTGCGCCTGGTCGACCGGCACAGATTAACTTATATTCGGCAGGCGTGCGACACTGAGCCAATTGAGAGCCTTGTGGCAAAGCGATCAATGCAGTGGCTAGGCCATGTGATGCGCATGCCGGCTTCTCGTCTTCCTCGTACGACTTTTGACTGCACAATGGATGTGGCTCGGCAGCAAGGCCGGCCTCCAGCCTCCTCCCGACACTATTTTCTTAAGCTACTGATTCAGCAGCTAGGCGAAACTAGTGGCACTCGTTCTGATTGGAAGACTTTTTCGGACACGGCGTTTGAGCGTGCTCAGGATAGGGTCGGGTGGAGAGCCGTGGTGTACGGTCCGGCTGCCCCTCAGGCGCCGGCCCCTCCACCACGGCGGTCAAGTAGATTGGCAAGCGCCACTTGACCCCCTATCCCCTAGAAGCAGTTAGGACCTATTTTGGAGGCGTCGCACAATAGCTCTCCTTTTTGCTCTGGGACTACACGTTGGCAGGCAGCCGGCTGGTGGCTACCGCCCCTCACAAGTAATTGTTAGGGCCAGAACTGGACTTGGGTCTAGGCGGTGGTACTAGGACAAGAGGTAGTCTTTGCTGGAAAGCCGATGTAACTGTAACTGTAACTCGGAAGACCCAAGGCCTCGAACAGAGGGGCTCTACTATGAGCCTGCGTTCACAGGGGGGGGAGGGCACAGGTTTTCCAGTTTCTTTAATTTTTCCAGTTTTTTTTGTATGTAACCTTGGAAGACACAAGGCCTACAACAGAGGGGCTCTATTATGAGACCCACAGGGGGAGGGAAGGTGGAGAGAGGGAAGATGGGTGCAGAGGGCAAGGAGGGGTTGAGACGGGGAGGAGGGGTGGAGGGGTGGGGGGGGGGAGGGGGGGGGGTGATGAATATAGCAAAGAGGGGGGCTGAAGATAGGTAGGGTGAGGAGGAGGGTGAGATGGGGTGGAGAGAGGGAGGAAGGGTGAAGAAAGAAAGGGGGGAGGCCTCATCCCTACGCCATTCCCAACGCCTGAGGCGGCGCCTCAGGCGGCGCATTTACTTGCGCGGATCAGGCGCCGCCTTAGGCATCATCCCGACCGCCTCAGGCACCACCCCGACCGCCTCAGGCGCCCACCACCGCCTGAGGCACATCCCTGACCGCCTCAGGCGTTTTGACCGAATTCACTTGCGCGGATCAGATGATGGGGCTGTGGTAGGGAGGTTATAGGGCCGGGTGGTGAGCGCGGCACCGTATGCACATTCCTCACACACAGCACAGCAATCATGATGGCAGATATCATGCTAGGGATGTTAGTTGACAGCTCCCGGCCTCTTTCCTGGCGTCTAATGCGCCCATTAGACGGAAATTGCAGGGTGGTGAGTGTACTTGAAGTCGTGTGACGAGGTACCTGGTGCTATAGATGTCAATCATCGTCGTCGAAAGCGTAACACAACGAGAGCGCCTACACCCTGAGTAAAAACACAAGACCCCAAAAGGCTAAAGCCAGAGAGGCGCGTCTACCCCCGAGCACAGCCCCCCGTTGTGACGAAACGCAAAGAACACTACAAGGAACACAGTTCTGAGAGCCCACACCTGGCAGGCAAGCCCATGTCCACACCCGACAATCACTGAGGCGGCTTGCCCTTAACTCATGCCCATCTCAACACCTCCGCCACCCCCGAGACGTCAATCAGTGGTGTCGGAGGCCCACCCTACATGGTCACACTACACACAAGTGTGGCAGTCAGTATGTCACAGCTGCACACACCAGCTACACACACCACCCTGCACCCACCGCGTCTGGCCTGTCGAACATAAATTCTGTGGGTAGACCAGCAGCTTCATATACCAGCTGCCCCCCCCCCACACACACCACCACCACCACCACCACCACCACCACCCTCCAGATGCCCACCACCACCACCAGCTGCACACACCACCATAAACCAGCAGCCCCCCGCACCAGCACCAGCACCCTCCAGATGCCCCCACCAGCAGCTAAACTAATAGCTTGTTCTAGTACACACCTCCTTCCACGTGCGCGTTGTGCTTTTAGCTCCGTCCCGCGCGTTGAGCAAGGGTGTCCCGCCAGCCGCACGTACCATGCCAGGCACCCAGTGCCTGCCGTCGAAGCGTGAGTGTGTTTGTTTGTGTGTGTGTGTGTGTGTGTGTGTGTGTGCGTGTGTGTGTGTGTGTGTGTGTATGTTGAGCAAGGGCATCCGGCAAGCTGCGCGTACCATGCCAGGGACCCAGTGTCTGCCGTCGAAGTGTGTGTGTGTGGGGGAGGGGGGGGGTAGTGTGTGTGTGTGTGTGTGTGTGTGCGTGTTGAGCAACGGCGTCCCGCCAGCCGCACGCACCATGCTGGGCACCGAGTGCCTGCCATCGAAGTGTGTGTGTGTGTGTGTGTTGAGTAAAGGCGTCCTGCCAGCCGCACGCACCATGCTGGGCACCAAGTGCCTGCCGTGAAAGCGTGTGTGTGGGGGGGGAGGTGTGTGTGTGTGTGTGTATGCTTGTGTGCGTGTGCGTGTGTGTGTGTGTGTGTGTGTGTGAGCATGCACGCACCCGCCGTCAAAGACTGGGTCCAGCCACTCCAGCAGCAGCACCGTGGGCACCGATGCCTTTGCCGTGGCTGCCTTGACATCAGCCTCTGCGCCGGCTGCTGCCTTGGTCCCAGCAGAGTCTGTGCGCTCCTCGGATGCTCCTGCTGCCATGGCCCCAGCCCCCTCCACTGTGCCGTCGGCTGTGCCCTCCTCGGACACTGCTGTTGCCATGGCCCCAGCCCCATCCGCTGTGCCGTCGGCTGTCCCATCGGCTGCCCCTGCCATGCCCTCGACGCTAGCTTCGGCCACGCGCAATGCATCCGCCACCGCGCGTAGCCGGCCCTCAAACGCGGCCCTGGCGCGCCTGCGCGGTCGCGGTGGGACGGAAGGGCTTAGGTTCCCAGGGTTTAGTGGCTCACAGGCAAAGGATAGTGCGTCTCACAGGCACAGGCAGAGGACACATGTCTGTCTCGGACACAGATGTGCACTGCGTCCGCCACAGCCCGTAGGCGGCCCTCAAACGCGGCCCTGGCGCGCCCGCACGGTCGCAGTGGATCGTATAATAGGTTTAGGGTTAAGATTTTAGGGCTTAAAGTTTGCATGTCCCGTATATACATATGCAGACACAGCGTGCAGGCGCACTGCGTCCTCCACCGACCGTACTTGGCCCTCGAACGTGGCCCTGGCGCACGTGTGCGACGTTTAATGTATGTGCGGCTCACATGAGGCTCCCTTACATGCAACATGAAGGTCTTGTGTGTAGGATGGAGAGAGGGCGAGGGAGAGGGAGGGAGGGAGAGAGAGATGCGAAGAGAGAGAGAGAGAGAGAGAGAGAGAGAGAGAGAGAGGGAGGGAGGGAGGGAGGGAGGGAGGGAGAGAGAAAGGCAGGGAGAGAGAATGAACATAGAATAAACACAGTCGCGCCAAAGCAGTCGGCACGCATTATGCGCCCTGGCTGACCCCCGGCACCCCGCACGCACTGCTCTCCATCGCACCAAGCGCTTATACAAAATCCCTAAACCCTTAAGACCCAACCAACAACCACACCCTCATTGAACACCCCAAAACACACACACAAAAACGAACCTTCCGCGCACCGGCACACCGCATGCGATGCCCACTGCCTCAATGCTCTCTGCCACGTCAGCAAGTGTGGACGGCGCGAGCGACTCCACGTCTGCTTTGAGGGTGCCACAGTCGCGCAGTACGTCGCGGCTGCGTGCGTGTGGGTGGGGTGCGCGTGTGTGTGTGTGTGTGCGCGTGTGTGTGTGTGTGTTTGTGTGTTTGTTTGTGGACGCTGATGCCGCTGATGCCGGTGCCGCAGTCGCCCAGCACGTCGCGGCTGTGTGCGTAGGGTGGTGTGTGTGTGTGTGTGTGTGCGTGTCTGCTTTGCTGATGCCGTTGCTGGCATTGTTGCAGGTGCAGTCGCACAACACGTCGTGGCTGTTTGGGGGGGGGGCATGTGTGTGTGTGTGTGTGCTGATGCCGTTACTGCCGGTGCCGCAGTCGCGCAGCACGTCGCGGCTATGGAGTGTGTGTGTGTGTGTGTGTGCGTGCGTGTGCATGTGTGTGTGTGTGTTCATTGCGTTGCTGTCAGTGCTGCAGTCGCGGAGCACGTTTCAGCTGCATGTGTGTGTGTGTGTGTGTGTGTGTGTGTGTGTGTGTCTGCTTTGCTGGCTCAGTGATGCAGTAGGACAAGCACACACACATGCACATACATGCACACACACACATGCACACACACACACACACACACACACACTCACACACGCGCGCGCACGCATGCACACGCACACACGCATACACGCACGCACGCACCTGGTCACACACACACACACGCACGCACCTGCACACACACACACACACACACACACACACACACACAAGCGCGCGCACGCACGCACACGCACACACGCACACACGCACGCACACACCTGCTCACAGCACACACTTGGCACAGGTCTTGTGTTAAAATGACCGTCGGTCTGAGCTCCTCCAGCAGTGCCGAGTTGACCGTGTAGAGCGGAGGGGGGCCGGTGCCAGCTGCATACATAGTAGAGTGTTTTGCGTCAGCTTGAGGTTTAGGGTGCAAGGTTTAGGGTTTGGAGTTGTATTAGCGATCCTAGAGGCGGTATCGCTCCCGTTGTACTAAGAATTGAGATTTGATTTGATTTCAAACAGTTCAACTATCTTTACATGTGGCACACAAATTATATTAGCGATCCTAGGGGTCAGGTTTAGGGTTCGAGGTTTAGGGTAAAGAGTTTTGCGCAGACTCAACCGCGTAGAGCGGAGGGGGCGTGGTGCCAGCTGCACACAATAGGAGGATGGCGCCGTGGCAGCGGCGATCAACCTCGCGCTCCCGGGGGAGACACCTCCATGAAGAGGAAGCATGTCAGCCAGTGGTCCCTGGGAAGGATTTTACTAATAAGTTTTTTGCCGGTTCCAGCAACTTTGACCGCTCATACCAGGCACAACACACAGCGGGTATTCATGCAACGCATGCCGTTGGGCTGTTCTCGGCACGAGCTTTCCAACGCACCGCTCTACGCCCTCTCCCACTAAGTGTGGGGTGGTTTTGGGGGAAATGGGAAATCCGGCTCGGAGCGGTATACAGCTCGCAGGGGAATCACTGATTTTGTGTTTTTCTCGGCACGAGCAACTTGGACCGCTCATACCAGGCGCAACTCATAGCGGGTGTTCACGTAACGCATGCCGTCGTGCTGCTTTCGGCAAGAGCTTTCCAACGCACCCCTCGACGCCCTCGCCCACCAAGTGTAGGGCGGTTTTCTTGGAAATGGGAAATCCGGCCCCGAATGGTGTACGGCCTGCTGGGGGATCACTGATGTCAGCACGAGCTACATGGGCATGCATGGTACCACCAAGGGCTCAGTTCCAAGGGCTCCGCGCACGCGTGGGGCTCTCCCAAGGTTATGGCACAGTCTGCCCAGGAGCAGCAGCAGATGCAGGCATCGCAGCTCCTGCTTGTGCGCGCCGATGCGCGACAGATACGCGTATTTTTTCGTTTTTTCGTTTGTGTTTCGCACACGCACACACACACACACACAAGCGCACGCTGCTGACACACGGACACACACACACACACACACTGCTGCCACGCACACACATGCGCACTCACACGCGCACACACATACACACACACTCATTGCTGCCATGCACACACATGCGCATGCGCGCGCACTCACACGCCTGCATCAGCCTTCTTGATTGTATCCATGAGCATCTGCTACACACACACACACACACATACACACACACGCACACACACACACACAAACACACACACACACACACTCACACACACACCTGCATCAGCCTTCTTCATCGTGTCCACGTACGCCCGGACCGCAGTGTCGATCTCACGCTGCGTCCCATGCGGGTCAAGGCTCGACGCGGTGACGCGCTTCACTCCACGTGCGAGCGCAGCCTGGTTAAGGGTTTAGGGGTTTGGGTTAAGTGTCCAGGTTTGGGGATTTTTGGGGTCGGGGTTTTTAGGCAGGCAGAAGCACGCGGGGGGGGGGGGGCAGGTATTGCGGGTTTCACATGTACGCGGCCGGAGAACCCCAGGGCGTGAGTTAGGGCCAAGAGTACAAACCTAGGAGGGATAGACGCGGTGACGCGCTTCACTCCACGTGCGAGCGCAGCCTGGTCTAGGGTTCAGGGTTGGGGATTTGGGGGTGTGGGTTAAGGGTCTTGACCCTCAACCCCTTGACAGCTGTTGAGATTTGTTAGGATTTGGGTTTTGTAGGCAGGCAGAGGCATGGGGGGTGAGCCAGCTTGTACGTTTTTGCATGTACGCGCCCGGAGAAGGGCCCGGGGTGTGAGTTGAGGCCTCGAATAGAGGCCTAGGGTCAGCCTAGGGCAGTGGTTTTGTGTTTATGAAATTTAATTTATGTCCTGGAGCCATTTGACTCCAAATCCGGCTCCATGGCTCCCAAATCCGGCTCCAACCGCCGAAAACCAAAAACACAGGTCTAGGAGAGATCGACACGTTGACGCGCTTCACTCCCCCGTGCGAGCGCAGTCTGGTTTAGGGTTTGGGGTTTAGGGCTTAGGGGTTTGGGGTTTAGGGTCGAGGGTTTAGCGTTAAGGGTTTGGGATTTTTAGGATGTAAGAGTTCTAGGGAGGCTAAGAGAGAGTAGTGTTACAAATCCACTGCCGGCGGTCACAATCCTCTCCAAGGTTCCAGCGCGACTATCAGACAGCAGGCACAAGGCCCACCAAAAGGTCGAGCTACAAAAGCAGCGCACGGCAGCCCACGGCAGCGCCACCCACACTAGGTGGTGGGCGCCAAGCAGCAGCACAGGCCACAGGCACCTCACCAAAACCCTCCCTGTAGGTGGAGGGCAGCCCAAGGTATAAAACCATGAAGGGACCAGAGGCCTTCCCCCAAACCACCAGAAGCGGGGCTGGTAGCACTCCCGCCGCAGCGCTCTACCCAGCGACCACACTACACCCACCACCGAGCCACCTCCCCTTCATACACACCCCAGGAGGGGATGCAATTTAGCAAGCAGGTGCAGCCACCTGCTCGCTGTCAACCACGAGCCCCGCGCGGTGGAACTGCACCCGCTTCCCCGCAGCCTTGGCGGCGGCAAAAAGAAACACCAAAAAAACAAAATGTTTGCACCCGCCTCCATGCCAGCGACGTCCGGCGCCGTACCGCACTCTCGTGCGTCACAGCGACATTTCAGCAGTGCCGATGTCTGGGTTTTAGGGTTTAGGGTTTAGGGTTAAGGGTTTAGGGTTTAAAACCCCCAAACCTGAAAAAACTGAAAACCTCTGTCACGGAGCCGTGCAGCCCTGCACAAACTCATTCTTACAGAAACAATTGATTGGGGTAAAATTGCCACCCCACAGACCCACAGCGTTCACGAGCTCTGACAAACAACAACTCGCCTCCAAGCCAGCGACGTCCGGCACCGCGTCGCACTCATGAGTCACGGCGACATTTCAGAAGTGACGATGCCACGGCTGCACACACGAATTAACACCTATAATCAAGTAGAGGAGGCGACAAGGCAGTGCGGATATCTAGTCACGGCTGCACACACGAATTAACACCCATCATCAACTAGAGGAGGCACTGCCACCTTGACAAACAACTAGAGGAGGCGTCGCACAATAGCTCTCCTTTTTGCTCTGGGACTACACGTTGGCAGGCAGCCGGCTGGTGGCTACCGCCCCTCACAAGTAATTGTTAGGGCCAGAACTGGACTTGGGTCTAGGCGGTGGTACTAGGACTAGAGGTAGTCTTTGCTGGAAAGCCGGTGTAACTGTAACTGTAGAGGAGGCACTGCCACCTAAACAAACATCAAACACCAAACACCAAACACCAAACAAGCCAAATGTTGCACTCGCCTCCAGGCCAGCGACGTCCGGTGCCACATCGCACTCGTGCGTCACAGCGACAAGGCAGTGGGCGAGCCCAAGCTCCCCGACGATCTCTGTGGTTGACGGCAGAAGCGACGCGATGCGCAGGTCAGGGGGGACTGCCTCCTCGACCTCGTCCTTGTCCGTGCTGCCCTGTGCGCGCGTGTGTGTGTGTGTGTGTGTGTGTGTGTGTGTGTGTTTGTGGTGTGTGTGTGTGTGTGTGGATGGCAGAAGCGATGAGAAAGCCAGGGGGGACAGCCTCCTCGACCTCGTCCTTGTCCGTGCTGCCCGGTGGCGGGTGTGGCTCGTCCTTGGCACGGCACGGGGCGGAGGGTGGGGGGAGGGGCGTGCGTGCGTGTGTGTGTGCGCGTGTGTGTGTGTGTGTGTGTGCGCGCGCGTGTGTGTGTGTGTGTGCGCGCGCGCACATGTGCGTGACTCAGGAGGCCGTCGCCCGGAGTGATCGCCTGGATGCATGGTGCAGCATGGCCGGCATGCACGAATCACCTACCCATTGCCTGATGACCACCATTCGATCGCTTACGAAGCAGCTTATCAGCCGCGTGAATGCATGCATCGGTGCCGCAGCTGCTCACCATTTCGATGCCACCTGGGAGCAGTTCTCCTCGTCGTTCGTGGAGCTGTCGCACACACCGCCGGAGTGAGAGAGGATCACAACGTAGCCTTTTGGTGAATGCAGTCGCGATGTCCTCTATGTATGTTGCCGCGGATCCTGGGGTTCACAGAGGAACACCCTTTGGATCGTGAATTCACACACACAAGTGTGGCATCCCAGTAACACGGGGTTTCCAGCTAAGCAGGCTACTCTTCTACTAGAGACACCCGCCGGTACTCCAGCACACTTAAGTACTAGATTACCGCCGGCGCCCGGCCGATAGACCACCGCTCCCGCCGGCTAGACTACCCCAAACAGCGGTCTCTTGAGAGACATGTCTGGCAAGGAGCATATAGGAGAGGACCTTCCTCAGGGTCACAGTAGTGGCCTTGTGGCCAGTCAAGCCGGCAGAGCCGACTGGCGCTGACTGGAACGGTCCCCGCCTGGCAGTGCATGGCTGTCCAGCTCTCGTTTGCATGGGGCTCAGCCGGCGCCCCATGCGTCATGCATGGCCAGGTCCCACCCTCCAGGGGGGCATGGACGACAGAGTTGTCATGGAGGCTGCCTGAAGATCTTCCAACGCCAGTCACCGGCAGACGAGCGCCCCCCGAGGGTGAGCGCGGTGACGAACGCTGCGAATGGTGAAGCGGATATACTCTGTGTTGCCTCGGCGGTCACCACCGCTGAAGCCGTGATGGTAGCCCGCCTCCACGGGCAGCCATCTTGACCAATGTCCAGCATGCATTGACGGGCGCCAGCTCCTCCGCTCGTCGATCAACTCGTCGAGATCGGTGCCGCATGGCATCTTACATGGAAGGAGGATAAGGGCCATCTCCCAGCACGGGCCGCAAAAGCTCCGCGGCTACTCGCCAAGCCATGGCAGCGCCGGGCAAGCCGCTCGTAAGGTGTTCCACCGAGGGGCAGTCTATCAGGAGCCGGGACCGTCGTATTTTACCCCGCTCGTCAGCGGCACGGACATCCTCGTCATTAGCAGCGCCGCATTGCTGGGTCCAGGGCTCGGCGACGAGCACGCGCCTCTGTTAATCGAGCCCCAGTATTGTACAAGAATTGTACATCCCAGTATTGTACAAGTATTGTACATCCCAATACTTGTACATCGCAGTACTTGTACATCCCAGTATTGTACATCCCAGTAATGTACATCCCAGTACATCCCAGTATTGTACAATTCATCCACGACACGTCACGTTGCGCTGTGACAGATTTCAAGGGAGTGTGTAAGGAGGAGGAGGAGGAGGAGGAAGAAGAGGAGGGGGGCAAGTTAGAAGAGGAGGGGAGCAAGTTAGACGAGCCAAGTGCAGGCAAGCTGAGACGGAGGGGGGTCGATCTCAAGTGGCGCCTGTAACCTTGGTTACAACTCTGGGTTGCTTCAATTGCCCCTGCTTCTGCTACCTTCTGATTTTCACGCCTGGCGTTCCCGCAGAGGTGCGGTGTCACGCGTGTTGTGTTGTGTCACGAGCGCCGCGTGGGCGGAAGTCGAGCGGTCGAACGCGCCGCCTTCTACTTGCACGTGCTCTTGTGGGCGTCACTGTGCGCCTGTTGGCACGCCTCGCTGCAGTAGAAAGTATGCTTGCAACCCGAGCAGCTCTTGGGGCCGTGCAGGGGGGTGGGTG
The DNA here is from genome assembly GCA_016618255.1 of Chlamydomonas sp. UWO 241. Classification (NCBI taxonomy): domain Eukaryota; kingdom Viridiplantae; phylum Chlorophyta; class Chlorophyceae; order Chlamydomonadales; family Chlamydomonadaceae; genus Chlamydomonas; species Chlamydomonas priscui. The sequence continues at coordinate 375,177 of VFSX01000032.1, forward strand.
GGGGAGGAGAGGGGGGGGGGGTCAGCTGAGTCTTGCTACTGCGCACACACGCATGCTCCCATCCTGCATGCATGCACAACGCATAACCCCCCAGCAGCCACAGGTCTGACGGTCTGCCTGGAACCCCACCACATTCCCAACGCCTGAGGCGGCACCTCGGGCGGCGCCTTCACAAGCGCTCCGACCACCTGAGGCGCCGCCTGAGGCAACCCCCCGATCGCCTCAGGCGCCGCCCAAGGAGTCGCCCGACCACCCCATGCGCTACACTGACCGCCTGAGGCGCCCACCACCACCTGAGGCGCACCCCCGACCGCCTCAGGCGTTACGAGCACCATCACTTGCGCGTCTCGGGAGTTGGGATTGTGGTAGAGCCTCTCTATCAACGCACCTTGATGTCCTCGCTGGCCTTGCCGCACGCCTCGCACACCACCACTAGCCGGTGCTCCGACGCAAACTGGACGCCGCCCGCGTCCGGCCCCTCGAGCTGCACGCACGGGAAACCCGGGTCGCGGTCCACCTGCCAACAGTTGGAACTTGGCGGCGTTTGGTCGGCGTCGCGGTTTTGGGGGGGGGGGCGAGAGAGGGTCTAGGTGTACGTGTGTGTGTGCGTGTTGGGGGAGCCTGCGTGTGCGTGTGCGTGTTGGGGGGGAGGGGGGGGCTGGGAGAGCACCTGCTGGCAGGCGCAGGCCAAGCTACACACAACACACACACACACACGCACACACAGTGATTTCCTTCCCAGAATTTTCAACTGTTTTCCAACAGCCATTGAACTTGATTCCAGCTGTGCCCGGCTGTGTCCGGTTCTGAAAAGGAAAACGCAACACACACACACACACACACACACCTGCGCCGGCACAGCTACCACGCACCCCAGCCGCCCAATGCCCGCTGGGTGCTGCCCGCATGCAGCACACACACACACACACCTGCGACGGCACAGCCACCACACGCCCGAGCCTCCCAATGCCCGCTGGGTGCGGCCCATTCAGCGCCACGCGTGTGCCAAATCCAACCTGAAGTAGTCAGAGAGAGACAGAGAAAGAGAGTCAGACAGGGAGAGAGAGGGACAGAGAGAGAGAGAGACAGAGAGACAGAGAGAGAGACAAAGAGTGAGGCGGAGACAGACGGGGAGAGAGAGGCACAGAGAGAGACAGACAGAGCCAAATCCAACCTCGACGGTCGGCGTGGGCCGCGGGCCGTCGGCGCCGAGCCACTTGAGCAGCGAGGCCTTGTCTGTTGGCGCGCTTGCGTCGCGCCACGCCTGCGGGCAAGGTTTTACAGGTTTGATAGGTTGTAACAGGTTTTATAGGTTTTACACGCACGCGCCCGGAGGACCCCGGGGCGTGAGTAAAGGCCTAGACTACGTGTCTAGGGGTGCTCTACTAAGAGAGCCCGCAAGGCCACGCAGCGCGCCAGCCTACTACAACCTGCGTGCCAGAGAGGCTTCGGTCAGCGTGCACGCGCCAGGGTCTGTCACAGTGTGGGTGTGTTTCCACTCAAACACTTAAAAGTTTTCTAGAACACTTCTAGGCTTTCTAGTCGCGCTAGAAGGCCCCCGAGCTGCCCCCAGTCAATCTTGAAGACGTGTTTTTTGTTCTAGTCACAGCCGTCGTTCAGTTGTCGTCGCTAGCGTCTCCGACGTCGACAACGCTTCAGTCAAAGCCGCCGCAACACACGCTACCTTGGTCTATCGACCCAGAGTACTAGACTTGGTGCATGGCCTGTAGAGGGTCTAACGGCCTTAACGAGTGACTGACCTTGACCATCGGCACGGCCGCCTCCTTGGAGCTCATTCCAACCCCGAGCAGGTAGCCGTCCTGCATGTCGCGGCCCCATGTCGAGAAGCCTTCCTGGGGCATACTGGGGCTGGCGACCCCGCACCAGATGGTCATCGCAAAGTCTCGGACCGCCTCGTGTGTCTTGGGAACATGCCTGTAGATGTGGTATGACCTGGCCTGCGCATAGTTGCAGCTGCGAGCAATGCACACGGCGCGAGGGTTGAGCATGCCATGAGCATGGCATGAGGGGTAACGCGCGGCGTCAGGGTTTAGCATGTCATGAGCATGGCAAGAGGGCGCGGCGTGGCCGCAGCACCCCAGCGCGTGGACCCTCCACCCAGACAGTCCCAGAATTCGTCATCAGGTGGGACCCTTCAGGCTGATGTGGGCGCAGGAGTCCAGAGACCCCAGATCAGGGATCAAGCCTTTCCGCATGCTAGAGAAACACAGATGGGCCAGGCGCATGCATGTGGGCTTCCCATGGCTTTCAAGGCACGATGCCAGGGCACAGAGTGTTCACGCAGGACTCTGCACGCAGGACGCATGCGCATGGGTGCGCACCTGCTGGCGAAAGAGTCAATCAGAGGCGCAGCGCAGCTCAAAATGCGGCGGAGTGCCATTGCGTCTCTTTCAAGCTGCGATACAGCTTCAGTGTCGTTACAGCGGCATGATGGCGTAGTGCGTCTGCGTCTGACTGCCGCCCAACATCACACATGTGTGCACACAGTGTGACCAGGCCCAGGGTGTGACAACTCACCTCCCTGCACCTCTGTACACCCCGTGACAACACGCCCGAGGGTCTGCATCTGACCCTGCCCAAGTTATTGTCATACCTCTAGACGTGCTTGGTACACGCTCGGGCGCGTCGTTTGAGAGCCGCGAGAAGTCGGACGGCCTCAGATGCTGGCCAACACATGCACTTTCAGGGATGCAAGCCCTTGACCAGTGGCGTGCAGCCCGGGCGTGTGCCGACAGCTGAGCCGTGGGGTGCAGATACGCCGCTTTGGGCCAAGCCCTGCTCCAGTTGGAACTACCAGCTGCGCAGCGGACGATAGAGTAGCGGGAGCCCGCTGGGTGCTCTGGGTGGGTCTTCAGAGTGGGTCAGCACGGCGCGCCGCCTCCTCCTTGCATATCTTCTTGTGCGCCTTCCAGTGAGACCTCTGGCACGCCTCGCTGCAATCAAAGGAGAGGTTGCACCCTGAGCAGCGCTTGGGGCCGTACAGGGGCGGTGGCGGTGGCGGGGGTGAAGGTTAGCTTGGCAGGCACTTGCGCAATCGCACACTCCCATCACCATCACCCCTACCATATTCCTAATGCCTGAGGCGGCGCCTCAGGCGGCGCATTCACTTGGGCGGATCAGGCGGCGCCTCAGGCGTTGTCCCAACCGCCTCAGGCGCCATATCTACCGCCTCAAGACGCCCACCACCGCCTGAGGTGCACCCCAGACCGCCCCAGGCGTTATGACCGCATTCACTTGCGCGGATCAGACGTTGGGACTTTGGTAGGGCACACGCACACACGCACGCACGCACGCACGCACGCACACACACACGCACGCACGCACGCACGCACACACTAGTCCTCGCCCACGCACACACGGCGCACCTTGATGCCCTCACTTGCCCTGCCGCACGCCTCGCACACCACGACCAGCTGCTGGGCCGTTGCAAGGTCGGTGCGCGCCTCCCCTGGCCCCTCTAACAGCACGCACGGGAAGCCCGGATCGCGCCCCTGCCAACGGCCGGCGTGGCAGCCTTTGCTCAGGGTTACGGCTTTGGAGAGAGAGAGTTGGTGTGTGTGCGTACGTGCATGTGCGCGTGTTGGGGTGGGGGGGTGGGGAGGGCGGCGTTTGCACAGAGTTGCGGCGTGCCGACGTGTTGGCATTTGCTCAGGGCTTGCGGCTTTGGCGAGAGAGAGAGTTGGTGTGTGTGCGTACGTGCATGTGCGCGTGTTGGGGTAGGGGGGGGGGAGGGTTTGCACGTTTTTATTATCGGTGGGGGCGGGGGGCAGGCGGGGCAGGGGGGGCAGGGGGGGCAGGGGGGAGGGGGAGGGGGGGCAAACACGTGTTTTGAAACACTTTTAAACCCCAGGCAATTTTCTAGGTCCCCAGGGGAGAGGAGGGGAAGTACACCCTACTGGAAACTTGGTGGACAGCTTCATACCACCCCTCCCTAGCTATAGTTCCATTTGGTGGCTGTGCAACTCACTCCAACTTGGAAAAAAAAATGTTCACACACACACACACCTCCAGCGGCACCAGGCGCCCGCGCCGCCCCATGCCCGCTTGGTGCTGCCTGTGGTACGCGACGCGAGTGCCAAATCCAACCTGAGATGGTCAGAGAGAGACTGAGAGAGAGACTCAGACAGAGAGACAGAGAGAGAGACACAGGGAGAGAGACAGAGAGAGACAGAGAGATAGAGACAGAGAGAGACAGAGAGAGACAGAGAGAGACAGAGAGACAGAGACAGAGACAGAGAGACAGACACAGAGAGAGAGAGAGACGGAGAGCAAGACAAAGAGAGACGGAGACAGACAGAGAGGCAGAGAGAGAGACAGAGAGAGCCAAATCCAACCTCGACCGTCGGCGTTGGCTTCTCCTTAGCGCCGATCCACTTGCGCAGCGCGGCCTTGTCGGTGGGCGCGCTCGCGTCGCGCCACCCTTGCGTGGCAAGAGTGGGGGCGGCAATTATGGTAGCTAGCCCCGTTAGGCAGCTCCCTCAAATTTCACGCCCCGAGGGTGCGCACTGTAAACTGTAAACTGTAAACTGTAAACTGTAAACTGTAAACTGTAAACTGTAAACTGGGGTGGCAAAGCACGGCGAGTGCATCAGGCGGCTGAGCAGGTGGGAGCTCCTGCAGCAGCTGGGGGTGCGTGCGGGGCGGCGGTGGATAGGGCGCAATGTGTCAACGTTTCGATGTTTGCGTGTTGGGAGGGGGGGCGGGGAGTAACAGGGGAGACCTGTGCACGCGCAAAGCGGTGTGTGTGCAAGGGGCTGTGCGTGCGTGCCGGCTGTGCACGAGCTGCGTGTGTGCAGCGCGATCACACCGATGGTGGCAAGTGCTGCTCGTGCAATGCGGAGGGGCTGCGTTGGGGCTGTGCGTGCGTGCCGGCTGTGCAGTGTGACACACACGAGCACGAGCACGAGCACGAGCACGAGCACGAGCACGAGCACGAGCACGAGCACGAGCACGAGCACGAGCACGAGCACGAGCACAAGCTATGTGCGTGCAGCGCGGATGCAAACCACCAGGAGTGGCGGACCTGGACGAGCGGCACTGCGTCGCTCTTGGTGCCCATGCCAATCCCACCTAGGTACCCGTCCTGCATGCCGTGGTCCATACTTGGGAATCTGCCGTCACACAAAATATCCTGCGTGGCGGGGTGGCGGGGCAATGACTCGTCGGTCGGTGCGGCTTCTTGCGTGTGTGCGGTGGAAGGTCTCTACGACTGCAACCGCACCAGGGGTGTACCCGGGGGGCATGTCGCTCATCGGCTTTTTCAGGAGAGGGCCTCCTGGAATTCATCAGCTTGCCAGGAGAGAGCCTCGTGGACTCATCGGCTTGCCCATGGGCTGCGCCCCCGGACCCCCCGCTGTCCGTAGTGCCCTATTACTGTGCTACAGTCCCCCATGCAAGCTTGGTTTGGGGGGGGGGAAACAGAAGACAAACAGCCCGCAACAGCTCATGTGCGCCGCGGGCGCATGCAGCACATGGCGGGACGGCACGTGCAGCACAACACTGGACACTCATTCGGGCCTGCACACTTGTCGGAGTTTCCGATCACGCCCCCAAGAGACCATCGGTGTTGCGCCCTTTGGGCGCCGTGTTCATCAGAGTGGACCCACCATCGCGAAATCTTGAATGGCCTTCTCCGCCGGAGGTTCATGCCTGCAGATGCGGTATGACATGGCGCCCTGCCTCCGCCTGCGCTCAAGCTCCCTGCAGCGAGAGCAATGGACGCATGGCACGCGGGGTGTTGGCCGGCCATGCGTCGACTGCCCCATGTCACCCGCCATGTCCAGTGTGTCCCCTGTGTGTTTGTGTGCGCGCAGTGCTCGGCATCAGTCTGAAGTGAGTGTTGTGAGTAGTGTAGTGAGTCCCACTACCAGACAGCGTTGAGGGCGTGACTCTCCAGCTTCATGCCGAGCCTTTCACAATACTAGATCCTCAGGGAATCGCCATCACGGTCGAGGTTTACCCAAGCTGGCATGGATCGCATTCTCCGGCAGCATGCACGGTGTCCTGGACGGAGTCAATTAATATAGCAGGGATCGCATGGGGCGCGCACCTGCGGACACGGCGGCGGGCAATGGGTAGCAGGCCCCGGTTCAGTTGATGGGGTTAAAAAGGCATGCGTGGACCCCAAGCAACAAACGAAACCAGACCCACCCCACATTTTGAAAATTGTATTGTAGTTAGGAACCTTGTCAGGTTGCCCCGAGGCCCTATTAACGTTTATAATAATAAATTGTACTCGCTAGGCGCAGGTGGGCCCAGGTGGGGTGGCGAACGGTGGCGCATGCTGCACCACACGCACGCACGCACGCACACACACGCACACACGCACACACGCACGCACCATTCCACCACTTACATAAGCCCCCACTTGTAAGCGCGCTCAGCGAGCCCATGAGCCGTGCAGCGGTTAAGGCGCGGGCCGGCGGCCCGGCCGCTGGCCCTGGCGGCGCTGGCGCATGGAGCGCGTGGCAGCGCGTGCGCGCCGCCAAGCCCCTCGTCCACTGCATCACCAACTACGTGTCGATGGAGGTCATGGCCGGCACACTGCTCGCGGCAGGCGCGTCGCCGGCCATGGTGCGTGCACGCACACACGCACCACGCACGCACACACGCACGCGCCATGCACGCAGGTCCAATGCAAACGCAGGGCGTCGCTGGGCGTGGAACCACACACACGCACACACATGCACACGCACACACACACGCACACGCACACACACACACGTGCACGGCCATGGTGCGTGCACGCACCACGCATGATGCACGCGCCATGCACGCATGGTCAAATGCAATCACTGGACGTCGCTGGGCGTGGAACCGCACACACGCACACGCACGCACACACACACACACACACATGCACGGCCATGGTGAACGCACCACGCACCACGCACAACACACGCATACACACACGCACCATGCATGCTGGTCCAATGCAATCGCTGGGCGTCAATGGACGTGGAACCACGCACACGCGCGCGCATGCACACGCACACACACACACACACACACACACACACACACATAACAATGGCCCAATGCAAACGCTGGACGTTGCTGGGCGTGGAACCACACACACGCGCACACACACACATGCACGGCCATGGTGCGTGCACACACACACGCACCGTGCACGCAAACGCACGCGCCATGCACGCAGGTCCAATGCAAACGCAGGGCGCCGCTGGACGTGGAACTACACACACGCACACACATGCACACACACACACACACAAACACACACAACACACACATGCACGGCCATGGTGCACGCGTACCATGCATGTCCGCAAACGCAGGGCGTCGCTGGGCTTTGAACCACACGCACACACACACACACACACACACACATACACACATACACATACACACACACGCACACACACACACACACGTGCATGCACCATGCAGGTCCATGCAAACAAACAATCCATGCACACGAGGTTTCCAGGTTGTACATGCACGCACCCGAGGACACCGGGGCGCGTGTTGAGGACCCGTTGAGGCCTAGACTAGCAGTGTAGGGGAGATGAACTAGGAGAGCCCGCAAGGCCGCGCAAGCGCCAGCCTACCCCACCCTGGCACACCACCCATCCATAAACGCATCCCCGTTCAATGGCACGGCCATTATACTGTAGAGACGCTTTGCCTTGCCGGCACTTTTATACAGGGCCGAATGCTTCAGGATTGTTGTGCCTTGCAAAGACGGGGGATGTTTTCCGGTTTTCCCCGGGTTGACGTCACTTTTGGCGTTTTTTTTACTTTCTCGACATTTGTTTTAGGAAATCGACCTTGACGGTGCGTCCTCGGAATTGTTTTATTAGCAAGGCAAAGCGCCTCTACGGTACATCGCGGCGCCCAGTGTCTGTGCAACAGGGTATGTATGTCTGTGCAACAGGGTATGTATGTATGTCCGCGCCCCGACCCACTAGGCTCCCACCGCCAGTAGCCAGCCACCTGTTTGTAGCGCGCTCGGGCGCTACACGCCGAGCAAATTCGAATACGCTGCCTGTTGGGTGCGCCACACACGACTTCAAAAAATCCACCATCATCCGTGCCGCGCATGCGCAGTGACAGTGCTTCCGTTAGCCACCCCGCACCCCGCGAAGTACATTTCAGGGGTGAGGTTGGCCGATTTGGGTCGGCGGTGTGAGATTGGGGTGAGATTGCAAAGATTGTCACGATTGTGAAATTGGTGTGGGGTGAGATTGCGAAGATGGTGAAATTGTCGTTTGCACACTTTTTGCCTAAAAAGTGTGAATATCGCCAAAAAATGAACAATCGTGGGGTGAGCTTTGGAAGTCAGCCGTGAGGCCCGGGGGGAGATTTGGAAGTTAGCCATGAGGCCCGAGGTGAGCCATAATTTCCCCAAGATCCTTCGCTAGCGGAAACACTGATGCACGACACTCCGTGTTGCAGGTGCACAGCGCTGATGAGGTCGAGGCCTTTGCCCGCATCTCTTCCGCGCTCCTCATCAACATGGGCACCCTCTCGTCAGAGTGGGTAGCTGCCAAGAAGCTGGCCGCCAGGTCAGCGGTCGGGGCAGGTGCGCCAGGATGGGGGACCATGTGATGATGCAGTGTGTGTGTATGTGTGCGTGTGTGTGTGTGTGCGTGTGTGCGTGTGTGTGTGTGTGTGTGCGGGTGTGCGCGCGTGTGTGTGTGTGTGTGTGTGTGTGCGTGTGTGTGTGTGCGGGTGTGTGTGTGTGTGTGTGATCCACACGGACGCAGAGACGCACACAAACACGTGTGCATCTCCTGACCCTACCTAGCTCTTTTACCCTGACCCTTCTATCACAAACCCTAGCTGCCGGTAGGTGCGTCACACACGACTGTAAAATCCATTTTCATCATCATCAGCTTTTAGACCCCACCTGCTTGCGCATCGGCACAAACATTGATTGTCCCTGCGTGCTGGCGTGCCCTGGGTGCTGGCCACCGCATTTCCCTGGCCCTTCTCACCCCCTTAACCCAACCCTACCGAAACGCTCACAGCATCATCGGCTCTTCAGCAAAAGCATCTTCTGCTCCTAGCACCACCGCCTCGACCACCTCCTAGATCACACTACTTAGCCACAAACCTGCGCGTCGACACGATTGTCCCTGTGTGCATGGGTGCCCAGTGTGCTGGACACCACATTCACCGGCCCCACCAACCCCTGAGCCTCACCCTACCGAGCCACAAGCTTGCGCGTCGACACGCTACCGCAAATCTTGCCTCTGCGCGCAGGCGTGCCCTGCCAGGCTGGGTGCTGGACCCGGTCGGGTGCGGGGCCACGCCCTTCCGCACGCGGGCATGCCTTGATTTGCTCCCATGCACTGCTTATAACACCATGCCTGCTTGCCCCCCCCCCCCCCCCACACACACTCACACACATTAGGTAGCTCCCTCAATCCCGCGCCCCGAGGGTGCGTACTGTAAACTGTAAACTGTAAACACACTCACACGCACACCCATCCCTGCGCGCAGGCGTGCCCTGGGTGCATGCACTGCTAACCACACCATGCCTGCTGGCACATGCCACGCACACACACACACACGCACACACATACACACACACTCACACACACACGCACACACACTCATCCCTGCGCGCAGGCGTGCCCTGGGTGCACGCACTGCTAACCGCACCATGCTTGCTGGCACATGCCACGCACACACACACACGCACGCACACGCACACACACACACTCGTCCCTGCATGCGCAGGCGTGCCCTGGGTGCTGGACCCGGTCGGGTGCGGGGCCACGCCCTTCCGCACCAGGGCGTGCCTTGACTTGCTCGCGTGCCGGCCGACCGTGGTGCGCGGCAACGCGTCGGAGATCATGGCGCTGGCGGGCGCGGAGGGCAGCGTGCGGGGTGTGGACAGCACTGCGGTGAGGTTTTGTAGGCTGTACAGGTTTCACAGGTTTTACAGGTTTCACAGGTTTTACAGGTTTCGCAGTTTGTACAGGTTTTACAGGTCTTACAGGTCTCACAGGTTTTACAGGTTTTACAGGGTTTACAGGGTTTACACGAATGCGCCCGGAGGAATGAGCCCGGGGCTCGAATAACGGAGGCGCGTTCTCGTCGCCGAGCCCTGGACCCAGCAATGCGGCGCTGCTGGTGACGAGGATCTCCGTGCTGCTGACGAGCGGGGTAAAATACGACTGGCCTGGCTCCTGATAGACTGCCCCTCGGTGGAACACTACAAGGAGCGGCTTGCCCGGCGCTGCCATGGCTTAGCGAGTAGCCGTGGCGCTGCCGCGGCCCGTGCTGGGAGACGGCCCTTATCCTCCCCCCATGCAGGACGCCATGCGGCACCGATCTCGACGAGTTGATCGACGAGCGGAGGAGCTGGCGCCCGTCAATGCATGCTGGACATTGGTCAAGATGGCTGCCCGTGGAGGCGGGCTACCATCACGGCTTCAGCGGTGGCGACCGCCGAGGCAACACAGAGTAAATCCGCTTCACCAATCGCAGCGTTCGTCACCGCGCTCATCCTCGGGGTCGCTCGTCTGCCGGTGACTGGCGTTGGAAGGTCTTCAGGCAGCCTCCATGACAACTCTGTCGTCCATGCACCCCTGGAGGGTGGGACCTGGCCATGCATGAGGCATGGGGCGCCGGCTGAGCCCCATGCAAACGAGAGCTGGACAGCCATGCACTGCCAGGCGGGGACCGTTCCAGTCAGCGCCAGTCGGCTCTGCCGGCTTGACTGGCCACAAGGCCACTACTGTGACCCTGAGGAAGGTCCTCTCCTATATGCTCCTTGCCAGACATGTCTCTCAGAGACCGCTGTTTGGGGTAGTCTAGTCCGCGGGAGCGGTAGTCTATCGGCCGGGAGCCGGCGGTAATCTAGTACTTAAGTGTGCTGGAGTATCGGCGGGTGTCTCTAGTAGAAGAGTAGCCTGCGTAGCTGGAAACCCCGTGTTACTGTTACTGCCCGGAGGACCCCGGGGCATGGGGGGCTCTATTTGGGGTGTGGACAGCACCGCGGTGAGGTCTTACAGGTTTCACATGTTTTACAGGTTTTACAGGTGTACACATGTCACACGCTGTACACGTACGCGCCCGGAGGACCCCGGGGCGTGGGGGGCTCTGCTAGGGGTGTGGACAGCACTGCGGTGTGGTTTTGCAGGTTTTACACGTACGCTTCGCCTCGCCAGACATGTCTCTCAGAGACAGCTGTTTGGGGTAGTCTAGCCGGTGGGAGCGGTTGTCTATCGGCCGGGAGCCGGCGGTACTCTAGCACACTTGAGTGTGCTTGAGTATTGGCGGGTGGTCTCTAGTGATGATGATGATGATGATGGATGTTACAGTCAGGGACACCTCTAAAGGCGTATAAGACCGTGCTCGGCGCGTATGGCCTGAGCACCTTACTGAGATGGCTGGCTGTTGGTGGTAGTGAACCTCAACTCTGTAAAGAGCGTGGGCGCACCCCTAGGTCCCCTACCGCAGCGGCAGCGAACGCATGTTGAACGCATGTGGGGAAACAGAAACGCGAGGCAGGTAGTAAGAACAGTAGCCTGCTTAGCTGGAAACCCCGTTCCAACGAAGACACCTCCCAGTCCTAGTAACACCGCCTAAACCCTCCTACGTGTACGGCCTGTCAAACCTGCGGAAAACGCCAGTGCTTCCTCAATTTGGCGGTTTACCGCCTATGGCGGTTTCTGGGCGGGAATAATTATGGGGGGGGGTACCGCCCGATTCGTTTGTTTTTTTCTTTTTTTTCGTTTTCTTTCGTTTTTCCGGGGGCACAGCCTGCGGCCGCCGGTGGCCGGCCTGTAAATTTTGATTCATTGAAACCAATTGAAGAAGCACTGGCACTGGCACACGCAGGCGAGCATCGAGGCGCTGCGGCATGCGGCGATCCTGGCTCGCGTGCACGGCTGCACGGTCGCGGTGAGTCACTGTGTGTGTCGCTGTTGACATGAGACGTTTGTGTGTGTGTGTGTGTGTGTGTGTGTGTGTGTGTGTGCTGCAGTTGCTGTGGCCACTCCTGACACACACGCACACACATGCACACATGCACACGTGCACACGCACACGCACACGCACACACACACAATCTCTCACCTGCACCCCCCTCCATCGCCACTCCGGCACCCCCGCATTGCACACGTCGCTGCTGGCACGCGCGCACGGCTGCACGGTGGCGGTGAGTCGCTGCGGGCGCCCCCCCCCCCGTACCCCTACGCACATGCGCACGCTCACGTTTCAGTCTCTTCCCCACTCTCTTCCTCGCTCTTCCTCAGTCTCCCGACTCAGGCTCCCTTCATGTCAGCCTCTCATGTCAGTCTCCCTTCCTCAGTCTCCGATTCTTCCCTCCCTCCCATCCTCCAACCCCTCTGCCCCCCCCCTACCTTCTCCAGCCCCTCCCTCCCCCCTCCCCCCTCCCCCCCACACCACCCCTCCCTCCCCCTACTCCTGCACCCATGCTGATCACACACACACACACACACACAAGCACACACACATACACACACACACACACAGTCACACACACGGTCACACACACACACACACACACGCACACACGCTGCTCTAGGTGAGCGGTGAGGTTGACACACTCACACACACGTGCACACACACACACACGCTGCTCTAGGTGAGCGGTGAGGTTGACACACACACACACACACACACACAAGCTGCTCTAGGTGGGCGGTGAGTTTGATACACACACACACAAGCTGCTCTAGGTGAGCGGTGAGGTTGACACACACACACACACACGCTGCTCTAGGTGAGCGGTGAGGTCGACTACATAACTGACGGCTCTAAAGTGCTGGAAGTCCGCAACGGCGAGGTGAGTGGGACGCATGCCGCGGAGGGGGGGGCCTCCCCCTCCGGGGGGGTGGGGGTGCAGTGCTCCTTCAATTGTTTTCAATTATTAATTCTTACAGACCGGCCACTGGCGGCCGGGAACTGCCCCCCAGAGAAATCGGGAAAAAGAGAGAAAAAAAATAAGGAAAAAAACTGGGAAAATAGAAAAAAAAACGGGCGGCCAACCCCAGGTCAACCCCCAAAAAGGCAATTGATTTTTCAGCCAAAAAACGCCTGTGGCGGTCCACCGCCCAATCGAAAAAGCACTGGGAGGGGAGGGGGGGGGGCTTCTTTGGTCAGCCAAAGCAGCAGAAAGCTGCCTCTTCTGGAGCTCTGCTCGTTGACAAGGAGGGAATCGAAGCAGATTAAAGCCGGGGGGGTGTGGCTGGAGGGGGCCTGGGCGGGCCTTATGTTGAAGCACTGGTGCATTGTCCCTGGGACCTAGGGGGAGGGGAGGGGGAGGGGGCCTCGAAGGGGCCTAGACGGGGGCCCTTCTTTCTACACCAGCCTGCACGCACGCGCGGTGCCTCCCGCGCTGGTGTCCTGTGCAGACACATAGCCGCACACAGCCGCACAGATGCAGACGGCAACACAGCCGCAGCCACACACACACACACACGCACACGCACACACACACTCACACACACACGCACACGCCCACACACGCTCTCTCCCGCAGAAGACTCACGGTGGCGCCCGTGCAGAAACACCACACACAGCCGCACACACATCCGCACAGAGGCAGACGGCAACACAGCCACAGCCTCACACACACACACACACACACACGCACGCACGCACGCACGCACACGCCCACACACGCTCTCTCCCGCAGAAGACTGTCACGCTGGCGCCCGTGCAGACAAACCACAGCCGCACACAGCCGCACAGAGGCAGACGGCAACACAGCCACACACACACACACACACACGCACACGCGCACACACACACGCATGCGCACATGCCCACACACGCTCTCTCCCGCAGAAGACTGTCACGCTGGCGCCCGTGCAGACAAACCACAGCCGCACACAGCCGCACAGAGGCAGACGGCAACACAGCCACACACACACACACACACGCACACGCGCACACACACACGCATGCGCACATGCCCACACACGCTCTCTCCCGCAGAAGACTGTCACGCTGGCGCCCGTGCAGACACACCACACACAGCCGCACACAGCCGCACAGAGGCAGACGGCAACACAGCCACAGCCACACACACGCATACACATACGCACACACACACGCATGCACACTCACACGCCCACACACGCTCTCTCCCGCAGAAGGCTGACACGCTGGCGCCCGTGCAGACACCTCACAGCCGCACACAGCCGCACAGAGGCAGACGGCAACACAGCCACAGCCACACACACACACACACACACGCGCACGCACACGCACACACACACACACGCTCTCTCTCGCAGAAGACTGCCACGCTGGCGCCCGTGCAGACACACCACACACAGCCACACACAGCCGCACAGAGGCAGACGGCAACACAGCCACAGCTACAGCCACACACACGCACACACTCTCTCTCCCGCTTTCCCGCAGGAGATGCTCACTCTGGTGACCGCGGCCGGCTTCTCGCCCACCACACTATGCAATACAGCTACACTGCTCACACACACATACACACAATCTGACGCACGCACACACACACACAATCTGATGCACACACGCAACCGAGCACAGGAGATGCTCACGCTCGTCACTGCAGCCGGCTGCTCTCTCATCACACTATGTATCACAGCACACACGCACACACACACACACACACACACAATCTGATGCACACACACAACCGTTCGCAGGAGATGCTCACGCTCGTCACTGCAGCCGCCTGCTCTCTCACCGCACTATGCAACACAGCACACACGCACACACACACACACACACGCTGTCCCCCGCAGGAGATGCTCGCGCTCGTTGATGTCAGCTGCTCGCTCACTTCCACAATGCTACGACCACACAGCGCGCACAACACACACACACACACACACCATCAGACGCTAACACACGCATGCACAGGAGATGCTGACGCTGGTGAACACGGCCAACTGCTCTCTCAACACACTACGCTACAGCCACACAGCACACATACACACACACACGCATGCACACACACACGCACGCTCTTTCCCGCAGGAGATGCTCACGCTCGTCACCGCAGCCGGCTGCTCGCTCACTTTCACAACACTACAGCCAAAGCTGTCACACACACACACACGCACACACAGACACACGCACGCATGCACACACACGCTGTCCCCCGCAGGGGATGCTGACGCTCGTCACCGCAACCGGCTGCTCGCCCACCGCACTATGCAACACAGCACACACAGCACACACACACACACACGCACAGCCACACGCACACACACACACACACACACACGCTCTCTCCCGCAGGAGATGCTCACGCTGGTGACCGCGGCCGGCTACTCTCTCACCACTCTATGCAACACAGACACACAGCACACACACACACACATACATACATGCACGCACGCATGCACAGGAGATGCTGACGCTGGTGACCGCAGCCGGCTGCTCGCTCACCGCACTGCGCTACGGCCACACAGCACACACACAGCCACATACACACACACACACACATACATGCTCTCTTCCACAGGAGATGCTGACGCTCGTCACCGCAGCTGGCTGCTCGCTCACCGCCCTCGTGGCGGCGTTTGTGTCGCAGCACAAGGACGACCCGGTGGCAGCGACCGCTTTTGCGATGGACGTGTGGGTGGCGAGCGGGTGGCAGGCTTGGGTGGGGGGCGGCACCAGTGTGCGCGCGGTGCACTGATTGCAGCAGCATCGGGTGTTGCCGTGTCCCCCTCGCCCCCGCTCACACAAACACACTCACACACACACACACACACACACTGACAGAACACACACATCTTCGCTGTGCTTGCTTGTGAACACACAAACACACATCTTCGCTGTGCTTGCTGCATATCGACGATATGATATCGCAGGCTGATTGCTGCACCCCCACCCCGCCGCGCCCTCCCTCCCTACTTACGCACACACACACACACACACACACACAGACGCACACACACTCACACCTCCCTCGCATGACGCAGGCTGGCTGCCGAGGCTGCGCTGCGCGACGCGCCCGTCAAGGGGCCTGGCAGCTTGAGGGTGGGGCTGCTTGACCAGCTGCACCTGCTGAGAGAGGCTGACGTGGTCGCGGGCGTGCGCATCCAGGCGGGAATGCTCCCAACTGCCTTAACTTTAGTAGGGATTTCAAGGCAGTGTGATCAGTTATCCTTGTAACCGAACACACGGACTTCTGCCGCAGATCAGTCGCAACGATGAGCGACCAGGGCGTCACACCCCACACAAATTCCACTCCTCGGACTTCAGCCAGCCTTTCGCGAAAGCTTTCGTCCGACCTACACGACTGTGGTTCGCGCCGCATCTTGAACGCGTGTTCCCTCCCGAGGGAGCCACAGATAGATCGCCTCACACACGTCCTGACGATCCCAGCTGGATGTGCAGATCTAAACTTGGGCAGCATAACACCGGTGAGGCACAAAACACCGAGGTATGTCGTGGAATAAGCGGGCTGAAGAGGCGCGCTTAAGCCTAGAGTGTGTGCTCGCATGCTGCGCACGCCCATGCATGGGCTTTGCGATTGCGCGCATGGCCTGGGCTCCTCGCCGCGATCGCGACGGCATGCCACCCGGTCCTCCTCACACTGTACAGCAGCGCACGCCATGGCTGCTCATGCCCTGCCTGCCCCCATGCAACACGCCTCCTCCCTGCAGCACGCACCATGGCTGATCCGGCACCCGCCGAGCCGCCTCTCTTCTCCGGCACCGAGCTGCTCCTGGCCGCGCTCACTTACTCGAGCAGCCCGCCCTCGTGCGCGCGGTGCACTACCACATACGGGCTCGGCTACAAGAAGCTGTGGGGTGCCGCCGTGTGGGAGAAAGAGGACCTGGTGCGCGTCGCGGCGGTCTCCAAGGAGCTGCACGCAGTAGCGACGACGGCCGACCACCTGTGGGAGCCCCTGCTTGAGCGCTACAAGCAGCAGCACCCGTTCAACTTCGAGCATAAACCCCTTGTTGTTGCACCGAGCACGACATTGGACGTGTCGCAGGCTCCCCCCTGCTGAAGGGGGGAGGCACAGAAGGACTCGGTGAGGGGCACATCCCTAAGCCTAACTACCTAGAAAGGGGCTGGAAAAGGCGGTCAGTAGTGACCAACAGTGTGGGATTTGGTGATAGGTTAGAAAGCAAGCTTGCCCCCCGGTTATAGCGGATAAATATGTCCCTTCTGCATACTCCGTTTTGAGGTCGTCATCTTTGAGGCAGCTTTCACGGGTGAGACCCAGCGTGGGCATTTCTCAGGTGCGCCAGCTGCGGTGCACTGCAAACGGCACAGTCCACCGCAGCTCCTCGGGAACACACGCTTGGATCCCCGCCACTATCGTGGCTGCCTCATTGACTCCTAATTCAAAACATCGTTCGCTTCAGGTCAATTATTCCTCCCGATCCTCTACCATCTCCAGGCTTGTGTTACGTATATCAAGGCACGAGACCAGAAAGTTGGCCATGTCACGCCAAAAACAAGGGTAAAGTAACCCCGGGCTGGGGTTCATAAACGCCCGCATCTTGCATCCAAGCCTTTATCGTCCCCAGGGACGCTCAGGAAAAGGGTGTGGAACTGTACGCGTGTCTCCGTATACGCTGGACACTCAAAAATCACGTGTGCCTCATCCTCCCGCATGCCACAAAGGCGACAGAGCCTCTGGCTGCGTGGCTCTGCCTGCGCTGTGTGGTGCCCCTTCTCTATCTGCAGTTCATGCAGCCCCTTTCTAAAGCGTGCGAGTGTCGTGATCTGGGCGGCGCTGTTCAGCCCCGTCCAGAGCATTGGTGCGCCGCCACAGTCGTCCGCCATCCACCGCAAGTAAGTGAGCATCTTGAAGCGCTGTGACCATGAGTCAGGCACTGAGCGGACGACGCTGAGCTGGTTGGCGTCCTCTGGCAGCTCTGGTGTGCTGGTCTCTGATGCCAGCCAACCCGCCGCTGCTGTATCTAGCAGGCGGGCGATGCCCCCCGCCTCCTGGCCCCACACCAGCGTGTGCCCCACTGTGCTGAGGCACTCGCTCAGCTGTGCCACCAGCTCTCTCGCACGCCACCCGCCGCTAGCTCCCAGCTCTCCCGCATTGCCGCCCTCAGCAGATCGCCATCCGGCCGCCGTAGCGCTTTCGCCCAGAATCGCGCCGCCTGCCGCAGCCAGTCGGTCGACAGCGGTCGCCAGCCCACCTCCGTCGCCAGCAGCGATAGCTGTTGCCCACACCTGCGAATACGGAGGGCCTCGCGCACAGATTGCAAGTGCGGGGCTTCCATGGCGCGCCACTTGCGGCGCGCCGCCTTGGAGGGGCCCCCGTCCCCTCCAGCCAACCCCCACTTGTCGGCTGCCCCCGAGAAGATCCCCTGTACCCCCATGCCCGCCCCGCCATCAACCCTGGGCCCCAGATCTCGCACCCGTAATTAATTACAGGTCGCACCAGTGCGTTGAACAGGTGCGCCTTTACTCCCACGTTGTGGAGGCCCATGGCATCGTATCTGCGCGCTAGGGCGAAGCGTGCACGCTGGCCTGCCCCCTGCCTCTGCTCCAGCCCCGCGCCTATTGCCCGACGGCTCCCCAAAAGCATGCCCAAATATTTTAACTCGTGATTCATGGGCAGGTCCATACCAGCGTACTTCAGGATCACCCTTCCCCTGGCGCTCGTGACCGGGCAGTACTGGTCGTTAAACACCCCCCCTCAGATTTGCGGACATTGACAGTGAGAGCGTGCGTCCTGCAAAAAACGTGAAGTGCATCTAGCAAGCGCTGGAGCGCCTCAGGCGTCTCTGCCATGAGCACGAGGTCATCTGCATACAAGAGTAACCGTAGGAGCCGCCTGTTTGCTCCTGTCCCTAGGGGCCCCCGACCTCTGGCATCTGTGCGTCAAGCTCCCCTTCTAGTGAGTCGATAAACAGCCCAAACAAAAGCGGCGACATTGGGTCGCCCTGCATGACCCCCTGGCGTGTGGTGAAGCCTGGTCCCACCGTGCCGTCTATGCGCACGCACATGCCGGTCCCATCGTACATTGATGTCAGGGCTGCTAAAAACGCCCCCCCCCACCCCCAGGCTCTTGAGGCACTCCCACATGAGCTGCCGATGCACGCAGTCGTATGCCTTTCTAAAGTCGATGAAGGCAGTATACAGCGGTTTTCGCTTATGGCTGCGCCTCTCAATCATGTGCTGTAGGATGAAGGCATTGTCAGGGGTCCCCCGCCCCTTCCGGAACCCTGCCTGCCCGGCGGCTCTATGGCCGCCCTTCTCAGCAAGGTCGTCTAGTCTGCGGAGTAGCACCAGACTATAGAGCTTAGCAAGCGCCCCACCCACCGTGATGCCCCTACAGTTGTCCCGCTCGTCCAGATTGCCGTTCTTCGGCACCGGCGTGACTGCCCCCATGTGCCATGCTTTGGGATACCCCTCGCGGAAGACCCGATTGAGTAGATGTGTGATCGGTTCAAGCAGCGCGTGTCGCGGTTCGCTCCCCTCCCCCTCTTCCCCACCCCCTGTCTCCCCCTCCCCAGTCCATGCCCTTTGATAGAATTCTACCGGTACGCCGTCCACGCCCGGCGCTTTGCCTGCCGCCATGCCCATGAGGGCTGTGCTCACCTCGTCCTGTATATGTGTAAATGGAAAGGGAGCAAGTGGCAAGTCAGGCGTCGCCACCTGCCAAGAAATTGATCCTCCATATGGGGAGGGTGGCCAAGCTGTGGCCTGAAATGATGGAAAGCCGCGCAGCAGCCTCTAACGTATCAAGGAGTTGTTGATCCGGGATTTCATCCAGCTTGCGCAGGATTCTCAACCCATTAGCCTGAACCCGGCTTTTCACCTGGGAGCATAAGCCCTCGTTGGTGGCTCTCCAGGTAACCCACCCGATCGCTGTGAAAGGATTGGGCTGCACGGTGATTGGCATGACGCCATTGAGAAATGAGAAATGCGTACAATGAGTATTTCCAAAAGTAAAGTTCGAGTCCTGTTTCGAAGCAAGCACAATTCTGAATGTGAATTTCGTCTTCGAAAAGAATGCAAAATTCATTAGTTGTCACCATCATCAGAATCAACAATTTGCTGGAGGTTTTGAGACGGCTCAAATAACAGTCTCCAACCCCACGTGTGTTGTGTTGCCAACACCAATGCGGCATATCCAAGGGGTGAAGCGTCATCGTCATCACCATCTGATGTTCGTCAGTGCCGTTGTACTGCATGGCCTTGTGGGCTCTCTTAGTAGAGCTCCCCTAGACGTGTGGTCTAGGCCTTAAATCACGCCCCGGGGTCCTCCGGGGCTGTGTACGTGTAAAACCTGTAAAACCCGTCAGTGACGTCCCTCCCCATTTGTTTTGGCTGCGTGACCACCTGCCCAGCAAATCTGGACATTCACTTCCCAGACCCAGACGCGATGGGGAGGCACTACGTAGACTCAGGGAGCTAACGAAGAAAAACATAAGAAGAGAAGAAGAGAGGAGAGAGGAGAGATTAGAAGACAAAAAGGAAGAGAGGGGAGAGGAGAAAGGAGGCCAGTGATTTTGTTTAGTTTTTTTACTAACGGACCAACGTCCCGTTGGCCGCCTTGACCGCTGCCTTAGCGTTGACCGTCGACCATCAAATATGGGTAATTTTCAAGCTCTTGACGACGTCTTATCTGGTGGGATCGTCAGACCATCAAGCAACTTGGTTGGTTGAGCTCTATCCGATGGGTTCATCAGGAGCCAAATGGCTCCCAATGCTTCCCAGGAGCCCAAACAAAATGACTGGAGGAGGCCGTGCCGAGCCCTAGCTGAACCCTGACATGATCATCGCCGCGTCACGGGGGTCGTCTGAAGCCTGCCTGGTTGACGCTGCACCACAAGGTCCGTCTGAAGCGCGTCTTGCTGTCGCCCACCTGGGGACTGCCAGTTCTCGTGCCTCAAGTCCCACCTGTGATTGGGTGTGTGCGTCTGGGTGAGTGGACTTGGGTCTAGGCAGTGGTACGAGGACTAAAAGGCAGTCTTCGCTGGAAAGCCACTGTTACTGTCACTGTTACTGTCTGAATGAGTGAGAGAGAGAGAGAGAGGGACAGAGAGAGAGAGAGAGACAGACTAGGCGACCACGGGCACACGCCTACGCCATGCAGCTTCTGCCGTGTGTGTGCATCTTAGTGACAGAGTGAGAGAAAGAGAGACAGGCCAGGCGACCCACCTCTCGCTCAAATCCCTTCCCAATCGACGTGTGCGCGCCGCCCTGATCCGCATGCACATCCAAGGCGGCTGCGGTCCTGGAGCCGTCCTGAGTGAAGGGGAGCACGTGCGTGCGTTCCTGCTGGCGGCGGGAGGGGACAGGGGCGGCGAGTGCATGCATCAGGCATCAGGGGCAGCTGCGGAGATGTGTTATGTCTAGGGCTGCGGGGCATCAGCGGAAGGTGGGGAGGCGGGGTGGGGAGGCGAGGGCTTGCAGCAGCGGGCACCCAAAAAAAATGCAGCATTTTCCTGCTTCCAAGGGGTTTAAATAAGGCTTTATAGCTTGGAGTCAGAGGTCACAGGCCACAGGTCACAGGTCACAGGTCACAGGTCACAGGTAACAGGTCACAGGTCACAGGTCATAAGTCACACCTTGTTGCGGCGCATTGTGACCATGTATACCGTGATGCCCGCAACGAGCAACACGACGCAGATGCCGACACCAGCGCCGATCCCGATCTTGGTCATTTCATCCAGGGGTCGAGGGCCGCTGCTGCTGGTGACCTGCGTCGTATTGCGAGGCGGGAGCGTGGGGTATTTGACTGCCGGCCGGGTGTTGATCAGGCATTGCGGGAGTTGAGGGGGCCGACGGTTTCCTTTGGGGGTGGATGTGGAGTGAGAATGAGTTGTGTTACATATTCACTGCCGGCGGTCGCAATCAGTTGCAGAGTTCCAGGAGGACTATCAGACAGCAGGCACAAGGCCCACCAAAAGTTGAAGCTACAAAAGTAGCCCACGATAGCGCCACCCACACGAGGTGGTGGGCGCCGAGCAAGCCGGACGGGGTTGGAACCCACCTTGCCCGACACGTCGGTGATTCCGAGCTCGGGGAAGAACCCGGGCGGGAACATTGGCGGCGCTACGTCGGCTACGAACGCGTCGGCCGCGGCGTGCGTGTCAAACTGCGACGTACCCTCCGGCAGCACCACGAGCGCGTCTGCGACGACGCTGCCGGCGCGCACGCCCGTGACCCATGCTGCGCACGACGCGAAGCCGCGGGTGGCGGTCATGTACCTGCAGATCACGTTGCTGACGGTTGCGTCGACCCTGCGGCCGTATCGTGGATTGGGTTAGCAAAGCCGCGGGTCATGTAGGCGGCTGTTTTACAGTTTTTACTTGTACGCGCCCGGAGGACCGAGTTAAAGCCTAGACTACACGTCTAGGGGAGCTCTACTAGTAGAGCCCACAAGGCCACGCAGCGCGCCAGCCTACCAGTGATGATATGAAGGCGGCTGTTCTCATGATGAGAGGGGGGGGGGAGGGGGAAGCGCAGCGCGTATGCAAAGAGGCGGCTTGATGCTGAACGAGGTGGGGTGGGGCAGGGGTGGAGTGTGTGCAACCACTTGAGTCTCTACCCTCTACTTCATCAAGCGTTTTCTGCCGATGCGGTAGGGGACCTGGGGTTGCGCCCACGCTCTTTGCAGAGTGGGGTTCCCCTACCACCAGTAGCCAGTCATCTCAGTAAAGTGCATTAAGTGCTCGGGCTCTACGTGCCGAACACGGTCGTGTACGCCTTTAGGGGCGCCCCCGAATGTAACATCCATCATCATCACATCATCATCACCCCAACATCTCGTCGGGCAGAATATCATGAAGCCTGACTTCTGCACCACAGCAGACAGGACAAGCAGCACAGTGCAGCGCATCACAGCACAGCGCAGCGCTGCGCAGCGCAGCACAGCGCAGCACAATGTACTTGCAACCACAGCACAGCAACAGAGCAGCACCCACCAGAAGCGTCGTGACGTATTGGTCACAAGTGCGGTGTAGTCAGCGCCCTGGAACATGAGAGTCATGGTTGCCTGCGTGTGGGTGGGGGTGGGGGTGGGGGGCATGAAACGGCCAGGCATTAGTGGGAGGGGAGCGAGGGGCGAGCATGGAGGGGGTGGGTGGGGGGTGGAGAGCGGGGGGGCGTCTTGCGACAAAAGCAAAAGAATCTTGTCATCTTTGGATTCCTGCATTGTTACGGCCGGTATCGTTTGCTGCAAATCAACATTGGTGTGTGGGGCCGCATGCGCAAGGCCTCGTGCTGGATCATCTTTACCGCCTCTGTGCCCGTTCAGCGGGACACCATGGACACTGTCCATGGAGGCGGTAGCGGTGAAGATGATCCAGCACGACTGCAGTGGGCCAGGGGCTGTGCAAGCTCAACGTCTCCATCAACTTGCCTGGTTCTCCTTGCTTTCAGATGCTGGTACCGGTGGCGGGAAAGGCGGCGGGCTGGGCGAGGGAGGGGGGAAGGGGAGGGGGAGAGGGAGAGGGAGGGGGGAGGAGAGGGAGAGGGAGGGGGTGGGAGAAGGGGCGGAGGCGGGGGAGGAGGAGGAGGACAGGGGTGGACGCGAGGAGGAGGCGGAGGGGCGGGGAGTAGGGGTGGGGGGGGAGAAGGGGGGAGGGGAAGGGCTTGGTGGAGCGGGGGGAGGAGGAGGGGACAGGGGTGGAGGCGGGGGAGGCGGCGGAGGTTAGGGGAGGGGGGGGAGGGGAGGGGGGGGGGGAGGCGAGAAGGGCTTGGGGAGGCGAGGGCTGTGGAGGGAGGGAAGGGCTGGAGGGGAGCAGGGGCTTGGCGGAGGGGTGAGAGGAGGGAGAGGGGGAGGCCTGGAGGGGAGGCGAGGGGCTTGGCAGAGGGGGCGAGGGAGGGGGGAGGGAGGGGGGAAAGGCTCGGGGAGGAGGAGGGAGGGGGGAGAGGAGGGAAGGGCTGGGAGGGGAGGGAAGGGCGAAGAGGAGGAGGGGCTGGGGGAGGAGGAGGGGAAGGGCTGGGAGGGGGGAGGGATGGTCTGGAGGGGGAGCGAGGGGCTGGCTCCTCCCCCAAGCCCCTCGCCTCCCCTCCAGACCATCCCCTCCCCCTCGAGGGTGGTGGGGGAGGGAGAGGGAGGGGGGGGAGGGAGAAGGACTCGGGGAGGGGGGGCGAGGGGCTTGGGGAGGAGGAGGGGAGGGCTGGGAGGGGGAGGGATGGTCTGGGAAGGGGAGGCAAGGGGCTTGGCGGGGTAGGAGGAGGAGAGGAGGGGGGAGGGAGGGGGAGAAGGACTCGGGAGGTGGGCAGGGGCTTGGGGAGGAGGAGGGAAGGGCTGGAGGAGGGAAGGGCGGAGGGAGGGGAAGGGCTGGGAGGGGGAGCGAGGGCTTGCGGAGGGGTGAGGAAGAGAGAGGAGGGGGGAGGGAGGGGGAGACGGACTAGGGGGGAGGCGAGGAAAGGGCGGGAACGGGGGGGACGGGGGGGGGGCGAGTGAGGAGGAGGTGGGGAGAGGAGAGGGCGGAGGCGAGGAGGGGATCGAGGGTGGGGCAAGGAGGAGGAGGGAGGGAGGGAGGAAAGGGCGGACTGGGTGGGGGCGAGGGAGGAGAAGGGGGCGAGGGAGGCGAGGGCGGACTGGGTGGGGGCGAGGGAGGAGGAGGTGGGGAGGGAGGAGAGGGCAGAGGCGGGGGAGGGGATGGCGGGGGCGAGGGAGGAGGAGGGGGCGAGTGAGGTGAGGGCGGCTAGTCCGGGAGGCTTGGGTAACCAGAGCCACGGCTGGGCTGGCCTGCGTGCAAACAAAAAAGCGTGCATGCATGCTTGCGTGAGCGTGCGTGCATGCTTGCGTGTGCGTGTGTGTTGGTGTGTGGCAGGGCGGGGAGGGGGGGCGGGGGCGTGCGTGTGCGTGTGTGCGTCGCTTTGCAGGCATCTTACTTGCGTGAGCATGCTTAGTTTGGTGGGTGGGTGGAGCGTTATTCATGGCATCTGTGTTGTCAGACGAATCCACACACGAATATGTTTAACGAACATTGGGAGGGCGTGGCAGGGGCCTGGGAGTGTGGGGATATACCGGGGGGCGTGGCCGCCTCCCGAAGCCAGTTTCAAGAGTGAAATTGAGTTGTACCCACTGAGTCACCCACTGAAACCGTAGATAGGTAATGGTGTTACAAAGCTGCCCACCAAGTTTCAGCTCCAACAACAGCCCTGCAGGGTGTACTTGGGGGGGGGTCCCCTGGGGACTTTTTAGAAACAAATGGAGGATGGGGTCTGGCAACTATTATCCTGCCCACCCTGCCTCCGCACGTCGTTTTTTCCCGAACGCACCCTCCCTCAAGCCATCGGGGGCGCGCCCTTCGGGCACGTTTTTTTTTCCGTTTCCCGATCGGGAAGGAAACCCCTCGCACACGTTCACGCACACACACACACACACACACACACACACACACATGTGCACACACACATGTACACACACACACACACACACACACACACATACACATATGCACGCCGTCCCCCAGCCTTCTGCCTCACAGTGCACTCAGCTCCCCCACATGAGGCACGCACAGAAGTCCCACGGCCTTCCCGAAAGCCACTGCCCAGACGTGCCCAGGACCAGCAATGTGCCCTCGTCCAATAAATAAAATCACAGCATGTTGCAGGCACAGCTCTCCTTTTTGCTCTGGGACTACACGTTGGCAGGCAGCCGGCTGGTGGCTACCGCCCCTCACAAGTAATTGTTAGGGCCAGAACTGGACTTGGGTCTAGGCGGTGGTACTAGGACTAGAGGTAGTCTTTGCTGGAAAGCCGATGTAACTGTTGCAGGCACGGAGCCATGCCATGCGTGCTTCCGGTTGTTACGCCGGTGTGACTAGTCCCCCCCCCCTTCCCTCACATTCAACGCCGCTTGAATCCAACAGCAGCAGCAGCAGCAGCAGCAGCAGCAGCAGCAGTAAAAGTAGAAACGGATTTGCGCGTGTGCGTGCGCGGGCGTCGCGGAATGTAAGCGTCCGGAACCGAAACACCTTGCGTGCTCGCTGCCACACCACGAACCTCCGCGTCGAAGCCTGCATATTTTTCAACAGGCAACTCGCCTGACCAGGCGCTCCCGAGCAGGGTCCCCTAGGGTGCAGGCGTTCATTTTCACACGTTCACACATTCGCATCCGCGCTCGACTTCCTTACCCCTCCGCCCCGATCACCACGCCTGAGTCCACCCTGGCTACGACTCACCATCTCGCGCCTCACCTTTGAGCAGCCCATTTACCTTCCTCCCAGCGCTTTGTGACGACTCACTCGCGCACGGCACGCTATCCAGACCTCACCATCAACCTTGTTCAAGCAGACCGCGGTGAGGCGCAAAGCATGGCTGGCTGTCGAGGGCTGCACAGAGACTGGCCTGCGTGCTGCGCACACTAGTGGCCAGCTGCAGTGGGCATGAGCAGACCTCGAGTGCATGGGCTTTTGCTCCTGCCTGCTGGGTGCCCCTTTGCGTCCATGGACGCAGCTTTCTCTCGCCGTGCAGCACGCCCTGCCCCCATGCGTAACGCCCCCATGCGTAACGCCTCCCCTCCCCCCCTGTAGCGCGCGCCATGGCTGCTCCGGCACCCGCCGCGCCGCCTCTCTTCTCCGGCACCGAGCTCCTCCTGGTCGCGCTCACTCACTCGAGCAACCCGCCCTCGTGCACGCGGAGCAATACCAATCGTTTGACTTCCCCTCCTTGAGGCGTGAGACGTGGGGCGCCGCCGTGTGGGAGCCGGAGGAACTGGTGCGCGTCGCGGCGGTCTCCAAGGAGCTCCACGCTGCAAAGACCGATCACCTGTGGGAGCCCCTGCTCGAGCGCTACAAGCAGCAGCACCCGTTGAACTTCGTCACCTGGCGGGGCCTCGAATACCCTGCCCGCCTCCACGGCAAGAGCCGCGACAAGCACTCGCATCTCCCCCACCCGCGAGACCGCACCGCGCGCGCCCACAGCCCGCCCTGGTGCTCTGCACTCCTTTCGGCATCCCAAAGACCCGCCTTGAAGAGGCCTCGGGCGAGGTCAGCGACCTGCTCATCTCAGCGTCAGAGGACACAGAGGACTGGGCCTTCAGCGACTCCGAGTCAAGCCCTGGCCAGCAATCGTCGGGCGTCTGGCTGCCGCGCCCCCCGGTGATGCTGCGTTGCGAGCCGTGCGGCGGCCTGTCGTTTGAAAGCGGCTGCGCGTTCAAGGAGCACCGCTGCAGCTGGACGCACTTGCAGATGATGCAGGACCCGGAGAAGCGCCTGCCAGAGGAAATGTGGGACCCGCGCTTTGACCCGCAGGCCTTTGAGGCGCTCTCCCCTCAGGGCCGCTACAGCGCTCTCCGCATGCACGTGGACACTGTGATGGCTGCGTTCAATGCGCCGCTTGACGAGGCTGGCATGGCCAACATGCAGGAACTTGCAGACTGGAGTAAGACGAGTGTCGAACAGTACAATGAGATCTCGGGCGCGAAGGTCATTCCGGCCGCCAAGCTCGCTAGGGCAGCTGCCAGGTTAGAGGTGTCAGATACGTTGCATGGGCGCAGCAGCGTCGTTGCTAGATAGTTGTCGGGGGCTGCTGGATCATTTGCAGGCCTCCCCGCCCCTCCTCAGGTGCACCGCCGAGGCAACAATCGAAGGCGTCAAGAGCAGCTTCCTGGTCCACGGGTTTGAGTCGGAGGGCCTCGTCCCGGACTCAGACTACGCGTACACGTTCTTCACGCAGGGTGGAGGCTCGAAGTTCTGGGCCACGTGGAGTCCAGGGGGCTCAGGTTCTGATAGCATCCGCATAGCTGCCGTGTCTGGCCTCGACTTCTGAGGCCCGTGCTGGCGTATCACGGCGGCCGGCTCTGCGCGTCTGTTCCCGCCTTCCCTCCTGTTAAAGATTGTGCACGCCGTGCTTGCCTCATTTTACGAGCACTTTGCCAATGTTGTACTGAATTGACTGAAATGGCTGGTTCCCCTGCTCCCGAGTTGTCCAGAGCCCACGAGCCGTTGGCGCGTCCACCCTGCAGGCATCATTGCTCCCCCGTCAAGTCCCTAGCAAGCGCACACGCCTTCCCACGCCACACATACTGACACAATACGCGCTCCTGTTTGCCCCCAAGACCTTGCTGTAACTTGGCGTGTTGACGAATGTGCCCCTCTGCTGCCCCTGTGCGGTGCAGTGTGCTGCCCTGGTCTCCTGCCTGGCGCGATGGCTCAGGTACCACGTGTGCGCGTGCAGCACCCTCTCTGTCCCTGCGCCAGATGGTCGCTAGTGGAAAGCGCGCTTAAGCTCAATCGGCAACAGAACGTGAAGAGCATGTGCGTGCATGCGCAGCCACAAGAGGAATGTGCAAAGTTTGCAGCGCGCACCCGTGGGACGTGGGGTTGGGGGCGCTGCCGAACGAGGCTGGCTACCAACACAGGAGGACTCAGCAGCTGCTGCCGGAACGGCAGGTCCGGCGAGTGTGTACGAGGAGCATGTGCGCATGTGTGTGTGCGTGTGTGTGTGCGTCTGCTTCACTCTGGCCATCATGCCATCCTGCCTGGCATGACTGCGTCTCGTATGCGCACACACCGTCCGCCGAATCACCTTCCATCTCCCGAATATGGTCTGCTATCCATCACACACACACGCGCACACACACACACACCCACACACATTCACAGGAGATGCTCACGCTAGTGACCGCGGCCGGCTGCTCGCTCACAAACTGTACTACAGCCACGCAGCACACACACACACACACACACCGCACACATGTTATACGCCGATGCATTCGTCACTGCAGCCAGCTCCTCGCTCACTTTCAAAATGCTGCAGCCACAGCTACCACACACACACGCTCTCTCCCACAGGAGATGCTCACTCTCGACACCGCGGCCGGCGGCTCGCCCACCGCACTGCACTACAGCCACACCGCACGCACACACACATGCACACACACAGCCACACACACATTCCCGAGGAAAGAACTGACTCGGGATTGGCTGCTTCAGAAGACGAAAAGGTGTGCGTCACACTGAGTTCTGTCTCTGCCTGCCCGCCCAACGCCAGCAAAAGTACGATTGGCCAGGCCTAGCGTAGGTAATAGACGCATCGCCCGGGCGGAGCGTGCTACTCGGAACGAGACTTGTCCCCGTATGGATCACGCCACGTCAGATCACACACACACACACACACACACACGCACCTCCCTCGCGTGGCACAGGCTGGCTGCCGGGGCTGTGCTGCACAAAGCGCCTGTCAAGGGGCCTGGTATCTTGAGGGTGAGGCTGCTTGATCAGCTGCACCTGCTGAGTGAGGCCGACGTGGTCGCGTGCGCATCCAGGCGTGCTCCCAACTGCCTAAACTTTAGTAAAGAGATTTCAGGGTAGTGTGATCAGGGATCCTTGTAACCGAACACACGGACTTCTGCAGCAGCTCCGTCGCAGCGATGAGCGACAGGGCGTCACACCCCACACAAATTCCACTGCTCGGACTTCAACGCGTCTTTCGTCCGCCCTACACGACTGTATTTCGCGCCATCTCTTTCACGCGCGTTCCCTCCCGAGGGAACTACAGATATATCGCCTCGCACACGTCCTGACGACCAGGCACCAGCTGGATCTGCAGATCTTCGTCAGCACAGCACAGCACGGTGAGGTGCAAAGCAGGGAGGCATGTCGTGGAATAAGTGGGCTGGAGTCCCATGCTTAAGCCCAGATTGCATGCTCGCATGCGCGCACGTGCATGCCATGCATGGGCTTGCAATTGCGCGCATGGCCTGGGCTCCTACCCGCGATAGAGATCGCATGCCACCCTCTCCTGCTCACACTGTGCAGCAATGCACGCCATGGCTGCTCATGCTCTGCCTGCCCATTCCCCATGCCCCTGCAGCACGCGGCATGGCTGCTCCGGCACCCGCCGCCCCGCCTCTCTTCTTCGGCACCGAGCTCCTCCTGGCCGCGCTCACGCACTCGAGCAACCCTCCCTCGTGCGCGGTGCACTTCCATGCCGTTGACTTCCTTCCCTTGGTTCCATAACAAGTGGGGTGACGCCGTGTGGGAGCCGGAGGGCCTGGTGCGAGTCGCGTCGGTCTCCAAGGAGCTGCACGCAGCAGCAAAGACGGCCGATCACCTGTGGGAGCCCCTGCTCGAGCGCTATAAGTACCAGCATGTCTTCCGATTCGGGTGGCGGGACCCCAAGTACCTTCCCCGCCTCCAAGGCGAGAGCCGCGACACGCACTCTCATCTCCCTCACCCGCGGGACCTCACCGCGCGCGCTCGCATGCCTGCCGTAGTGCTCTTCACTCGTTACGGCAATCAAAAGACCCGCTTTGACGAAGCCTCAGGTGAGCTCTGCGACCTGTTTATCCCAGCGTCAGAGGACGCAGAGGACTGGGTGGAGAGAGATCTGGGCAACAAGAGACGATCCGGTAGGAGGCATCTGGCTGCCGCGCCTCCCGGCGCTGCTGTTCTGCGAGCTGTGTGGCGGCCTGTCGTTTGAGAGCGGCTGCGCGTTCAAGGAGCACTGCTGCAGCTGGGAGCACTTCCAGATGATGCAGGACCCGGAGGAGCGCCTGCCAAAGGAGATGTGGGACCCGCGTAGCAACCCCGCTGTCCTTTGAGGCTCTGTCAC
This sequence comes from Chlamydomonas sp. UWO 241, assembly GCA_016618255.1. Taxonomy (NCBI): domain Eukaryota; kingdom Viridiplantae; phylum Chlorophyta; class Chlorophyceae; order Chlamydomonadales; family Chlamydomonadaceae; genus Chlamydomonas; species Chlamydomonas priscui. The sequence goes on from VFSX01000032.1 coordinate 405,645, forward strand.
CTCAGGGACGCTACAGCGCTCTCCGCGCGCATGTGGATACTGTGATGGCTGCGTTCAACGCGCCGGTGGACGAGGCTGGCCTGGCCAACATGCAGGAAATTTCAGACTGGATCAAGGCAAGTGTCGAGGAGTACGACGATGGGGAGTTTCGGGACAGCTCGCAGGAGCTCGCGGAGGCGGCTGCCAGGTGAGGGCGATCAACGATACCTTGGTCGTGTTCGCCATGGAAGCCCTGCACTTGCAATCTGTGCGCGAGGCCCTCCGTATTCGCAGGTGTGGGCAACAGCTATCGCTGCTGGCGACGGAGGTGGGCTGGCGACCGCTGTCGACCGACTGGCTGCGGCAGGCGGCGCGCTTCTGGGCGAAAGCGCTACGGCGGCCGGATGGCGATCTGCTGAAGGCGGCAATGCGGGAGAGCTGGGAGCTAGCGGCGGGTGGCGTGCGAGAGAGCTGGGTGGCACAGCTGAGCGAGTGCCTCAGCACAGTGGGGCACACGCTGGTGTGGGGCCAGGAGGCGGGGGGCATCGCCCGCCTGCTAGAGACAGCAGCGGCAGGTTGGCTGGCATCAGAGACCAGCACACCAGAGCTGCCAGAGGACGCCAACCAGCTCAGCGTCGTCCGCTCAGTGCCTGACTCATGGTCAAACCGCTTCAAGATGCTTACTTACTTGCGGTGGATGGCAGACGACTGTGGCGGCGCACCAATGCTCTGGACGGGGCTGAACAGCGCCGCCCAGATCACGACACTCGCACGCTTTAGAATGGGGCTGCATGAACTGCAGATAGAGAAGGGGCGCCACACGGCGCAGGCAGAGCCACGAAGCCAGAGGCTCTGTCGCCTTTGTGGCATGCGGGAGGATGAGGCACACGTGATTTTTGAGTGTCCAGCGTATACGGAGACACGCGTACAGTTCCACACCCTTTTCCTGAGCGTCCCTGGGGACGATTAAGGCTTGGATGCGAAGATGCGGGCGTTTATGAACCTCAGCCCGGGGCTACTTTACCCTTGTTTTTGGCGTGACATGGCCAACTTTCTGGTCTCGTGCCTTGATATACGTAACACAAGCCTGGAGATGGTAGAGGATCGGGAGGAATAATTGACCTGAAGCGAACGATGTTTTGAATTAGGAGTCAATGAGGCAGCCACGATAGTGGCGGGGACCCAAGCGTGGGTTCCCGAGGAGCTGCGGTGGACTGTGCCGTTTGCAGTGCACCGCAGCTGGCGCACCTGAGAAATGCCCACGCTGGGTCTCACACGTGAAAGCTGCCTCAAAGATGACGACCTCAAAACGGAGTATGCAGAAGGAACATATTTATCCGCTATAACCGGGGGGCAAGCTTGCTTTCTAACCTATCACCAAATCCACACTGTTGGTCACTACTGACCGCCTTTTCCAGCCCCTTTCTAGGTAGTTAGGCTTAGGGATGTGCCCCTCACCGAGTCCTTCTGTGCCTCCCCCCTTCAGCAGGGGGGTGGCCTGCGACACGTCCAATGTCGTGCTCGGTGCAACTACAAGGGGTCAGCTTCTGCTCAGAGCCGGGTTAAGGGTAACAGGTTGAGAATCCTGTGAATGCTGTTTGAAATCCCAGTTAGAAAACCCCTTAACACGTTAGAGGTTGCGGCCCGGCTGGATATCCTTTTCGGCCACGTCTTGGCCTTTCTCCCCACGGGGGGATGTCTCTTCTGGCAATTGACGACGAACCTGCCTTGCGTTTTCCGTTTCCCAACATGCGCTCACCGACTTCAACAAGCGTTTGCTGCCGCTGCGGTAGGGGACCTAGGGGTGCGCCCACGCTCTTTACAGAGTTGGGGTTCCCTACCACCAACAGCCAGCCATCTCAGTAAGGTGCTCGGGCCATATGGCGCCGAGCACGGTCTTATACGCCTTTAGAGGTGTCCCTGACTGTAACATCCATCATCATCATCATCATCATGGCCTCCCCCGCCCCGCCTCTCCCCAGGTGCACCGTCGAGGCAACGACCAAAGGCGTCAGGAGCAGCTTCCTGTTCTCCGGGTTCAAGAGGGAGGGTGTCGTCCCGGATTCGTACAACGTGTACTTGTTCTTCACACAGGGAGGAGGCTCAAAGTTTTGGGCCAAGTGGTGGCCGGGCGGCTCATGTTCTGGGCACATCATCCTGAGTGAGGTGTCTGGCCTTGAATTTGGCTGAGGCTGAGACGCGCTGGCATCCCGGCGGGCGGAGCTGTACGTCCGAGTCCTTCTGTGCCTCCCCCCTACAGCAGGGGGGGGCCCTGCGACACGTACAATGTCGTGCTCGGTGCAACAACAAGGGGTCAGCTTTTGCTCAGAGCCGGGTTAAGGGTAACAGGTTGAGAATCCTGCGAATGCTGGTTGAAGTCCCAGTTAGAAAACCCCATAACACGTTAGAGGTTGCGGCCCGGCTTGATATCCTTTTTGGCCACGTCTTGGCCTTTCTCCCCACGGGGGGATGTCTCTTTTGGCGATTAGCGACGAACCTGCCTTGCGTTTCCGTTTCCCATCATGCGCTCACCTACTTCAACAAGCGTTTGCTGCCGCTGCGGTAGGGGACCTAGGGGTGCGCCCACGCTCTTTACAGAGTTGGGGTTCCCTACCACCAACAGCCAGCCATCTCAGTAAGGTGCTCGGGCCATATGGCGCCGCGCACGGTCTTATACGCCTTTAGAGGTGTCCCTGACTGTAACATCCATCATCATCATCACGTCTGTGCCTTCCCTTCCCGCATGTTTCAGATTGTCCCCGATCGAATGAAATTCGAGAGGGACTGTCACGATTTGAACCCAGGAAGCTGGTCTGAATCAATGTTCAGGTCCACGGGTGTGCCCCCCCCCCTGTCAGCATTTCGCACAGCTCCGTTCGTCCTCCCGTGCATGTGGGGCGTCGACTCGTTACACACGATCGCACCTCCTACTGCATCTCGTATGCAAGCAGCGCATCCACCGACTCCTCCCCCCGCCCGATTGCGCCCACGTCTGCAACGAGAGCGTCGAAGCGGCCGCGTGGCAGCGGCTGCGCGCTCGGCGGCCCCCGAAGTGCGGCAGCCAGGAAGCGCCGGCCGCCGTCTATGCCGAGTGCTGCGCCGGGTGGCTGTCCGCCGTGAGAGCCCGTGAGCGCCGCGCTGGGAGGCGCACCTGCGCAGCGCGTGTGCGTGTGGGACAGGAGGGTCGAGGGGAGGATTGTTCCGGCATGCGTGCTGCCCCCCACTCCCCCACAGAGGCACCTCCCCATCCGTTCCCCACAACCACCCAACGCACCGTCGCCGCACTGTGCCCCGACCGCGGCCACTAGCCACTGCTGTGCCAACGGGCCGACAACCGGGCAGCGCAGCAGCGTGAAGAGGCAGCCGGAGAGGGCGCGCAGGAGCTGGCGCGGGCAGGTGTCGAGGGCGGACGCGAGGAGGGCGTGCACCTATGACAGGGGGAGGGAGGGAGTGTGTGTGCGCAGCAGCGTGAAGAGGCAGTTGGAGAGGGCGCGCAGGAGTTGGCGCGGGCAGGTGTCGACGGCAGACGCGAGGAGGGCGTGCACCTTTGACAGGGGGAGGGAGGGAGGGAGTGAGCGCAGCAGCGTGTGGAGGCAGTTGGAGAGGGCGCGCAGGAGTTGGCGCGGGCAGGTGTCGACGGCGGACGCGAGGAGGGACGTGCACCTATGAAAAGGGGAGGGAGGGAGGGAGTGTGTACGCAGCAGCGTGAAGAGGCAATCGAAGAGTGAACGCAGGAGACGCGGGAAGTTTTCGAGGCGGATGCGAGGAGGGCCTGCACCCATGAGGGTGAGTGAGTGAGTGAGTGAGTGAGTGAGTGAGTGAGGGAGGGAGGGAAAGGGAGGGGCGGCTCGTGCTGGCAGGCAGGCGTCGTGTTGTGTGCGGGCTGTCAAAATCGTGCGCCCCCCTGTCTCACCAGCCTCGGCCCCTTTGCGTGCAGCGCCCTAGCCAGCGCACTCAACGCGGCAGCCTCCCTCCCACCAGCCGCGCCCCTTGACCCATAGCCCCCCCCCCCCCCCCCGCCACGCGCCCCCTATCTCACACCCGCGGTCCCGCATGCCTACCCCCTCCACCAACGCCCCCTATCCTCTCACCTCCCTATCCTCTCACCAGCCGTGGCCCCTCAGCGTGCAGCGCCCCAGCCAGCGCACTCTACGTAGCGACGCGTCCGGCACCTCTCACCATCCGCGGCCCCTCAAGCCTCCCTTCCCCCCCCCTCCCAGCGCCCCCTATCTCACCAGCCGTGGCCCCTCTGCGTGCAGCGCCCCAGCCAGCGCACTCAACATGGCGGCCTCTCTCCCACCAGCCGCACCCCATCACGCCTGCCTCCCCCCTGCCACGCACCCCCTATCTCACCATCCGTGGCCCTGCGCGCCTACCCCCCCACCAATGCTCCCTATCTCACCATCTGTGGCCCTGCGCGCCGACCCCCCCACAAATGCTCCCTATCTCACCAGCCGTGGCCCCTCAGCGTGCAGCGCCCCAGCCAGCGCGCTCGACGCAGCGACGCCGTCGGGTGACGCGTCCGCCCCGTCGCCAGACAGTTTTGAGGGGAGCGCAGCGACGTGCGTGGCGAATGCGAGCGCCTGCTCGCACGGGCATGGGCACAACACAATCGTTGCTATGGGGCGGTACACGTTGGCAGGCAGCCGGCTGGTGGCTACCGCCCCTCACAAGTAATTGTTAGGGCCAGAACTGGAATTGGGTCTAGGCGGTGGTACTAGGACTAGAGGTAGTCTTTGCTGGAAAGCCGATGTAATTGTAACTGGGGCGGTACTAAGGGCCCAAGCCGTCGCCAGAAAGATTTGAGGGGAGCGCGGCGACGTGCGTGGCAAACGCGAGCGCCTGCGCACATGGACACAACAGACACACACACGCACGTTGCTACGGAGCGGTACTAAGGGCCACGTGCTTTGAACGCATGTAAAACAGCGGTTGCGCGCAAGAGGGTCTTGGTGCGGGGTTGAAAGCTTTGGGCGCGTGTTTGAAGCAGCGCCTGAAGCAGCAGCACAGCGACCCCTCCCCCACACAACCCCCACCCCTTCCACACAGGCACAGACACACCTGCGCCACCGAGTCGCGATCGCGCGCACCCACGCCCCCCACACCCGCCATCAGAGCGAGCAGCTGGAAAACACACACACACACACACACACACACCACACACACGCACCTGTGCCACCGAGTCCCTGTCCCTTGTGCCCAGCACGCCCCCCACGCCCGCCATCAGAGCGTGCAGCTGGAACACACACACACACACACACACATACCACACACACGCACCTGTGCCACAGAGTCCCTGTCCCTTGTGCCCAGCACGCCCCCCACGCCCGCCATCAGAGCGTGCAGCTGCGGACACGCACACACACACACACACACACACACACACACAGAGACACCTGCGCCACCGAGTCGCGATCGCGCGCGCCCAGCACGCCCGCCATCAGAGTGTGCAGCTGGAAAACACACACACACACACACACACACACCTGTGCCACTGAGTCCCTGTCCCTTGTACCCAGCACACCCCCCACACCCGCCATCAGAGCGTGCAGTTGGGGGCAAGCGAGCAGCGCGTCACGCGCAAAGACGAGGTGGCGATCCGCCATGCAGTAGAGCGCTCGTGCAAGCTCAGCTGCGGCGTCTGCCTTGCCTGCGCATGTGTGCATGTGTGTGTGTGTGTGTGTGTGTGTGCAAAGACTGGGTGGCGGTCCGCCATGCAGTAGAGAGCTCATACAAGCTCAGCTGCGGCGTCTGCCTTGCCTGTGCGTGTGTGTGTGTGTGTGTGCGTGCGTGTTTGAGTTTGTGTGTGTGCTTACATGGAGGACGCTCCTCAACCGACGTGTGCACGGCCTCTGCTGTGTGGTGGTGGTCAGTGAGTGTGCGTGCATGTGTGCATGCGTATGTGCGCGTGTGTGTATGTGTGTGTGCGTGTGAGTGAGAAAGCGAGAGAGAGAATGAGAGAGAGAATGAGAGAGAGAGGGAATAAGAGAGAAAGTGAGAGAGCATGAGAGAGAGAGAGAATGAGAGAAAGAGAGGCCGATTCGCTCACCCGACGCGTATGCGGCCGCGATGTGCTGCAGCGCCGACGAACAAACCTCGGCGAGAGCACCCCGCTGCGCAGCCGCGGCATCGGGCACAGATCGCAGCTCTCCGAACACCTCGACAGCTGTGCCGAGGACGTCACACACGGGGGGCTGCGGCGACACCTGCATGTGTGTGTGCGTGCACATACGTGTGTGTGTGTGTGCACATGTGTGTGTGTGTGTGCGTGTGGCGTCGGGCACGGATCGCAGCTCTCTGAAAACCTCGACGGCTGTGCCGAGGACGTCACACCCAGGGGGCTGGGGAGACCTGCATGTGTGCATGTGTACATGTGTCCGTGCGCGTGCTTGCGTGTGTGAATGCATGTGCGTGTGTGTGTGTGTGTGTGTGTGTGTGCCGCGCAGCTGCGGCATTGCGCACAGATGGCAGCCCTCCGGCCAGGCCCATGCATAGATAGGGGTGCCCCCGGGTGCAAAATCATCCACGCTTTCTAGGGATTGCTCCCGATCAAACGACCTTTCGTTGTATACCATGCCCTTGAGGTGAAGGTACCCCTGACTGCGACCTATGATCATATACAGTGTTGCATTGTGAGGTCCCAAGTGTGAGGCTATGCTGCACAAGTAAGGCACTGGCTGGCTCCAGCGATCCGCCTGCAAGCCGCATGTATACGCTCGGGGCCAGATTTCCCATGTCCCAGAAAACCACCCCACACTTGGTGGGAGAGGGCGCGGAGGGGTGCGTTGGAAAGCTCTCGCCGAGAGCAGAACAACGGCACGCGCTGCGTGAATACCCGCTATGCATTGTGCCTGGTGTGAGCGGTCAAAGTTGCTGGAGCCGGGAAATAAAGAATTACTGAAATCCTTCCCAGGGGACACTGGCTGGCTCCTATCTGGAGATCTGATGCGCATAAAAGCAAGCCGCGTGACCCACCCGGAAGATGTCGAGCACCGAGGAGATGAGCGCCGGCAGCAGCGGCGCGGCAGCCCTGCGTGCGCTCAGCAGAGAGCGCTGGTAAACCTGTGGGAGGGGTTGGAGTTGGGATTTGGGAGTGGGGCTAGGGTTGTGAAATTCTCGAGTTGACGGAGGGGGGCCCACAGGGGGGTCAAGTCCCCCATGCGCTCAGCAGAGAGAGAGCGCTGGTAAACCCCCCTGTGTGCGGGGTTGGTTGAGGTTGGGATTTGGGAGTGGGGCTGGGGTTGTCAAGTTCAAGAGTTGACGGAGGGCTCCAGAGGGGGGCTCGCAGGGGGGTCAAGCCCCTCGTGCGCTCAGCAGAGAGAGAGCGTTGGTAAATCTGTGGGAGGGGTTGGGTTGGGTTGAGATTTGGGATTGGGGCTGGGATTGGGGCTGGGGCTGGGACACGCACGAGCTTTTTGGAAGGGAGGGAACCCCTGTAAAGTATACAAAATATGACGCGAAGGTGCAGGAAAGGGCTCCTTGTCCAATAGGGGTTCAAGCCCGAGGTGCGCTCAGCAGAGAGCGCTGGTAACCCTGTGTGAGGGGTTGCGATGTGCAGGAGTTCGTGGGCGGGATCCAGGGTTTCTTGTTTCCGGTCCTTGCGGTCCTTGCGGTCCGTGCACCCAGCAGCGAGCGAGCGCTGGTACACCTGTGCTCAGCACAGCACAGCACAGCACAGCACAGCAAGCACAGCACAAATCAGCACACAGCGCAGCACAGCACAGTATAGCGCAGCACAGCACAGCACAGCACAGCAGAGCACAGCACAGCGAGCGAGCGCTGGTACGCATGAGGGCAGAGTAGACCGACCGCGGACAGAGGGATGGTGGGTTGATGGATATAGCCGTGCGGAAGGGGCGGCGACATGGGTGTGGAAGCGTCGGCGAGACGGGCAGCGCACGGCGGCGCCATCTCATTGCAGGAGCACCACGAGAAGCGCCCACTCGCACAGCTGCGCTGTTTCACTCGCACTTGCACGCTGGTGGCACCATCGAATATGCACCGCACGCCTCAAAATCAGGTTTTGTAAACGTTTCTAGGTTACCCGCCGGGGATGGCTCGAACGAAGCTGCAAAGAAGCTGGCTCATACTCAAGCCATGGGAGCCGCACGAATGCTACTGCTCACCCAACACAGCGCATCGACGCCCGCACTGTGTGATGCGCACTCGCACACACTGGTGGCGACATCGAATGCACCGGCCGCCTTAAAATCAGGGTTTGTATACGTTACTTGGCGTTATTATCTGCCGGGTAATGGTTGGAAGGAAGCTGCAAAGAAGCTGGCCATGTGAGCCGCACGAATGCTACTTCTCACCTCACCTGTGGCGCGCACTCGCACACACCCGTGGCACCATGGAATGTGCCGCCCGCGGCCAACCGCGCACCAACCAACTCGCATGGGAGCCCCACGCATGCGACTCCCTCACCTCACACAACGCATAAGCGACCGCGCTGTCCGACGCGCACTCGCACACTGGTCGCACCATCGATCGAATGCACCGCCAATTGCACACCCACCCACCTAACCAACCCCACGCGTGCGACCCCCTCACCTCACACAGCGCGTCAACAACCGCGCTGTTGGACACGCACTCGCGCGACGCCGCGACGCCCGAGAGGATCGGCCACGCGCCCTCCAGCACCTAGCAGAAAGCAGGGTTTGGGAGCAAAGGGTCAGTCACTGACACTGAGCGTGCCCTCCAGAAAGATGACAGAACATACGTCTTCACGTCTTAGTACCCGCCTACAGTGGCCGTACCCAGTGGCCCCACCTTGAGTGCCGGGTGCGGCTGCGCTGCATCGCCCGCTGCTGCGCCGTCCGCTTGCCTACATGCAACACCCCTTGCAACACCTCCATGCAACAACACCCCCATGCAACAACCCCATGGCCCCACCTTGAGTGCCAGGTGCGGGGCTGCGTGGCATCGCCCGCCGCTACGCCGCCTCCTCCGCTCGCCTCCATGCAACACCCCTTGCAACACCTCCATGCAACAAATCCCCATGCAACACCGCCCTGCAACAATCCCCCCATGCAACAACCCCATGCAACACCCCATGGCCCCACCTTGAGTGCCGGGTGTCGCTGCGCAGCATGGCCCGCTGCTTCGTCGCCGTCTCCTCAGCTCGCCACCATGCAGCACCCCTTGCAACAACCCCATGCAACAACCCCCCATGTAACAACCCCATGGCCGCCCCTTGAGTGCCGGGCGCGGCCGCACTGCATCGCCTGCTGCTGCGCCGCCTGCTCGCCTCCATGCAACACCCCTTGCAACACCTCAATGCAACACCCCCATGCATCACCCCCATGCAACACCCCTTGCAACACCGCCATGCAACAACCCCCCATGCAACACCCCCATGGCCTCACCTTGAGCGCCGGGTGCGGCTGCGCAGCATCGCCCGCCACCTCGCCGCCTCCTCCGCTCGCCTCCATGCAACACCCCTTGCCACACCTCCATGCAACACCTCTTGCAACACCCCCATGCAACACCCCCATAGCCCCACCTTGAGTGCCGGATGTGGCTGCGCTGCATCGCCCGCTGCTCCGCCGTCTCCTCCGCTCGCCTCCATGAAGCGCACTGCAGAGGCGACGAGGGATAGGTCTGCTGCCAGCACCGCCAGGCCCTCCTACGAGCGAGGTGGTTCCAGGGTTTGAGGCCGGGTTAGGAGAGGCATAGGAGAGGGGTAGGAGAGGCACGGGAGGGTGGCAGGAGAGGGTAAAAACGGGTTGTAAGAGAGGTCTGCAGCCAGCACCAGCCAGGCCCTCCTACGAGCGCGGTGGTTCCAGGGTTTGAGGCCGGGTTACAGTTACAGTTACAGTTACATCGGCTTTCCAGCAAAGACTACCGAGGCCGGGTTAGGAGAGGCATAGGAGAGGGGTAGGAGAGGCACATGAGGGTGGCAGGAGAGGGAAAAAGGGTTGGGAGGGAGGTCTGCAGCCAGCACCAGCCAGGCCCTCCTACGAGCACGGTGGTTCCAGGGTTTGAGGCCGGGTTAGGAGAGGCATAACATGTTATTTGTTATGATAACAAATAGCAAATAACATAACAAATAACGTTATGAGCGGCGAGGGCTTGTAATTGGGAAATTTTCCCTGGAAAAAAAATGATAGATTCAATGGATTTCAACGAGGTCGAGCACTCTGGAAAGCCCTTGAAAAGAGGAACACAATGGCACCAGGTTCTATTTTTTCGCTGTAGTTCTACATATCTTGGTGTGCAGTTGAACTTGCGGAGGGAAAAAACCCTGATGAACTCCCCCAGCAGCCTCGGCACCATGTCGCTAGCTTGTAGTAGGAAGGGGGGGGGGGGCGGGGGAGTTGGGTGCAGAGGAGGAAGAGGAGCAGTGAGAGGAGGAGGAGGAGGAAGAGGAGAAATATATGGTGCACTAGTGGAGGAGGTTGTGACACCGGGCGGGCGCCCATAGACAGCACACATCAAGGTGTCAAGCATCAGCATAGGGGCACGCGCGGCAGGGCGGCCGCGGCCTCGACGGCGGCCGGCCGCGGGGCCACCCCACAAAGGCAGCGGCTGAGGCTGCCGCGGCGACTGGGGGCAGCGGCGCGGGGGGACACGGGGGCCAGGCGCAGCAGCGCAGGGGTCACGGCGGCGGCGGGGGGCAGCGGCGCGGGGCGTGCGCTCCCCAACCGCAAGTGCCCTCGCAAGTTGCCTGAGGTGGTGGACTCGGAGGGCGAGGCGGTGGACTCGGACGCAAAGGAGGAGGGGGGGAGGGAGGGGAGGAGGAGCAACATGCAGAGGGGAGTGGTGGGGGGTAGAAGGAGCGTAGGAGAGGGTGTTGACGCCGCGCGTTTACGCGTTCTGCGCGTCATGTAGCTGGATTTGGCCCAAAACTCTGGAAAAAGTCGGAATAAATATTGGACACCGGCGGCACGCTCCCTGACATCACGGCAAATTACTGTACCAGTCTCAAGGAAAAGGAAAAAGGATATCAGTTAGATAACATGCAAATGTTATTTTGTTATTTTGTTATGACATAACATAACAACAACGTTATTTCTCGGGCCAGCGATGTTATTTGCCGACCCCTATGGATATGATGATGGATATGATGATGGGGGCGTTAAGGTTGGATATGATGATGATGGATATTACAGTCTGTGTGACACCAGTAATGATGTATAAGACCGGTGTTGGCGCAAGCGCCCGACACCTTAAACTCAGTTTCATGGGGAAACTGGCTGGCTACCTGGTAGGGGTGAGGGTACACCCCCACACGCGCGCACGCACCGGACCTAGACAGGAAACTGGGCACCCAGATCCACTTAAAACCACCCAGGTAGTGACAGCAACGCATTGTTGGTGTGCGCCTGTGTTCTACTACTAGTCCCGCCGCCGCCATTGATATAGGGTTTTGGCGCTGTATGCGCGGTACCCCGCTGTACACACACACACACACACACAGACGCACGCGCCTGCAACAGCGCCCCTGCTGCCGCCACGGCGTGCGTCCGTGCCACGAGTGGCACACGCACACACACATAAACACATACACACACACACACACACACACACACGCACGCAAACACACACACACGCACGCGCCTGCGTCAGTGCCCCCGCCGCCGCCACCGCGTGCGCCCGCGCCACGAGTGGCTGAATGAGCCGGAGCCCCGCGTCGGAGCACGAGGGCGGGGGCAGCGCTGCTGCGACGCGCGCGAGGCCCTCGATGACTGCGGCGCGGTCGTCAGCAGAGAGGGCCTGGACAAGGGTGGATTGTGTGCGTGTGTGTGGGTGGGTGCATTGGTGTGTGAATGTGCTGTAGGAGGGGGAGTGGTGCGGCGACGAGCGCCATGCGGAAGGAAATGGGTCTCTTGGTTGTGGGTTGGTTGTGGGTTGGTTGTGGCTACCCCCTCCCCCCCCTTGCCCATTGTGTGCCCCGACCACCCACCACTGCCGCAACCGGCGCCACCCCCGCTGCCGCGTCCCACACACACACTAACCTGCCCCTTGGTGCAAGCCCCCCCCCCACACACCACACACACACGCCACCAAAGGCGTCCGACGGAGTTTAAAAACGACCATACACACCAACACACCCACGCCCCGCACCCACCACCGGCGCCACTGGCGCGCCGCCGCGCGCCGCCGCCGCCGGCACGATCATTCACCACCATTGCCCACCCACCCAAACACAACACACACAACAAACACAACACAACAACACACACACACACACACCACCCGTCGCCCATTGTGTGTCCCGACCACCCACCACTGGCGCAACCGGCGCGCCGCCGCGCGCCGCCGCCGCCGGCGCGACCACCCCCGCTGCCGCGTCTCACACACACACTAACCTGCCCCCTGGCGCAAGCCACCCCCACCCACCCACGCCACACACACGCCACCAAAGGCGTCCGATAGAGTGTAAAATCGACCACCACCACACACCCACGCCCCGACTACCCACCACCAGGACCACCGGCGCGCCGCCTCGCGCTGCCGCCGCCGGCAACCACCCCCGCAACCGCGTCCCCCACACACACCAACCTGCCCCCTGGCGGAAGCCCCCCCCCCCACACACACTCCTCACTCCCCCCCACCACACACCAACACACAAGCCCAACACCCACCACCGGCGCCACCGGCGCGCCGCCGCGCGCCGTCGCCGCCGGCGCGACCACCCCTTGGCGCAACCCCCCCCCCTCCTCCCCCCCCCCACACACCACACACACACGCCATCAAAGGCGCCCGACGGAGTGTAAAATCGACCACCACCACACACACACGCCCCGACCACCCACCACTGGGGCCACCGGCGCGCCGCCGCGCGCCGCCGGCGTGACCACCACCACTACCACCCCCACCACCCACCCACACCACCCTCACCCACTGTGTTGCTACCCCCTCGCCCATTGTGTGCGGCGCGACCACCCCCGCTGCCCCACCATCATTCGACCGACCACTTCTTAACACACATAGGCCCTCACTCCCGCCACCTCACACCAACACACAAGCCTAGCACCCACCACCGGCGCCACCGGCGCGCCGCCGCACGCCGCTGCCGCCGGCGCAACCACACCTACACTAACCTGCCCCCTGATCCTGGTGCAAGCCACCCCCACACCCCCACCCCCACACCACACACACACGCCATCGAAGGCGCCCGACGGAATGTAAAATCGACCGCCACCACACTCCCACGCCCCGCACCCACCACCGGGGCCACCGGCGCGCTGCCGCGCGCCGTTGCCGCCGGCGCGACCACCCCCGCTGCCGCGTCCACCCCACACACTAACCTGCCCCCTAGCGCAAGCCCCCCCCACACACACACGCCACACACACACGCCACCAAAGGCGTCCGACGGAGTTTAAAATCGACCATACACACCAATACACCCACGCCCCGCACCCACCACCGGCGCGCCGCCGCGCGCCGCCGCCGCCGGCGCGACCACCCCCGCTGCCGCGTCCACCCCACACACCAACCTGCCCCCTGGCACAAGCCCCCCCCCGCACACACACCAGATGCACACGCCATCAAAGGCGTCCGACGGAGTGTAAAATCGAACACACACGCAACACACACGCCCCGCACCCACCACCGGCGCCACCGGCGCGCCGCCGCGCGCCGCCGCGCCGCCGCCGCCGGCGCGACCACCCCCGCTGCCCCACCATCATTCGACCGACCCCCCCTTTACACACATAGGCTCCCCCCACACACTGCCCCCACCATACACCAACACAAGCCCAACACCCACCACCGGGGCCACCGGCGCGCCGCCGCGCGCCGCCGCCGTCGGCGCGACCCCCCCTGCTGCCCCACCACCCCCCGACCGCCGCCCCCCTCCCCCTACACACACATCCCCCCCCTCCCCCACTCCCAACTCCTCCCCACCACACACCAACACACAACAAAAGCCCAGCACCCACCACCGGGGCCACCGGCGCGCCGACGCGCGCCGACGCCGCCGGCGCGACCACCCCCGCTGCCGCGTCGATCAGGTGAGCGAGCAGCTCTGGCGGGGTGGCGAGCCGCCCGCTTGCGCGCACGCACACGGAGCGGAAAGAGGAGGCGGCGTGGGAGGATGCCGCTGGGTGGCTTAGTCCGGCGAGCAGAAGGCCGAGTGCGCCCTGCATAGGGGAGAGGGGAGTGTGTGTGTGTGTGTGTCTGTGTGTGTGTGTGGTGTCACAGCCTGCTATGTGTGTGTGTCACACCCTGCTATATGTGTGTGTGTGTGTGTGTATGTGTGCGTGCATGTAGGGCAGACCGAACGGAAGGAGAAAGCCGCACGAGAGAAAAACGCACCCACCTGCAGCGGCGCCGCCTCATCCCTTCCGAACCACTGCGCATAGTCGCCCACCAGACGGCACGCAGTGCGCGCCACCATTGGCTGGCACCCGAGGAAGCGCAACGCGG